>CM055090.1:5502711-6102711 GCA_029204025.1 Blomia tropicalis
GGTTTATGTATGGATATGGAAATTCTAAAACAGAGAAAATTTCTCAAGAAAATTTATTTGTAAGTTTTTATATGAAACATTTTTTAGTCATGCTTGCTTATTTCTTTCATTCAGGATCATAATGCTAATCGAATGGTTGATAGTTATCGAAAACCAAAAAAATTTTATTTTGGACAAAATTTGAAAGACACTGAATTAAATAATTATGAGAGTACAGCACAGGTATTTCAAAATAAAATAATAAAAATAACAACAAGATAACTTTTATTAAATAGATAAATTCACGTGGATCGAGTTCATCGAGTAAATCTGGCATGAAAATGAAAGAAGCTTTACACAATTCTGAAGAACAAGATTGTCAATTTGTTTATGAATATAGTGATTTCACTCGTTCATGTAATACAAATGATTAAGCCTTTTGAAAATAAATAATATAAAAAATATTTCATGTCAATATTTAATATGCACAAAGTATATTTAGTTTGTGGGTGGCCAAGTTGAACGAATTTTTTCTTTTTGTGATTCGGGAATCCATTCAAGGTATTCGTTAAGAAGGACTAAATAAAAGTTTTAATAATTATTGTAATAAATGTAATGTATAATACTTACATGATTGTTCACTTTTCCATTTACTTTTCAATGCTTTCTTCGAATTAATTTTATTACATGTCAATGCATTAACAATTTGATCCACTTTGGGTTGAATGAATGCCCAAGGTTTGGTGATCACAATGGGAGGAGTTATTAAAATTTTCGAATATTTATCAAACCATTTGAGTACATTTCCACTGAGAAGGAATAATGCAAAATGTCTGTATTTATCAAAACATTCTGGATATTCACTTTCGACCGCAGGTAATTGCCAATTGTGAGGACCAAAAGTTGATGTTCGATAACATTTTACTTTGTCATCAATTTCATCATATCTGGGTGGAGGATGATTCAATGGATTCGAAAAGTTACAATGTTTCGACGCATAGATCGGAAGCCATTCTGGTTCAATAGGTACAATGGTTCTCATATACATTTTGGTAGATTCAAATATGTCATGATATACGACATATGGTGGCGTCTCGTTGCTCAATGCTGAATGAGGGGAAATGAATATAGGACATACCACTTCGGTCGATTGATAACAATACCGGCCAGATCTTGGTTTCTTAGTCACAGGTCCATTCTCATCCAAATCATCATTGTTTGAACGAATTTGAATTGGAACCCTTTTAGCAACATGATCGGTAAAACCACATAAAAATAATTGACGTAATAATCGAATCTGTTCTTGGTTAGGTGGCTGAGAAATTTCTGTTGAAACATTAGCTTCCTTATTAATTTCTTTGATCTGTTGAGATAGTTGCATCCGTAACTTATTGATTTCAACCATGGCACTGTATCGAAGACCATAATGTTCACAAAATTTTGCGCTAAGTCCTTCGTTGTTTGCAGCCCCGACGGCATTTAGGATAGCCAAAAGATCGCCAAACTGAAGACAAAGGGGATTCGAAAAGAATGCATTCTTTTGTTTTCCTTCATCGTAAATAAAAATTTCTTGTACCGTTAATGCAGAAATGATTGCAATTGTAAATGGTAACAAATTTGATTGACTTGAAAGACATAACATTTTGGAATATCGAGGATTGACCGGAAATGTGGCCATTACTTTTCCAATTGATGAAATAAATGAACGAACAATCTTTTTACCCTTTAAAATAACGTTTTCTTCTTTCAATGCTTCTAAAAATATTAACCGTTTCTCGGCAGCAAGTAAAGATTCAATTTTAGGCGGTGATGGAAATGGAAAGTTTGCCACATTATCGATTCCAATTGCTTTCATTTGAAGCATCAAATCGTCGATCGGTTTGGCTAATATTTCTGGTATTGAATACTTTTTGAATTGATCATTGTATACGGCCGAAGAATACAAACGATAACAATGACCAGCACTGGTTCGACCAGCCCGACCAGCTCTTTGGTCTGCCGATGCTTTCGAGGTCCATTCGACGATGAAGGTAGATATTCCGGTTATGGTGTCAAAAACTTTATTCTTGATCTTTCCTGTGTCAATGACATATTTTATGTTTGGAATTGTCAAAGATGTTTCGGCAACATTGGTGGCAATAACGCACAGACGACAACCTGGTGGAGGATTCTTAAATACCAACGCTTGTTTGTGATTTGGTAGCATTGAATACAATGGAAGACAGTAAAGTGGTTCGTCGGTAGTGACACCGTTCATTTCCTCGTCATCGTAATCAAACTCATCTTCACTTAAATTTTCTTTATCAAATTCATCATCAGAATAATCCAAATCATCCATTATACGTTCACTTTCAGTCGGCTCCACTGAATAACTAAAAATAACAATTGGTTATAACTAAAATTTAAAAACGGTGACGAAACATACCAATCCAAGTTAACCATTGGAACTTTGGATGAATTCTGTTTTTCATCTTTTATCGGAACATTCTCTTCTGAAGATTTCTCATCGACATTACCTTCTTTGTCAACAGTTTCTTTTGATATATTGTTGAATGGAAATTTTTCTTTTAACATCCTACACAAAGAATTTACTTCTTGTCGTCCAGTAAGAAATACTAAAATACCACCAGGTGGAAGAGACGAATGAATTTTGCAAACTTTTTTAAAAGCTTCCCGTAAGTAATTGGGGTTTGTTCGTTTACTAAAGTGGACACTAACAGGAAATTGTCGAGCATCAATCTAGGGGAAATATTGAATAAAAATTTAAAAAAAAGAATCTAAAACAACACCAAATCTTACCTTAATTACTGGAGGAGTTTCTATGAATAATTTTTTATTCTCTGTAAAATCTTCAACTCTCAAAGTTGCTGACATGATAATTAGTTTAAGAGGATCACCTTGTTTTTGTCGTGTTTTAACTACACGTGAAAGAAAACCAATTAAAATATCAGAATATAAGCTTCTTTCATGAGCTTCATCAATCACAATTGCTGAATACTTTCGAAGCAAAAAGTCCTGCAACAAACAAATAAATTACTATAACCAAAACAAATGGTTTATTAGCTAAAAATTACATGTTGAATCTCCTTCATGAGAATACCATCTGTCATAAACTTGATCATCGTCTTATCAGTTACTGTTCCATCAAATCGAATTTGATATGAAACTTCGTTTAACGTTAGATTTAGTTCATGTGCAACTCGTTTAGCCATTGAGATTGCAGCAACTCGTCTAGGTTCGGTGATACCTATCATTTTCCCATTCATGGTATAACCACCTTCGTATAAAAATTGGGGTACTTGAGTAGTCTTTCCAGAGCCAGTTTCACCACATATAATTACGACTGGATTGTACATAATTTCTTCCATTATTCGATGCTCTTCGGTTAAAATTGGTAGCTTGAGTCTTCTATTTTGTATTTCTTCAACTCTGTTAACAGTGAGATAAACACTTTTCTTAATCTCTTTTTTTATTTCTACTTTAGGAGTTGATATAACTTTTTCTTCCACTTTTGGCACAACAGTAACTTCTTTCTTTTCTGATTCATTGTTTACACATTTTTCAGTAGATTCAGTTTCATGGTCAGAGTCAGAGCAACTAGATTTGGTTTCGTCTGCACTTTCTTCTTCTTCTTCCTCATCTTCGGAACTCATTTCTAAACCGACAACATTAAGATCTTTTGTATTTTTTACCCGGCGATTGAAATTCTTTTCATTGCATTTCAAATTAATTTTTGGAATTTTCAATTTTCTATGATCAAAATTTGGTTTCTCGCCATTTTCTTCGTTAACATTAATAACATTATATAATTTAATTAGATCATTTATCCTTTTTCTTCCAGCGGTTTGAATAACACTTGTTGAAGGCATTAAATCATATTGCTTTTCTTTAACTTGAAATTCTTTCAAATCACTAATTAGTTTGGTCCTCTAAGTAAAAATTACAAATAAAATTTCATACACAATTCAAACAATTTTAAAACTCACGTTCAACTTTTTGTTTTTCCTTTCAAGTATCTTTTCGAGTTTCTTTCTTTTTTTCTTCGAAAGAACCACCTTCTTTTCAACATTATTTAATTTGTTCTTCGATTTCGTTGGCTTAATTTTTTTACCTGGTAATACCAATGCATTACATTCGTCAAATTTGTTGTCATCTTCACAAAAATCAATTTTCACCTAATATAAAAACTTATAACTAAAGATACTTTAAGTTTTAAATTAAATTTACCTCTTTAGACGCCATTTATAAATGTTCTTCGGTTAATTACAAGAATTTATACATAAAATAAAATAAAAACATGATACATGATATCACGCGTCTGATGTGTAACTATTTACACCTAACGCATGCTTCCGATGGCTATTTTGCTTCAAGTTTTTATTTTGGCAGTTGAACTTTTTTATACAAATCCGAATATAAATAAAATAATTCAATAATTATGGAACAACATGAAAACGACGAGCTGGATAAAGAGTTACCTTTCGGAAAAAGGTTTAAGCATACATTAGATAGCGATGAGGAAGACGATGAAGCAGAAGCCGAAAATTACAACATTATGGATGGAGATGAGATTGAAGGAGCTGAAAAAGCGACACTTGATTCTGAGGGAGGTATCAAAATTACTCCATTCAATATGGACGAGGAATTGGAGACAGGCCATTTTGATAAAGATGGAACATATATATTTAAAAAAGAAGATAACGTTCGTGACAATTGGCTTGATAATATCAATTGGTCTCGAGTTACAACAAACGAAAACGAAAAAAATAAAGATGATTCTGAACAAAATGATGCTGAGGATAATCGTCCCACTATGGAAGAATTATACAAACAAGTAATTGAATTAGTTCAACCAGGTGAAACGATTCAACGGGCAATGTTAAGGTTTGGAAAAGATTGTCCAAAAATAAAAAGAGGACAAAAACGAAAGATGAATGAACCCGTTATAGATGAATCTAAAGTGAAAACCGCCAAAGAGAATATAACAAAATTGACCTCAATTGCCGATCAAATTCTTCAAACAGGTGATATGGATATCTACCAAAGAAAGTATGAAGAATTTCAACTTTATCTTAATCGAATAAAAGCCCCTGCAGTTGAAAGCGACATGTTCGGTGATGATTTTGTTGAGAGCACATCAAATGTACAACCATTAGAATCATCAGTATCATGGGAATATAAATGGGAAGATAAAGATGATGCACCAATCTCTGGACCACATACCAGCCAAGAAATGTTTTCCTGGAGTAATGATGGACGATTCAAGGATGGTGTCTTTGTTCGAAAAATTGATTCAACTGATAGCAAATTTTATAGTTCCAAAAGGATCGATTTTGAACTATACGTCTAGTTACAGTATTATATGCAAAAATATCCGCAACAATTTGTCATTACACTTTGGATAATATGTTATTATTTTCTATCATTTAAATTTGTATGTACAGTGATAATTATTATGTACATTGAGACTTTGCTCAATCATAATGGATAATAATGATTACAAGAAGAAATCTTCTAGAAGCGTAGTTCGCCTTTTACTGACAATATCCATTTGATTTTCTATCTCACCACGACTGGTGGTTTCTGCATGTTCAATTTTCCATGATAAATTTTCAATCTCAGCTTCAAGTGTAGCTTGTTGATATTCGAATAAACCTTTGTTTGCATCATGATCCATGAAGTAGGCATAGGGGTAAGTATATTGAAGTGAGTACCGGCACTTGGCTAGTAAGGCAGATGCGTCCAACAGATATTGCCAATCGATCCATGTACCATCATTAGACATTACTTTTTCATTGATAATCTCTTTTATACGTTCCAATGCTTTGTCCTCTAACCGCAAACTTCGCATATGATTGTCCCATCTTTCATAATAGAATAAATACTTTTTTAATGCTTCACGAGCTTTCTCATTTTCGTTTGCAATGTTGGGATTCTCACGATACTTGCTGCAATCGTAGAATTGAGATCCATGAGTTTTCCAATTACCTGTAAAAATAAATTTGGTTAAAACGATTGCTTCACATAGAAAGATAAAATACACAAACCAAGACACATCCAACAAAATTCATATTTGCACGAGTAGCATTTCATATGATTGCAACCGCCATTCTTTTCGATACAGGCACCACATGTTGGACAATCTTTGGTATGAACAGAAATGTAGTTGGCCGTCTCAGAATCGTCAGCGCATTTGGTGAGCCATAATTTAATGGTTTTACAATCGGTTGGAGCGTGATACTCATAACCACACTTAAAGCAGTAGGAACTATTACAATTCTTGCAAATGACTCGTTTAGCTTTACATTCTTTCGATTTTATCATGACAGAACAATTGGTTCCAATGCATGACCGAATTAAAGGATTTGATTCAATACAATCACGAAACGAAAGTTGATCATACTTCTCCTTGATGAACGTGCTTGAAAACAATGAATTAACAAAATCATCTGGAACGATTATGTGACACTCGGTGGACATGCATTCAATGTTACTAGCCATTCCATTGCTGATTATGTTAAATTGCAAATAATGCTTCCAACATTCGTTACAATAATAATGTTCACATGACAAGGCTTTGAGATTGTTGGGGAAGAACGATTGTAAACATACATTGCAAAGCAACTTTTTGGTTAAATTTCGCGATATATCTTCGTTAAGAATTTTTTTGGCACTTTTCAGATGAATGCTGTATGAGAGCTCTTCCAATGAGTTTACGCTCGAAGCTCTAGAATCGGTTCTATTCATTGGCAATAAAATTTTCAATGGTTTTATGCCTTTAGAATCTAGAAATAAATCTTTATTTGTTTTATATTCTTTTGCAAGTTCATCTTCGTTCCAATTGGTTTGTATCAATAATAATTTTGCAACGGATAAAGAAATCTAATAAATGATATTGTTAGTTTAAATCAAGTAACCATTTTAACTTACATCGAGTGTTTTAGCGGTTTTATCAATGATCGATTCGATGTATGCTTTACCTTCTTCCAATGTAATGCATTCATAATCAAATGATTCAATGTTTCGCCGAATCTTTTCAGCACTATTCTCCATATAATCATCGATACATTCGTCATCGTTACTTTGGTAATAGTAGTTATAATCGTCGTCCTCATAATAAGCATCCTCATCCAAATCTGAGGTAGACATTGTTTTATTGTTTTAAACGCGAAGCATCAACTGAAAGAATGAGTGGACGAATTTATTGCTGAGATGAATGGTTCGGAACACGAGATGAGAGTGTGTTTGTCGTCGCCGTTGTCGATTTAGGTGACTGTGTTGGTAGTTTTCAACAACGACGAATGCATCAACGTATATATTCATGGAAAAACATTCAAATCGACCTAATGTAAGAAAACAAATAAAGACGAAGAACAGAGTGGAATGTCATCCTCATATGCAAAACATCGAATATAAAATATATATTGTCGACGGCACAACCATAAATGATGAGACCAAATGTATGGGAACCAACTTTGTGAATGACTCGTCTGCTCACATAAACAACACACGCTTGATTCGTTTATACCAAGTTTCAATTTAGTTTTCTCCTATTTTACCAAAGCTTGGAAACAATTTACATTGATTAACTTTAGTCATTGAACTGACAGATTAAATGGATCGTCATAAAAAGGTTTTTATTATATACCAATTTTGTTTATTTATCTGTTTTAAATATCAATCTAACTAATCGTCTTATCACTATTAATCCTTATATTTTTTATTTATATTTTTGAATTGGATATTAATAACCGTTTTATTTCTATTTAAATTGTTAATCCAGAATTTTTGTGTGTCCTTTTTCGTTTATTATAGTCAATCGTTAACTACGAAGACGATGACGACGATGAACAAACTGAGAAGATATCTTCCAAAGAATCTCATCGATCATCCCATCAACGAAGGGATGGAGCTGTGGATAAGAGGAAGAAAGATCATCATCATCACCGACAGATGAGAGAGGAACGGAGAAAAGAATCTTATCGAAGCGATCGTCATTCTAGTCATCGACACAGTTCACGATCATCGAGAGATGATCGTCACCGGGATGGAAGCAGTTCACATAGCCGAAGGCGTCGATCAAGATCTCGTAGCTATTCTAGAGGGCGTGATTCTCATCATAGACATTCAAAATCGAATCAAAACAAATCGAGACGTGATAGATCCAGAAGTCGTTCAAAAGAATTTAGTAGCAGAAATGATCGTCGATACAGGTCTCGAAGTAAGAGTCCAAAACGCCAAAATTCGAAAGAGTTTCATTCTCTCGGAAAGAATGAAACCGTAAATAAAATCACGGGGATAGTAAAGCCATTTTTGGAAAAACAGCCAATACCAATCGATACCAAATCGACTTATACGGGTTTGAATTTGAATGTACAAACAAACCAATCGTTATTGGTTGAACCAAAGGTTCCCATTATCCCTCAATCGATCAGTGTTACACCATCCGTTATGGTACCCGCAATTCCGAAATATTATAATGCCAAAGTTGTGAATCCATTAAAGATTGCCACACAGGAAGAGAAGCGAAAACTTTTGTGGGGTGATACTAAGAAGGTAAGTTTAAATCTGTTTGTATTTCACAATGTTGATAATAAACACTAATCGTCATTTATTATTATAGGACAAGCCATCATCCAGTTCATCGACCAATGTTTGGACTAATCTTAAATTTCAAGGTGAACGTGGTTCACAGATGACGGAAAAATTTCGTAAACTGATGGGCATAAAAGAGGATGATGATGATGATGATGAAGATGAAGCTATGACGACGGCTACCAATGAGGCTATAACATCGAATGATAACACAACAAACTCAAGTCTTTCAACAACACAAGAGAAACTCTTTCAAAATTTAGACATGCAATATTCGATAGCGCGCATGTCGACCCATACTCATCGTGGAGTTGGTCTTGGATTTGGTTCTAGTAACCGTTTAACTTGAGTCGTTTGATTATCTGGTTATCTATATTATTTCTAATATCACAATCATTAGTGATTGATAATGATAAAAACAATTATTGCCCATTATTCACTTTTGCCGCTCCATTTTATCAATATTTGGGAACGCAATCTCATGTTTTAATTGACACCTTATTCATTATTTTATTTACCATCAACCATATTCATGTTCAAATGCGCCGTTTAGTATTGAGGCAAGATATTATATTAAAATAAATTTTATTTGCGTACGCATCGTTTTAGAGGTCGCATCACTCATTGAAGTAGTTGTTGCTAATTTCACATGAGACGAAATAATCAATATATGTTTTATGCTAATGAACGCCAATGAATAGCTATAGTGTATGAATGTAACCAAATCAATATTAATCTGATCATTATTTATCAATCGTTGAAGATCAAATGTTGTGGAACGATACTATTGTATATCTATCTATATTTAAATTTATATATATACGTCATCACATACACTATGAGGTACCAAGGTAGGATTGGGCTGTGTGTGTGTAGGTGTGCAAACATATTAGCGGCCATGTCAATGGCCATTGGTGACACCTTATTCTCTGATATGACTGATATGGCAAATGCAAGTATGGATCGAATCAATAAATTTGGGTCAAAATCTCTCTGTTTAATGAGCACAATTAGCATTCTCTTTCAATAATGACTCTCTCTCTCTCTCCCTCGCCCCCTCTTCAATCGCTCCTTGTCATCCAAAATTTCCTCCCCTCCCTCTCATTGGCATCGTTTTGTGTGTGTGTGTATGTTAAAATCATGTGAACTTAGGCAGCTGAACCGTGCTTCAAACGGTTCATTGACACATTCATTCGCATCATAACTTTCGATTTTCATTGCAATCACGAGCACGAGAGGTCAATTTGAATTGAACCACTCAAATGGTCGTTGCCATCTTGTTCGGCATTGTATTGCCTTTTTCATACACTTGATGTCAATGAAAAAATAAAAAGAGAAAAAAAAAAATGAATGGAAACGATCCACGTGACCGGCCACAATCTGTCACCTTCGAATTCAACGAGCGGATGAGCGAAATGAATTATTGGGATTAATGAACGGACGAGAATGATGAGATTGTATTCAATGAATTGAATTGAGTGGCAATGGATTGAATGGATGAATGAATAAAATGAACGAAATGGAGAAAAATTAAAGAGTGCAAATGTTCGAGATGGGATGGAGTCACATTCGACCATACCGAGTGGATCGATGTCCTGATAAAATTGTTGAAGGTTGATGCGTGTCCATTTGGTAATATTAAACGATTCAAACACAAAAGTCATTGCTTAAATGCAATAATTAGCATCCAAAAGATAATCAACATTTTCAACAGTGTAAATACTATTGCGCACTTGTGCATACATTTTCTCATGTAATGATCGACCATCAAACAATAATATTCATTAATTGAATAATGATGAAAATATATTTTAAACATACCAGAATTACTAAGATAAATTCACATTCATTCATTAAATTCGATAGTTGGAGTAGAAAATGGAAAATGAAAGATGAGATATGAGAAAAAGTTTCCGAAATTTTAAGACAACTTTTTTCTGTTTCGAAACGATTATCACTTTCTTTGCTTTGTTGAGAAAGGATATATCGATCAATAATGAATATGATTGCAAAACACATGTCAGTGCATATTTTAGTTTGTATACATAGATGCATGTCACCCTAATATTTTGTCCACCCTATTAACCTAAAAATACCTGCACATTTATTTTTACTTGTGCCAACAGATATGACACATTGAACATTGATTTTCATGTTGGCATCACACATTGGACGTCGTCGATGTTGGCATGTGGCCAATGGCCATCATCAACGACATCTTCAATCGTTGAGACTCTCTTTATTTTCTCCCTATACTTACAAACTTGATGCCATATGATCCGCCTAGTGCCATCGTTCTCGATTCGAATCGTTACCGAAAAGGCAATTCTCCAATTCAAAGTTCATTGAACTTTGTCACTACTGGCAGTGTCATTGCGGCATCATCATTGAGCGCAATCGAGTTAAATGCTAAATTGAAATATGTTCAAAGAGCTAATGACCAAGTTTACCTTGTCACTAATTGAGTACGCGTGCCGATGCCGATGATGATGCGGTGATGGTGATGATGTGGTGCTCACACCAAATGCTACAAGTGGGTGACAAAAATGATCAATGATCATACCTTGGTCCATGATACCATCTTATTCGGCAATGATTAAATAAGCATCTCACTTGTCGCCTTGATCGAAATGGTCGATTAATCGGTTGCGTGTTGTACAATTGTACAATCATTACTGATCATTGATGAACAGATTTGTACAATATACGAGAGTCCAACACCGTCGGCTACACACAAGGTTTGTCACTGTTTGTGTGTGTGTGTGTGAATGCATTTTCATTTGATCCAATGTAGATCGTTCAATTGAGCACGCATTAAATCGCACATTTACATTTTTCGATCGCGCGTTTGTGATTGTGCATAAAACCTCCATTCGATGTGGTTAGCAACAAGAACAAAAAATCGAAACAACATCAACATTAACATGGCCATCCACATCGAACAGATCTGATCAGGTGCGTTCATCTGATCATCGTCCACCCAATAGCTTACAGTTAGGTTCACCTTAACTATAACCAGATATAGCAGGATTTGACCAGTTATAATTCTTTGAAAATTCTCAATATATACGATCAAAGGTCGTTCGATCATCGCACCTTGGTGGTTGTTTGTGTGATAACATGTTTTGTGTCCAAATGTGCGAATGGTGGCGCATAAGTAAAATTTGTGTATGTGCCACTATTTGTGAATTTGTTTGTTTCAAAATGACGGAGAGAGAGATGTCGAACTGATTCGATTGTAGAAAGTACGTGTTGATGTGTTTGGCTCACTCGTCTCTAAATGTTCGTCTCTAATTATCGATCCGAATATAAAATGAACAAATATTTATGTATATATATATAGTTATATATAACGGGACAATGACCGAAATGGTCACCTGACTACGTTTTAGTGATGTATATACATCAATATCGGTCCACCAGTCGGGCCATGATAAAAGCGAATTTGTCCATAGTTGTCCATCATTGTGAAGCACATCCTTGGTCAAGTGAGCGAGGAAAAGAGAGAGAGAGAGAGAGAGAGAGAGAGAGAGAGAGAGAGAGAGAGAGAGAGAGAGAGAGAGAGAGAGAGAGAGAGAGAGAGATCATAAACCAAGTGAGACAGATCTGTGCCGAACAACCTAATACGTTCAAAGGTAACAAGGTAAATCAAAGACTCTGCGCTCAACTCGACCGGGCTGATTTCGATCAGATCCGATCTTTTCCTGCTCCATCTGAACGGATCGAGTTCAATGACCCATAACTGAGCACATCTTTCACACACACACACACACACACACACACACACACACACACACACACACACACACAGTCACAATTTATACTAGCATACTAGTGAAGACAGAAAAGCAATAGAGTCAACATCAATGCATTGGCACAAGTGTGCTTACACAACCAATTGATTGTCCACATTGAATGATGTCCCATCGGACACAAAAAAAACGATCCAAAACAATAGTTACCAGATGTACACCTGTTGACTGTGTTCTGCCGACCCTTCTTGCATATGAATAGCACACTTATTTTACATTAAAATCAGCCATTCACGTTACACAAAGTCCCATTGTAAAGTGAGATCCAAATCCAAATGGAAAACAATGGAAACCGAATCCAAGGAACATAGCCGTATACAACATATGGCCTCTACAATCAGCATCAACACTGGTTAAAGCTCAATCGTATTGAGGTTACAAAACAGTTCGATATTGCTCAATGAATTATTGGAAAAGGTGAAAGAACTGTCAGAATCACAATGAGATGCCGTTTTAAGAGCACAAAGTTTATTGAACTCACACAATGTTGGCACAAAACCTTGACCCAACTTTTCCCTTTTCTGGCCATCTGAACATGATCGAATGGGATTGAACGCATCGGTGTTCTCGATTTGATCGAGTCGAACACCAGTAGTGGGACAATGACATCCAATGGCATATATTAGTTCTAAATTTATTGTTTGTTTTATTTGAATTGTTTGTGTTGTTCCAAATCGATCGATTTGCATCATTCAAGTGATGTAGACAACGGCAATCGGCGACAACAACCATCATGATCATTGATGTTTAGTACTCAAAAGTGAACGGCGTCGGTGAGAAACTGTCAATGACGGGAAGTCGAAAATGGCGAATGTTAATGAACTTGACTGTCGGACACGATATATACAATTGTGGACACAATCACAGCAGCAGCAGCAACAACAACAACAACAACAGTAACAGGCACAACTATTTGAGGGAACTGGCAAGCTGACAATGCATCTCCAATGTAACGGTCATCTTTTGGTGTGCGCCATTTCAAACATTGGCAAACGCCAGGCATCGATGGTGTCTGTAATGGTGCCGTCATCAAGTGTTGTGACTAGTCAGTTCACATCGAGTAACAAGCCTAGAGGAACAATCGAATTGTGCCACCAGGGAAGGAAGTGAATAGAAGACACTCGCTACACTAGCATACTAGTTGGATACACTAAAACATTTATACATGGCATCGATTGGCACAACACTCACCAATGGTTGGCAGATAGGCAACCGATTGGTGACGGGCGGAGATGTTCCCTCGACCAACAAATGATGATGATGATGATGATTATGATTATGGTGATGGTGATGGTTGTGATGGTCATATTCTTTAATCTTTAAATGCCACACGTTGTGTTGTTCCAACGTTTATGTGTATTGGACTGGTCAAGCTCGATGCAAATCATATTCGTATCCAGACACACTGATAAAGTGCAATTCTCTCGTTTACCACGTTAACCGTGTTTGGCCAAACAGTTTACAGCTTTGCCGCAAAAAAAAGACGCGTGCTCTCGAACCACGAGAAAACTGGCCGTTAGTTCAACGACCTATGAATGACTAAATGACCTCGGAGTTGGCCGAAACAATTTACAAACTAGGAAATTAATACGAACAAGTGAGTCTGTCTCTCTCTTTAACTCTCGTATCGAAGTGCTACGTGAGTGCAGTATACACAACTCACAGCTGTTTCTCAGATGCGTGTGTATGCGAGTGTTTGTGTGTGTGATTTGGGAATGAGAAAAGCCTGATTTTCTATTGAGATGTATGTATCAATTGAAAGATAAGTTCAATACAAACGTCGATAGTTTTTCGGTTGTTGCCATAGTTGAAGATGTAGACCAAACACCAGGAACAATAATGTATCGATAGGTGTATGGTGATGGTCACATATTATTATTTCAACCATAAAACCACGTGGGCAAGTGATAAAGAATCGACTTGTTGAATGTTATACTTTGAATTGTTCGGATGAGGTTCGATCATGTTCGAATGTACTCAATCACGAATTGGTTGATGACAACAACGGTTGATGAGTGTCGAACGACAATGTGACATGAACATGGAAGAGAACGAATGAATGGATCGATGTGATCGTTCGTCACATCGCAGGTCACAATCGACGACAAATGGCAACCAGATGATTGGGATGGAACGGAAAGGGGCAGTTCTGCACTTAGGGAGAGTGTAAGTGTGTGAGAGAGAAAAAAAATGGGAGTATCAGAGTCGTTTGAGAACCATTGAAAGAGTAGCTATACAATACTTTGGGAGGACTAGGACTATTGTGATTATTACCAATGTTGACGATGAGGGGGAACGAGAGAATGTCCTGCTACTGATGGAGTGGATACATCGAAACACACACACACACAAAGATAGATAGGAACATAGGCACGATATATCGGCACATCATCGTCATCTGTGTTCGTTTCATTACTCGCATGTTCGTATAAAGGCTTAATAGTAATAATAATAATAATAATAATAATAACAAATTGTATGTTGTGAAGTGTGTGGCATGTGTGCGAAGGTCCGCTCTTCTTGTTTCCGCCGACCACTTACCGTTGAGAGGCCACTGCATTGGATGATGTACACGAGACACACTTGATGGCGAGTGATATAAAAAGGCCAACCATGGTGGTGAAGTCGTCTCACAGACACATTCCCTTCTTGTGCATCACCTTCCCCTCGATCAATCTCATCCCCGTTCATCATCACATCGTGTCTGACAAAAAAGAAATCATCTTGAACATTTTCTTTCTTTCTTTCTTTTTCTTTTTTTATTTTCATCATCCTCAAGTGTCACCATCTCGATTGGAGCGTTCAATTTCAATTTTTGGCATTGCTTGTTCCAGTTTGAGCTGATTTCGTATTATTGCTGATATTGGATGTTGCACATCGTAACCATGGTTCGACTCTGACCCAATCGCATTTGTCGTCGTCCGCAGCAATCGTCGCCAGCCGAATGGGTCGCTATTGAGCCGAGTTTGTCCCGAATTGTCAGTGTACCAGTTTTACCATCATTAATTGAGTGTACGTGTGTGTGTGTGTGTGTGTGTGTGTGTATGTGGTTGCCGATGTTGCGCGCGTTCAGACCCTGACACCAAAGCTGAGACCCGAAATATATTTGCTTGCTGTTGCTACCGTTGCTGCGAGGCGAACCCGATTATTGAAAAAAAAATCGATACTACAAAATATCCAAGCTGCCACACTTCCGTTTAAATCAAGTCCTGATTTGTGATTAATTCAACCATTTCCAGTTCATTTGCAACTCTACGATGTTCCATCTGGTCCTTAATCTGGTCCTTTCAGCGTCATTGTTTCGCGCCGTTCTATTGTCCATAATCGTGTTCCTTCTTGCGAAATTGTTTCTGTTCAAGTCGTACTCATTGCCCCTTCCGCCTGGTCCATTCGGTGTTCCGATTCTTGGCTTTTTGCCATTTCTTGGAAAGGATATCCATCTTACGTTAACCGATCTTTCAACTAAATACGGTCCGATCTATCAGATCTTTCTTGGCTCAAAACGAGTGGTGGTCATAAACGATGCCAAGATCATTAAGGAAGCATTCCGTTTGCCTGCATTCTCTGGTCGACCAGATACGGAACTTACTCGTATTCTTCAAGGCTATGGTAAGATGATATAACAGGAGTAACAATAATCAATGTTTTTTTTGTAAAAAATAGGAATTGTCAATACAGACGGCGCCTTATGGAAGGAACAACGAGCCTTCCTGCATTCAGTCCTACGCAAACTTGGCGCCAAGAGTGTCACCTTAGGTCGCGATTGTTTGGAACATAAAATAAGAGTAAGATTTGGGACACCAATTGAACCAATTGGTCGTGTTGATTGAATTGATGTACCATCAATATTTATTTGTGTTAATAGTCTCAAGTACGCGAATTATTAAATGATCTCAGCAATACGAATGGTCAATCAGTCCGCCTTCGACCGTTCCTTGCCTGTGCCGTCAGCAATGTGATAGGAAGTCTGTTGATGAGCATGACGTTCAAGAGTTCGGATAATAAATTTCGGCGAATCATCGAATTGATGGAGGAAGGTTTCCGACTATTTGCCGTTGCAATGCCAGTAAACTTCTTCCCATTGTTACGATATATGCCATTGGTCAGCTATGCATACGAGAAGATGAAGGCGAATCGTGAGGAGACCAGCCACTATTTTACTGAAATTGTCGATGAACATCGGAAAAGTTTGTGCGAGAATAATGTACGAGATTTTGTCGATGCTTATCTGGTTCAACATGAACGTATTAAACAATCGGGTCAACCATCATTCTTTTCCGAGAAACAATTGATTCAGGTGATGAATGATATCTTCAGCGCAGGATTGGAGAATGTGACCAGTACGGTCGAATGGGCCGTACTGTTCTTGATGCTCAATCCCGATGTTCAACGTAAGGTATATGATGAAATTGAATTGGTGATTGGAACTGAACGAGAACCGGAATTAGCCGATCTCGAAAGTATGCCGTACACTGAGGCAACTTTCTGGGAGGTGCTTCGACGTAGCAATATTGTAGCGCTCGGAAATGCTCATTGTACATTAGAGTAAGTATAGTCCTCAATGTACGGTTTTTGGATGAATGCCATTTCTGATTCCAATAACAATTTATTAGTGATTCTACATTGGCTGGATTCTCCATTCCTGCCACCACGCACATTCTGCCCAATCTGTATGCCATTAACATGAGTCCAGATTTATGGGAGAATCCGGAAAACTTTGTCCCAGAACGTTTCCTGCAGAATGGTCAAGTGTGCAAGCCGGACTATTTCATTCCGTTTTCAGTTGGTATGTAACAAAAGTTTTCATGTGTTACATTTTTGGTTAAAAAACATCTAATATTAAATCAATCTTTGGTCTATAGGTCGACGAATGTGCCTCGGAGATGTGCTCACCAAGATGGAAGTGTTTCTCTTTTTAACCAGTTTGTTACAAAAGTTCAGTCTTCAAATTCCTGATCAAGAGAAACCGCCTCAAGTGGCCAGCATTGTCTCTGCATCAATGTCACCCAAACCATTCAAAGTGTGCCTTGTTCCTAGATGTTTGTAAATATTACCTATATCTGTATACCGCTGCTATACTAGAGTCTCAGAATGTTCAAATTGTCTCAAACACTTTGCTTTAAGTTATTTTCTTTAGGTGAAATAAACAATTAACTAATTTATTGTAAAATTGAAGAAAGAGTAATGGTAAATGTAAGTGATCGGTAAATACTCACAACACATGATAGGCCACAGTGTTGTGCTTCTTAGATAGTTTGGCAATTAGCAAAGATTCTAGATTCGAGTCGAGTTGACGCCATGAAAATCCATTTTGAATGCAAACACTTTCTAACGGATCCTTACATATGACCAGTAAACTTAAACACAAGCCGTCGTTTTGTTCCAATTGAGTGGTGGCAAAATTATGTTCCAATGCAAGTAATCCACATGGTTTATGTTGAGGTAAATTGTCAGGACCGAATATATACTATAAATAAAAAATTAAAAAAATAGTAATTTACAGCGACTAATTTTACAAAAATCACAATAAAATTTACCTGCATAAATCGCTTTAAACTTGCATGCACACTTCGAGAAGGATTAATTTCACAAATTGGTACATGTGGTATTAACGATTCAGAAATGAGAACTGAATATGAATTGCTAATGATTAAAACATAAACGAAAATAATAATTAATCATTTAATCATTGTATTCATGTTTACCTTATTTTACTTCGTATTGCAATAAGAATTCGTAGAAGAATGTTTGGAACTACTCGATGAATGGTTAGTTGATGGACAAACTCATTTCGATGTTGAATGTAATTATGACCAAATTCGATAAGTTTAAGACAGTCAGGTGATCTCAAACTTAGCTTAGAGACATCATTGGTGTAAATAGCTTGAAGTGACTCTTGATCAGCTCTGGCAACAGTCTTTAATTGTCCACCGACAATATTTCCCGTGTATACAATTCGAAACCATGTTCCATGAGAACTTTCCACTTTTAACAAAGTGGTTGGCTCAAATTGAAGACCAGTTTCTTGCAAAACCTCCCTTTTGACAGCATCTTCAAACGTCTCCTCTGGTTCAACACGTCCAGCAGGTATGTACCAAGTTCCGGCACAACTAGATTTAGCTTCTTGCATCATTAGAATTTCATTCTTTTCGTTAAAGATGACAGCTGCTACTACATAGGTAATGGTACTTCCAACTTTAGGTTTAAAGTCTGACGGACTTTTCGGTTCTATTCCACGCGTACCTATTGAATTTATATTGATTTATTAGGTTTAACAAAATTGCACATTAGTATGCCATAATTGTATCATACTTAATTCATAGTTTTGTTGCTGCAAGGTATAGTCGACATTTAGGAATTCCTTTTCAGGATCGTCCAAAATTTCACCGTTGAGTAGGGCTTTGATTTTGCCCTCAATAGAATCCATGTTCAGTGTGTTGTTCGATGTGAGTTCATCGTGGCCAATGAAGGCGATATGTGAATCATTCTAAATTAAAGCAAACGACATAGTAGCTCTGATCGATCAAGTTAGTAGCCACCGGTGGATCTTGTTTGAAGCAAGGAAAAGGCAGAACACACACGAAAATAGCATGAAGCATTCGACTGAGAGCATTCGACATCTAAGTTTAACGCACTTTGACTTTACTTCGATGTCAGCATCGCCCCTTTGATCAAAGTGAATCCGGTTTTGATCAAAACAGATTGAAGCGTAACAACAGTTGGTGGTGATGGCTCTCTTGGTGAATTTCGCATCATTTCGCCAATGATGATGTTGATGCTGATTTGATTGGTGAACGAAGGCGTATGATTTAGAGTCCATATACAAATACAGATCGTAAACATATACACCTGCCAATGGACATAAGTTGTGCTGTTGTCTCAATAGATAATTGGCATCATTAAATGTTTAATTAGGGACAATATTCAACAATTTTCCGATCAAGTTTCATGCTCCGATTTGCATATATTCAAATAAATCAATAGTAATGCAACTAAATTTGGAAGAAAATGGGTGATAAAATTGGAAGACCACACTGGAAAATGTAAACAAACTGCAAATCATATTATTATTTAGTTCTCATACCAATTCCAAGATCATTCGGCTATTCATAAAGAACGATCAATGGAATGTGCCATGATATGTGGGGCATACATACCCGTGTTGGGAAGCTTGTTTTATTCCAGCATGGTTGTGAATGAATCGGCTTTCTTGATTATGATATCTCATCATCATCAATGACTTCTAACTGACCCCGTTGTGTCCATTCTCGATCTCTAACATTGATTAATCTATTCACCATAAATTGGTCACAAATTTTTTAAGTAATTTCTACAAGATGGTGTTGATTAATAAACGTGAATTGGCTCGAGTGATCCATCCGCATTATATCACTAATGTTATCTTAGCATTATCTTTTGTTGCTCTCAAATCGATTCCATCAGTATGTGATGTTTTGTTCAATTCCTGTGAGCTCGATTATGTAAGTTTCACTTTCATATATTAGTAATATATACGTATGTATACCCTAATATTACTTATTATTTATTAATAAAAGAGGGAAACGGAGATTTTGTTCTTCACTGGTGTTATCATCATCTTTCGTACCCGAAAGCAAGGTTTGTGCCACATTTAATCCTTGATGCACTAATTCATACTAATATATATAATTGTTATATAATTGGTTTAAAGGATCGTTGACCTTTCTTCCATATCTAAGTTCAGCTTGTATGTTGGCCAAACTGGGAACAGTGATACTGTTTCTGAATTACGATCCCATATATGGTATCATTTACATTTGTTGTTGCCTTGGTAAGTTTCCCACTCACCTAACCTATTCATATCGTTTAATCATAATCAATTACTAAATTAATCTTAAATATAGTACAACTTTTGCTGCTACCGGAGCCGACCTATACTGGACCAGAAAATATATCTTATTTCAAAGGGACCGATTTGGAAGAGGAAATTGAAAGTGATAAACGCGTTGTTTGGATTGTGGAATTGTATACTGCTTGGAGTCCACCATGTATCGATTTCTCTCATATATATTCGGAATTATCCAACAAATACAGTTTGAATAACTTGAAGTTTGCTAAAGTGGATCTTTCCAGAAGTCCTGACACTGCCACAAAGTACAAAATCAATACTTCCACCTTAAGCAAACAATTGCCAACTTTAATCATGTTCAAGAATGGTAAAGAATCTATGAGAAGACCAGTAGTGAATCAAAATGGAAAGCTAGTCAAATTTGCTCTAACCTACGTAAGTAATTTAAATACTTAATTATCTTAAACATCAACGATTCACCTCTTTTAATATATATTTTAGGATAATGTGGTCTGTGACTTTGATCTGAATAATGTTTATGAAGAATGTAAAAAGAATCCAATTAAGAAGGATAAAAAGGAGAAGACAAATTAATCGAAGAACATTAATTTATTTAGTTTTTAGTACAAGACAGATTCTCTCCAGCACAAAAAGTAACAATAACCATAGTATGTAAATATCATTTTTTTCGATTGAAACTATAAATTCTACAATTGATCAACTCTATTTTATATTTGGATTGTTTTACATCTCTGCATATTCTTACCAATGTATACTCTACATTTATCAGTTTAACCGGTATATTTTATTTATTAATCCGGTAGTACATAATTCAATAATTCATTGCACTTTTAAATAACAATAAACTAATATATAAATGCAAACAAAATTTTTTTTGTTTAGTTTGAAAATGGAAATTTTTCGATGGTAGAATTGCAAACATTATCGAATGGCCTTGAATCGAGATGTTTATTATTCCCAGCGTAGAAGAATTCAAGGCCAGTAAACAAAGTGTAGCTTTTCAATCAATGTATTGAATGTGGGCTGTCCTATGACGCCCAAAGTGTAAGAACTATATCGACCAATAGCAGACATTGAGTAAATAGTCGTAATTCGAGTGACCAAACGTGTGGCTGAGTATGATTGTGTTTGTGTCTGAGAATACATGCTATACATGCTATCTGCCACTTATATACGTGTACATATCATACAAAACATTTGATTGCAGCTGGGCAACGAATGTGCGCACTTGCGTATCGAAACACTTGCTTCGAAAGACCAAAACTCTGTAGCCTCTCATGTGACGATTAAATTGTGGTGACAACGCATCGCTTATTTTTCGATCATAATTTTTTTCTGATCACAACTCCATCTAACCAGATAAATCAAACATTTTACGTTTACTGCTTGCTCATATTGTTGCCAATTTTATTGCTTTCTACACTGTAACCAATTGTCTTTTGTGATCATGTCGGATGAAAAACAGACAATAGCGGACATCCACCAGCGGGTAATAACCACTGAGAATAATGTATAATTACTAATAATTTAAATTGTGTTACGTGTACAGTTAAGGTTGGTGGTATGCGTATCACGCAAAACAAGGCGCCACATGATAAACCGGAACCGAAGGTTGTGGAAAAGGACGGAGATGAAGAGGTACCAGTGGAGGAGCCACAACCAAAAGTTGTCATCTCGGTGTCTGGTGCCATTGCACGGGTATGATGATTAATATTTATCATATCAATTAATTAATAATCTTATTTATATTTATTTTTATTAATAGGGCGATCAAGATTTTCCTGCCAGTTCAGTGAAAGCATTCCATGAAAAATCGCCGAAACCAGTTAATGAATTTCGACCAATCATGAAGAATCATGCTATCCAACAACCGAAAAAATGAACCATTGCCAATAGATAGGGCCATGATTAATTTTATCTAAATATATAGTTCTACAATGGCCGAAAAATGTTTATCAATTGTTTATCTCGCAATAAGGCGATCACCTGTTATCAATTGAAAATAAAGTTCTTTATACAAATGTTTGTGTTTGTGTAAAGCACCATTGAACAAAAAAGAAAAAGAAAGACATTAACGAACACACAACACGAATTTACCACTTATTATATTCGCATAGGTGGGCGACATTCATTCGGTGTCTTCAATTGGCTAGACAAGCCTGTGGTGATTGCTTGGCCGATAGTCGCGACACAACTTATGACCGGTACCACAATGAAATGCCTCCCAGTGCGATGGCGATCAATTGACCATTGGATCGCTAATGTGACAGCTTAGTAGAGAAGATAAGCAAAGCCAAATAGAACGAAAACAGTAGCATTACCAATTAATGTCACAAATTCCTACAGAACCGGAACCACAATCGAACATTCATGGAGTATTAAGAATTTCTAATGATGTAGCCCATATTTCAATGTAATCGATTGTATGCGTGTATGTTTTAGGATGTATGACCTCGACTTGTGTCCACTATAGTGGTGTCCAAACGAACGAAAATTGACCACAACTATTGGACAGAGTAATGTCTATGCCGGAGGCCATCTATCAGACGTCGATGTCGGCAATGAAGGCGAACGTCGACACGACGGTGCAACACTTTCTTCGGTAGCATAGTTCAATTAAGAGTGAGCTCTTTGTTTCGTGGAATTCCATTGAAAATCGAGTCTTATTATTCCACCATCACACGACAACGACTACGGCGGCGGCAACCCACCACCGTCAACTATAGCCACCACCACTCTCCCTCTTTACACTAATATTTATTTTCACTCTCACACTGCTTCGTTATCTTGAATTAATGAGCCACCAGAGTGGAGATATTAGGTAGAAGACGGACTTATTCGACTGAAGGATGTAAGTGAATGGTCAGGTTCGTACCAGCCAATGAAGAAGCGCATCAACCTGACGGTCACGAATGTCCGGTTGGGAACGAATCACTGAAAGGACATCATATTGATGCGCGAACGTGGAAAGGCATTGTGTCGATCGGTGGTTGGAGAGGCGGCAAATGCGCGGTATGGTGGCCAAGAGAGTGGAAAAAGAAGAGAGAGAGAGAGAGAGACGAAGAGCTCGATCAGTCAAGACCTACGGTCCTCTAATGTGTGTGAGCCAGTGACGAACTGCCTTCATGCAGCGAAATTTGCTTCATTCGAGGGTCCCCTCAACTGAGTGGTCAATGAACACCGATTAGTTCAATCTTTACAAATTCAGGCATATTCATCTAAAATTTTAGTCATCTTTAATTTTAACCAAAATTTCTTCACAATGGTATCTTATTTTTTTCATAAAAAAACGAATCGAATTTTTTATTGAACGTTACAGAATGTGCTACAGGCTTCGTAATATTCGATTTTAGAAACTCTACAACATTTTAATTTGACAACCGCAACAAATTCAATTAACCGATTTATCTTTACCGGTTCAATATCATAACAACAACAACAACAACAACAACATGATTTCATCGACAGAAGAACCACTTTTCTTCATTACTATTATCACCTTACTTGTCTTCATTGAACGACCGTCTCTAATCGATGGATCATCTAATTTTCTGATCAAAGGCAACAAAGTTACGTGCACCGAAGAGGGTCAAGTAATGACATTTTCGTTCTTGAAGAATCCATGCATCACGTGTTTGTGTCGAAATTCAGTAGTTGATTGTTTCGAGGAAACCTGCCCCGAAGCGCACAATTGTTTCTTTACTTTGCCTAATTCTACTAACAATTGTTGCACGCAATGTAAAGGTTGCAAGTATGTTAAAGTTTCTTCTCAAGATTATAACTCAAATCATTCTATAATCAACATATATTGTTTTTGTTTAGTATCGATGGAAATTTCATTCGTAACGGTGTTATCATTCAAGATGAATCCGATTCTTGTCGATCTTATCATTGTAATGTAAGTTTAACTTTTTCAGTGTTTGTTTATAATTGGAAAACATAACACTTTAATTTTAGTCCGGTATGTTGACAAGTTATAAGAGTCAATGTCATGTACCATGTGACAAGCCAATAGCATTAATGGGACAATGTTGTCCTTCTTGTAATGCTTGTCCGAAACCTAATGCCAAAGATGGTGAAGAGATGCCTAATACATCAAATGATCCCTGTATTCGATGTCATTGTTTTAAGGGACAACAGATTTGCAATCGACAAATATGTCCGGCATTACCATGCCCAAAAACCAGTTGGTATCAAGCACCAAACTCATGTTGTCCCGTTTGTCGAGGTTAGTTATCATCAAATTCAAACGTTTATAGTTGTCAAATTGTTCAATTTATTTAGGCAAAAGACATGCAAATCAATTGACACTTCAACCGAACCTGTGTTTAATGGGAGATCAAACATATAACGAAGACGATCATTTTACATTGGACGAATGCACAAATTGTGTATGCAAGGTAAAGACCAAGATTGTGAGATGAATTTCCCTAATCTTATTTCTAATGTTAGAATTCAACCAACATTTGTCATCGACAAACATGTCCTATTCTATCGTGTGAGCAGGACAAACAAATACGATCGGCGGGCCAGTGTTGTCCAAAATGTTCTTACGAAAATATAGGAAAGATGTGCATTCACAAGAATCGATCATATAGACATCAAGAATCATGGAAAGAACAGTGTCAAAAGTGCACGTGCACTGATGGTACGATTGAGTGCACAACGCCAAAGTGTGATGACTTTGTTTGCCCTTCCAGCTATAAGAAGGTCAAATTGGATGGCGAATGTTGTGACACATGTGTTCAGGTTTGTGCATACATATTGAGATGATGATCATTGACCCTAATAATAAATACAATAACAATATAAACAGGTGGACTCAACATGTGTTCTGAAGGATGGTAAGATTCTTACCTATGATCGCAAACGATATCACTTTGATGGCAAATGCAACTATGTACTCACAAGAGAATGTGTTGACAAATCATTCTCCGTTCATTTGGTTCAAAAATATTTACATTCTGGCCAATTTGAAGGTCAATCTTTGATGGTGAAAATTGGTGATATCAAGATATATTTGAGTCATCTTGATCGTGTTCGAATCAACCAAACATTGATCCAGTTACCATTCATTGAGATAAACAAATTTTCTATTGCTCGAATCAGGAATCGAATCAAACTTCGTTCACAATTGGGTTTCGAATTATTATGGGTAGCGAACAAATCGGTTGAAATGAAGGTTCGCAATAATTTCCGATCACAATTATGTGGTTTGTGTGGTAATTATAACCTAGATTCCGAAGATGAGTTTCAAATGAAGAATTCGAAAAAAATTACTACATTAGATAGATTTGTAAAATCTTTTCAGGTAATTATTCAGTTCGATACATGTTATGTATGAATTGGTTAATAATTTTATTTTTAAAGGTTGGTCAAAATGTCCACTGTCCCAGAAAAAGAACACAGGTGCCTCGCCGAAATATGCCAATCTTAGAGTCATCGCCCTGGCCCCAGCAGGCGGCTGCTCGTCGTTTATGTTTGCGCATTAAGGCTCGAAACACTAATTGTCGTAATGTGAATCATTCAGGTGACATCTATGCACAATGTTTGGAAGACGTTGTTCAATGTGGCGATAATCGATTGTGTCAGTGTCAAGTTTATGAACATTTACGTAATAAGTGCCATTCGTCGAATCCGAACCGACCATTAGATCAATCGAAATGTAAGTCTGTTCAACAATGTCCACCTGGATCAGAGTTTACTGCCTGTTCACTTGATTGCAAACGAACGTGTAAGAATCGACATCGATCAAACAATTGTTCACAACAAACATGTCGTCCTGGTTGTCAATGTATCGGCAATAGGGTATGGCACCAAAATCAATGTATCCCGGAAGCATCTTGTATTTCGTAATAATTCCATTTTTAATATACTTTTATATTTATGTATAAATTTACAACTCAATTATTAATTGAAAAAATACACTTTTAAATGTACGCTAGTCAACATTAATAATAATAAACTATGACCATTGATGCTTATGATCAGATTGATAAAATTCTAATGTTTGTAATTGTTTCAAGTTTGAACGACTATTTAGACACTGTCAGTAGGACATGAGCCACCTATTTCGTGCTTATCGAATCCATTTGATTTATTTTTCCATATTCCATTTGGAACGAGATTAAACATTGGAACAATTGATTATGTGTAGCGGATGTGTGTTCAACAAGAGGATTGGACATATTGTATGGATCGATGGGTATGGATCGATGATGAGAACGGACCCAGTTCATAGAAGAATGGATAGAGGGTCAAGTTAGAGGCAGCACTGGGCGGTTATACCAAGTTTTCCTGTCTGCCTACTTCCAGCGTAGAGAGTTGCACAGATTGGTAGTCAGTTGCAGCTTTATGTGTGTGTGTGTGCGTGTGAAAAAGAGAGAGAGAAAGGAGAATGTGTGTGTGTGTGTGTGTGTTTGAATCGAGTGTGCTCGGTGTGTTGGCTCTGTAGTAGCAGTGGCGGCAGTCTTCTCCCCATTTTTTTGCCTTGTTTGCAGTGTCTCGAGCACTCCATTTTGCCTTTCTCTCGTCTGTTGTTATATGTATATGTGTATGTGTGTGTTTGTGTGCCTAGCCATATTGTATGCCCGGCGCCCATTATCACAGACGCCATCTCACCATCGTCGGATCACCTGTCAGTGGTAAAGCATTGAACCAAATCCATTCAAAAGTGTGTGTGTGTGTGTGTGTGTGCCTTTAATTAACTGATCACATCTAATAACAATCGATTGTCAAATTGGACAATCAACCAAAGAGGGCAGCCTCATACCAAACAACACGTTCCGAACAAAGACGACAGTGAAACCCATACGGTCGTTGATCGTTTTCTTCCATTAAAATCAAACTTGATCACACTCGACATCTACAATGAGTGACGATCGCGTTGATCGTGAGCGACATAAACGGAGTCGTACAGCAACTGCAACTGACGTTGGATCATCATCAACTTCGACTGCCAACGATCCTATTACCAGTGCGTCGACTTCATCTGGATCTCGTAATAGAACGACTACGAATAATAGTGCCGCTATTGAGAAGCAAAACGGGGACAAAGATAGCGTAAAAAGTACTAAAATGTCAAAAGCTCTTAGTACAAGTGCAAAAAGGTTTGCTCTTCAATATGTCGATTGATGACAGTAATATAATAATTTTATATTTAAATGTACTTAAAAAACAATATAGAATTCAGAAAGAGCTTGCTGAAATAACCCTAGATCCACCGCCGAATTGCAGGTATCATTTAAAAATTTAAATCGATTTTTGTAAACGCTTATACTAATGAATTTATCTGTTTCATATCAAAAGTGCTGGACCTAAAGGTGATAGTATCTACGAATGGGTTTCAACCATCTTGGGGCCGCCAGGTTCCGTATATGAAGGTGGTGTTTTCTTTCTTGATATTCACTTTACAGCAGACTATCCATTCAAGCCACCGAAAGTTACTTTTCGTACAAGGATCTATCATTGCAATATCAATAGTCAAGGTGTTATCTGTTTGGACATTCTTAAGGACAACTGGAGTCCCGCATTGACCATATCGAAAGTGTTACTCTCTATTTGTTCATTGTTGACTGATTGCAATCCTGCTGATCCATTAGTTGGAAATATTGCTACACAATTTTTACAACATCGTGAAGAACATGATCGAATTGCACGATTGTGGACCAAACGATATGCAACTTAAATATTTGAAACCATGGAATCACTATTTCAATATATAAATTGAAAAAAAACGAATTGCATTCAACAATAATTATTCAACCAATATCGCGAATTTTCAAACACAAATTCAAACATACACAAATACCCACTAACCCTGTATGTCCCTACATGTAGATTTATATTATTATTTCTCCGATTTTATCGAATCTATACTGCTTTGCACATCTTGTGATTCATATGAATTCGTCAATTCAGCAGGAACAATTCAATCTTAAAATTGATTCAATATATTATCAGCGAAGACCATTTATTACGATTTATTTACTTATTTTTGTACCTTTTTCCATTCATCTGTATATATATATGAGTCAATCAATCAAGCCGTATATATTATAACATATTATTATATATGAGATTTCGATTCCATTCATTTGGCCATTTCGTTACATCTCATTCAACAGTAGGTAAATGTTTAAACAGATTCAACTATTTGTACATTAATTGCTTCCATTTTATTTAATTACAATAAACAAGTTCGAACGCTAAATCATTTCTTTCAATTATTTTATTATTTTGACGTAACGTTGTTTGTGAATTTGGCCAAAAACTAAATGTATGGACATGTGGCGTAAACCTGATGTGTTTTGGTTGCAACAATTTAAAATAACACATAAAACATAATGGAGAACGACAATGCTGACGAACAAGAAGAATATATTTCACAAGATGATATTGAAGAGTTAATTGATTTAGACAATGAACCTATCAACGATGAAGGTGATGAAGCTAATTTTGAAGCTGATATGAATGATGTGATTGATGATAAATCGATTGGAAATTTCACTGATCACAATGAAGCTGTTCTTTGTTGTGATGTGAGTAAAGATGATAAACTGGTTGTTACCGGCGGACAAGATGACAAAGCTTATGTTTGGGAAACAACAACACAAACAATAAAGTTCAACATTGATGGTCATAAAGATTCAGTGGTTGCGGCAAAGTTTAATTCCAATTCGTCACTGGTTGCAACTGGTGATTTAAGTGGTGTAATATTGGTTTACGATCTGACTGGAAAACGATGCTACGATTTTGAAATTGATGATTTAAATTGGCTTCTCTGGCATCCTGTTGCTGATAATGTTCTTTTGGCAGGGACAAAAACTGGTGAAGCTTGGATGTGGAAATTGTCACAAACCAATCCTCAATGTAAGACGTTCCAATCGTATGGGAGTGAAAATATTTGTGCCAAAATTTTCAATGATGGAAAAAGAATAACAATGGGATACGAAGATGGGTCGGTTCGAATTTGGGATTTAAAGGATGCCAATGTTATCAGTTCTATTACAGGTTTGTCGTTATATAAATACAAAATATGGAATATGAATTTAACAATTTAATTAATTTTAGATAATCAAACGACTAGTGGTTCAGTTATTTGTATTGATTTAAATTCTGACAACTCTTTGATTGCTATTGGAACAGTATATGCTACAGTTAAGGTCATTAATGTCAATACAAGTAAAGTAATATTGACCATTCAAACTAGAAGCTCTGATAAATCTAATGAAGATGAAGTTGAAGAAAATGATTCGATTGAAGGAGTAGCATTTAGTGGCAAGAATATTTTAGCCCTTGCATCTGTTAACGGTGTAGTTGAAATATGGGATATCTCTGGGCCGGTAAAAAGAAATGATTTTAAGTTAGATTTTGGTGTTTCAAAAATATCAATTGACAATAGCAATTTGCATTTACTTTATTGTGGTTGTTTAGATGGATACTTTCGCGTATTTGATTTGCGAAGTTGCGATTTGCTTATGACTGCTATTGGTCATACTGATCAAATTCTTGATTATGCTATTTCTTCTGATTCTAAATACGTACTAACTTGTTCTGAAGATTCTACTTGTAAAATATTTTTATTAAAAAATTGATTAAATGTTTTAGACCGTGTTTATCAATTCAAAAAGTTATAAAAAAATTCATTCACAGAAATTCATCCCTTCTTTAGGGGAAAATGTAGTGCAGCGAATGTTGGGAGAGAATGTTGCTGTTGCTTGTACTGAAATGTTATACTTCAATCCGAATTCTTTAATCTTATTTTTACGCAATTGACATAATCAGAAGCTGTGAGTGAAGTAGATTTGAGTTGCTACGTTGAAATAAAAGTTAATTCAATAAAAAAAGTTGGTAAAAAACAAAACAACAAAACAAGACTTACAGTTAAACCCAATCGAAAGATTTTTTCATTGGAGTAAAGGGAGATACTCATGTAACGCTTTAGTGACAATGGATGCGACCACTTATCAGTTGCGATAGAAAATCTTTTCCTAGAATCGATTAATGTTTTAAATATGCTTTTGTACTCTTTTACACAATCATCATAATATTCTGTGATGTTTAACATGATTGTGGAGGCACTCTTGGGCATTTGGTATTGATGATGGTATCTGTGAGCGTAACAGAACCTCACACTTGACACAGTTGGAATTCAGCATAGCATTAATGGACACACCATCTACTGATGCAACTCGGGATAGTATTTCCCCAAGAGTTTTTTGTATCGTTTGGGAAAATTTATTCTTGATTGTACTTGTTCACTATTTTCAACTTCGAGGGAATTAACTTTAATCTTATAAGATCGATTGTAAAATGGCGTTTCAATCCACTTGTAGACCAATCTTTGCATTGGATGATCGACGAGCAAATGGTAGATTCAAGAATCCGAGTTCTACAATTAAATCACTTTTAAAAATTAAGTACTTAATAGTAAGTACTTATTGTGTAGCCTTCCCCTTTATGCTTCCATCCTTTTCGATGGCAATGGCTCCATTGATGGTCAATTTATTCTTCAAAACTAATTTGTTGACTTCAAATTCTTTTTAAAAAAGAAGTCATAGTTCAGGATTATGTCTTCACTTAGGTCTTGCATTGTGTCCGGTGTGTTCGAAATTCGAAATTTTGGAAAATAATACTAAATTTAAACGCGCTCTAAATAATCTTAATCATATTGGTGATCAAATATATCCATTATGTACGAGTATAGTAATAGGCATTTTAATATACAAATTAATGATTTATAAAACATAAGTTTATTTGAAATTTCAATAGTAATTGATGACGCCCAAGCAATCTATAATATAAGAATTAATTTAAATTTAAATCCGGCTATTTCTACCTAAATAACAGTTGTGTAGATTTAGTTTTCGCTTCTCGGGTGCAAACACGTGTCTGCTATCAATTTTTTTGAAGATTTTCATAAATAATAATAATAAAAAATGAGGCAACGAATTAATAATCAGTTGCCAAACAATTTACCACAGTTGCAAAATTGTATCAAGCGTGATCCTAGTGGTTACAAAGATGAAGTAGGTCATAACCCGATTTATTGTTTTATTTTAGTTTATTTTTTAGTTTGATATTTTACCTTTTTTTTGTTATAGTTTATTCAACAATATGAACATTTTAAATCTTTGTTGGATGTATTTCAATTTAATCCAGCAATCAATGATAAAGATTTTAAAGATCTTGTTTTGTTTTTGGCACACGTTTGTTCTTGTTATCCGGATGAGTTGTCAACGTTTCCAAATGAATTGGTCAAATTGTTAAAATCCCATGCAACAAACCTTAACCAAGATGTTAGAATGGTATGTTTTGTAGTTTTTTTAATAAAAAGTTAATAATTATTTTTGTTTTTATCGATTTAGACATTGGTTCGAGCTTTAATATTGCTTCGAAATAAATCGCTTTTGACCGCAAACAGCTTAATGTCATTATTTTTTGAACTTCTAAGATGTCAAGATAAAGCTTTGCGCTCTTATTTGAAGGAACACATCATTAATGACATAAAAAATGTTAATTCGAAACATAAAAATTTAAAACTTAATACAGTAGGTTAAATTTATAATTTTTAAAATTTATCTCACTTTTTTTATACTAGTCATTGCAAAATTTTATGTTTTCAATGTTGAAAGACTCGAATGCAATTGCTGCAAAGATTTCATTAGATATTATGATTGAACTTTATCACAAAAATGTATGGAAAGATGCAAAGACGGTAAATGTGATCTCTACTGCATGTTTCTCCAAAATAGCAAAGGTAAACTTTCCATAATTTTATTTCTATTGTAATAAATTACTTTCATTTTCATTATAGATTGTGGCAACAGCTTTAAAGTTCTTCTTAGGAAAAGACGAGAATGAGTCAAATAGTGATGATGAAAGTGACACCGATAATGATAGTCACATGCCATCAGCGCCCGATGTTGCACTGTCGAATCGTGTAAATAAGAAAACACGAAAAAGAAAAAAGATATTGGAGCGCACAAATAAAATAATTAAGAAATTCAAGAAAAAGACCCATGCCACAGAATCGTTCAACTTTAGTGCTATTCACTTATTGAATGATCCACAAACATTAGCTGAGAACCTTTTTAAAATGCTTGAATCATTCAATGAACGTTTCGAAGTGAAATTAATGTTGATAAACTTTATTTCACGTTTAATTGGAATCCATGAATTGTTTCTTCTTAATTTCTACCCGTATCTGCAACGATATCTACATCCAAAACAGCGAGAAGTTACGAAATTGTTACAATATATGGCTCAAGCTTCCCACGAACTTGTACCGCCCGATGTAATTGAACCATTGGTCAAATTGATTGCTAACAATTTTGTGACTGAACGAAATTCAAACGAAGTAATGGCAGTCGGCATCAATTCAATCCGAGAAATTTGTTCTCGATGTCCGCTGGCCATGAATGAGGATCTTTTGCAAGATTTAGCAGAGTATAGTTCGTTTCGAGATAAAAATGTTTCTATGGCTTCTAAATCTTTGATTCAGTTATATCGTGTTGTCAATCCCGGATTGCTTAAAAAGAAAGATCGTGGCAGGCCTACGCAAGCAAGTGATGAACAAAAGATTTACAAATATGCTGAATCGAAAGCTTTGAACTATATTTCTGGAACTGAAGTGCTTACAGAAAATCAACTTGAAGAAGATGAGAATGATGGGGAAAATGATGATGGATCAGACGATGACAGTGACGGAGATTGGATAGATGTACCGCAATCAGAGGATGAGAATGAACTTTTAGATGGTGATGACGATGACAATGACGACGGCGATTATGATGAAGAAGAAGATGAAGAAGACGAAGAAGAACAGGATGATGACAAGAAAAAAGAAACCAACAAGCAACCAGAAGATACTGTAGAGAAAGCTAAATTTATTTCTTCTGAAAGAATTTTGTCTCAAGAAGAATTTCAAAAAGTTAAGTTGGCACAATTGTCGAAACAGGTTCGGGCAGCCAAACCAAGAAGATTCAAAAAATCGTCCAGTAACAATGAACCGGATGTCTTACCAAATTTAAACACAAAAGAAATCGTTTCATTAAGTTCTATTGAACGATTGTACAAACGATCTAAATCAGATAAGATAGCACGTTTAGAATCAATCATGAATGGTCGCGAAGAGCGAGGTAAATTTGGTGCACGTAAAGGCAAATTAAATGAATTTGCTAGTAAAAACAAAAAAGAGTTGACAAAGACAAAAAATTTTATGATGATTAAACATAAATTGAATCGAAAAAAGAAGAAATCATTTCGAGAGAAGCAAACATCACTTAAGAATGCTTTATTGAAACGATGTAAGCAAGGTTAACAATATTGAAGACTGAATTTTTGTGAATATAAAGTTATCTTATTCGACAACAATTGTTTTATCATGTTTCTTGTGTTTATATTTGAATTCCGATTCAAGTTTTAAATATTTTCGATTTAAATAAAAGAAAATCAAAATTATGGTTTTGAAGTTAAAACTTTCATTTCCCAAAACGCATATGGCCATAATCAGGATCATTGTTCTTAAATCGGTTTGATTCACTTCGGCCGAATCGTAAATGTCCATAGTCGTCAAACTTTTTCATCAAGTGGTAAGGAATCGGTTCTAAAACGATTTAAAATGCAGTAGATGATAAATATGATTTGGTTATGAATAAAATTGGTTTTTACCTTGGTTTGAATCGTCACCACTTTGGTCATTGTATGTGTTCAGAATCATTTGATACAACTTGTCCATCTCATCTCGGGTATACCAATTGGAATTCAATCTTTGGTTTTCTGCTTCCTTTTTCTGATTTGTTTGCAAGGGTGCAATGCCTTCAACTGCCGAGAGAAGAAACATTGCGACCAAGATAGCGAAAACAAACAATTTCAAAGTTTGTTGTTGCATCTTTGTTTAGTTTTACTCATTAGATAGTGAATGATCGAAACTTTTTGGAACAGCCATTTATATACCAAATATAAAAAGGTCTCAAGATTTGAAGATTTCAATCAATTCAATTATTACCCACAATTAGTATTCATATCAAAAACATTTTCATACTTGCAGTTCTATTAATCTAATCTTTTGAAATATGAAAACAAATAAAATTATATTTGCATGAAAGGGGCCAAATCATTTTTAGTAGGATTCAATTATTCATATATTTATTTTATTTTAATTAATTATTAACCTTATTAATTAATTAAGTATAGAAGATTCGAAAGAAGAGATCCAATTCAATTAACTGATGAAAGTAAAGCATTAGTTTGACTTTATTTGTATTCAATCAGATTAGTCAAGAAATGGTTTCAATAATGCAACACTCAAATTCCATAGTCCGCGACGAAGTTTTCGGTCGTCTACAAGATGATTATACTTAGCTTTGACACAGTCTACATAATAATGGCCGGAAGAGTAGGCCATTTCTTCCGATACGGAAAGATAGATCATGCTCTGTGCTCCATCCAATGCCGTTTTGCCATGAATGAATGCTAATATTCCAAGCAAATATTTGAGATACCAATAATAACTGTGTTTGATTCCATTCGTATAGATCGTTCCCGGATGAAATGAATTAGCTCGAATCCATTCGTACCGTTCGGTCAATTCTTTAGCCAACATGACCAATGCGAGCTTCGAATCGGCATATGCCATAAAAAGGTGTTTAGTGTACGATTCGAAACGTGCAATATTGACCAAATCAATGCTACCAAACAGATGAGCCGATGAGGCAGTCAATATGACTCGAGGTTGATTGCTCTTCTTGAGTAAACCGATCAAAAGTTGAATCATAAGAAAATGGCTAAGGTAGTTGCATTGGAATTGCATCTCAAACCCATCTTCAGTGTTCATCGTAGGAGACATATTATCACCGACAGCCGCAGCAAAACACACCAATACATCGATTCGGTAATATTGTTTTTTGATACGTTCACAAAATGATCGAACATTGGACAATGAGCTAAGATCACATTTCTCAACAACTATTTGGTCGTTATTGGTTTGTTTTAATATTCTCTCCGAACATTGTAAACCTCGTTGAACATTTCGTACGGCCATGATTATTTTGGCATTTCGACGTGCCATGTCGCGAACATATTCTTCACCAATTCCAGTGTTACCACCAGTGATTAGTATTACTTTTCCGGTTAGGTCTACATTACTTTGGAATGATGACTTGCACCAATAAAAATATAGTTTGGCCAATAATACACTGAAGAGGATAATGATGAGAAGCATTGTAAGAAGGAACCAAATGAACATCATGGTTGAGATGTACGCATGAAGACACAGAAACGAATAGGAACGTACGTTCTTGTTTGCCTATTGGTCACTGATACCAAAAGTGGGACACATCACTTTCTCACCAAACAAGCTGTTCCGGTCGATAAACGAGTCACGACAAGCATTGTCTCTTTTTCATAATTAGTAAAGGTGAATACCACAAAAATAAACAGTATATGAATTAAAGCATTGTATTATAACATGAAAACATTAGAGTGAACTAATCAAATAGGCATCCTTTATATTTATATATATTATATATATACTAGGATTATATATATGTTTCCGTAAACATTTTAAATATTGAAAGTATGCATTTAAATTTGATAATGAAAAGCAAATTATATGTGGGATAGAATAATCTGATATATACAGATATATATAGGAAATTTTCAAATCGCATTGTAGTAACAGATGAAGAACTAATATGTTAGTTAATTAAAAAAAGATACTCAACTATTATTATAAAAAAATTAAATTGTATATGAAATCTTCTTCGTTGAATCATGTGACTCATAGGTAATAACACTCTGATACTGGATTCTACTCTTTACCACTTTTCTATAATTAAAAAAATTTAATTAAAATTTAATTTATAACAATTAAATGTCGGCACTTACCCGATATGCATGTTCGAATCTTTATCGCCAGATTGTTTGGTCCAAACACCAATTCGATCGTATCTTCCTTTAATCACGACAAATGCACCACAAATGAAATCATTGTACTCTCCAAATGCTTCGCCAATTAAACATAAAAGCTGTTTAAGCAAAAAAAAAGATGCGTCAATTCAATTAGAAATTTGAGACAAATAACTTACAATTTCAAGCCAATAGTTATCAGTTGCCTTTGAATTATTTCCCTTCTTATTATTGATTACCCAGCGTCCACCATTCTTATTAGTATAATCTTCCCACATGGGACGAATTCCTTTCTTGAAAAAGTAGTAAGCCGAATTTACAGTCAACTTGCTAGCAGATTCAATGTGATTATATAGCCTTTTAGATAAAATAATATAAAAAAAGTTAATATATAAACAATAAACATTAGAATTGAAGTAAAATAATTTATACCCCCAAAAATCTTCGACCGTTTCAACTGAAGTAATTTTGTATAAATTCTTCTCAAAATCATTTGAAGCATTCTTATAGTACCAAAGTTCCCACGTATTCTGCAGCGGATGTTTGGCCGATATTTCCGGTGCTATCTTAACCTCAGTCAATGTTTGCTCATCTTTGTTGGGCACGGCAGACTCCTATAAAAACATAATAAAAAAGGTATTCGTTTCAATAACAAATGATTGATGGTCCAAGATTGGGTTTCATTACCACTTCGGTCATTGTTTGTGTTCACTTTTGTACCGGTAAGCAAAAAGTTTAATGTTGAAAGTTTAGAAAATTAGACACGTTTCGGTAAAAGACACAAGTGAATTGGCAAGAATGCCGACAGCCACAACACAGTAAAAAGGGATGGCGTTAAAGATAGGTAGTTTTGAAACGTTCATAGATGAGATGATCAAATGCAAACAGTGGGACGCATTAATGGGGAATGACAGGCTAGCTGACGTTAAATATGTGCGATCGCATAGACTAATTCATATTGACTCACCGCGATCGAGATGACAATATTATTGTAGTGGGTCTTAATGTGACTCCAACCATTATTTGTTATAGTTAACTGTTGATAACTCCTTTGCTGCTATCATCATCATCAGTTTATTGTTGTCAATGAATTGACCAGATGGATCGATTTATTGTTGACGTTAACGTCCGCCTTGAAATAAATTGAAAATATGTTTCATAATATGATCATTGCTACAAACTGCCCACCCCTCAATCGAATCACCGCATATATCATCGACAATGAATCAATCGTTGAATAGTTCGTTTGATTCCTTTATCGAGAATATATTTCCTAAGAATGATACACAAAATGGTATATCAAGTGATGGAACATCGGAATCTCTCAACGATCCATATATAGGTATGATACAAATACAATTTTCTTACATAATACTTGACATCTAATCTTTGTTTGTGGTTGATATATTTGTAATAGAATCCATGCTCATTCAACGTAACAATCTGACCCTTTTATTGAAGCTGGTAATAAAAGATTTGTTCAAAAATCGTACCAAAGTACTCAATTCAGAATGTCGTACATACTTTGATCATTTATTTATCTTGTTGGAAAAATGTCTTCAACATGGATTAAAACGTATGTTTATGAGTGAAAGAAATTTTGATTTGTTTTAATGATTTTATGATAATTTAGAGCGCAAACAGATGTTAGGCTTCAAAACCGACACGTGGAATATAATCGAATTGATAGGAAAAAGGTTACCTGATGCAAATGAATCGATCGAAAGTGCTCGCCATCTGCCACGAATCAGGACGGCGTTAGGAAGGACAAGAGCATGGTTACGGTTAGCAATGATGAAGAAAAAATTATCGGAATACTTTCAGACATTGATAGACATTCGAGAGACCGTTCTCAAAGATTACTATGAAGATTTTGCTTTTATCATGTCCGATGATGCCAATATTTTAGCTGGACTATTGGTTGGACTAAATTCATTCGATTATTATGTGTACATTAAAGATGAATTCCTTGAAACTGAACCAATTATTGATTTGAAGTATTATTTGAAAGAGTATAATCAAGAAAATGGGAACAACGAAGTTGACAGCAGGTATGATTTTATGAGTTATAAACCAATTTATAAAATTCAGTTACTACTTTTGCTTTCATATAGTGGAATTAATGAAAATGGTAGTATGAATGTTGATGTTTTGGTTGAACAAAACAACTATATTGAAGAGATTAATAAACACTTAAAGTATGTATTGAATTTGATTTTAATCATACCAATTTTTTCATATTTTTATCTTTGATTGATACTATTTAGGGCAACAATTAAAAGCTTAGAAACTAAATTGGAGAGTTTTGTGGAAAATGCTAACAATGGTTCTGTTGAAGGAACTTCATCGAAATCTTTAATGGAATTTGGGACAGCTTTGGTAAATAAAGAGAAACAAATAATGGAAGAAGAGAAACGGAGAAAGGAGCTTGATAAGCAGCTTGAAGTTGAAGTTAAACTACGAATCGAATCTGAAACTGCTCGAAATTTGCTCGAAACGGATATTCAAGAAAAACAGGATACAATTGTTAGTTTAAGGTCACAATTGGAAGAGTTGAAGACAATCAACATTCAAATGTTCAATACAATGCAAGAAAAAGAGAAAGAAGTTAAAGAGAAGAGAAAAGCGATTTCCGAATTGGAAACAAAAGTGGCACAATTCCGAAAGGAGATTGTTCTACTTGAAAAAAAGTATTTTTTTTTCAATTAACTAAAAATTGTAGCTTTATAATCATTTTAATAATTTTTATTATTAATAGATATAATCATCAAAATGAGAATGCATGTGATAAAGAATTATTGGTCAATTATCAAAAGTTGATCGATGAACAACAGGAACAGATGACGCAAATGCAACTAGAGATTGAAGATTTACAAATGAAATGTTCATTCAATACCAATATCAAAGAAGCATACAATTTGTTAAAGAAAAAATATGACGAGAATGAACTAGCTTTGGAAGAAATTGGCAAACAATTACAAGAGTAATAAAAACGTTAAAGTCTTAATTGGCTAATAATTACTAATTTTATCATTAATTATTCTAGCTCAAAACTGGAAATAGAATCTCTTAAAGAATACAATGGCCATTTAAAGGAAGCAGCCTGGGCAAAGGACAGTGATACAATTAAATGTAGGCAGTGTGATCGTGAATTTACTCTTGCTCGAAGAAAGGTAAAGATCTTTAAACATTTTAAATCTTAATTTTAATTCTCGGTTTTAATTTGAGTAGCATCACTGTCGAAGCTGTGGCGAAATCTTTTGCGCAAATTGTTCTAATAATCATATGCCATTGCCTTCTAGTAAAAAGCCTGTACGTGTTTGTGATGGTTGCCACGCTTTTCTACTTGAACGGTATTCACATTCTTCATAAAGACGACAATCCTCTCCGACGCACCTTTCTGTGTTTGTTGATATATTTTGTAATTATTTTAAATTATATTTTTTTATACACGGAGAGTATTCAATTGACAAAACAACCGATTGTTATAATCATAAATCATAAACATATTGAATAAATCCATGTTTCTTGAATTTGAATTTTGCCGTTTTGTGTCACTATTTCGAATTTTTAGCATCTCGGCTGTAGAAATAGCGGCGGCAACATTTGCAAATTCGTTATGCCTGAACATGTGATTGTATTGAGTCAAACTTGAGTTGTGAGTGTGTGCAATGATACATTGCAACAGCAACATCATCGGCACGACGGTACGTCTTGTATTTGAAACAAATAATTTTATCAGTTTGCGTCAATAAGTATGGATCTTTCACATTCAAAAAATTACAAGAATCAAGGCAAAGATCTTGATGATCTTCGACGAAGGAGGAATGAAATAAATGTTGAATTGCGTAAGAATAAACGGGACGAAGTGCTACTCAAGAAACGTAATGTTGACATTGGATCCGATGATGAAAATAATTCTATGGTAGAAAATGTAAACGAAAGAAAGATTACTACTGAAGAGTTGGAAGGAATTGCCATTGCATCAATGAGTCCCAATCTAGAGGAGAAGTCGGTGGCAGTTAAAGCTATACGAAAATTGTTATCAGCAGACAAAAATCCTCCTATCGATGATATAATTGAAGCTGGAATCATTCCAAGATTAGTAGAAAGTTTGAGCTATGAACAAGTTCCTGCTCTACAATTTGAGGCAGCATGGGCTTTGACCAATATTGCATCGGGAACTTCGGCTCAAACTAAAAAAGTGGTCGAATCTGGAGCCGTACCACTGTTTATTCAGTTATTATATTCTTCAAATGTCAGCGTTGCTGAACAGTCGGTCTGGGCATTGGGAAACATCATTGGTGACGGTGCAGAATTACGCGATTTTGTTCTAAATAATGGCGTGATTGAGCCACTTATTCGTTTATTCGAATCAAACTCGTCAATCACTTTTATGCGAAATTTAATTTGGGTAATAGTGAATATTTGCCGAAAAAAGAATCCACCACCACCGATTGAAGCGGTAAAGCAATTATTGCCGGTATTATTGTATCTTTTGAAACATTCGACTGATAATCTAATTTTGATCGACGTCATTTGGACAATTTCATATATATCGGATCATGGAAATGAACAAATTCAATTATTGATTAATTCTGGAATCATTGAATTCGTTATTCGTTGGCTAAATCATGAAGAATCAAAGATTCAAACTCCTGCTTTGCGTGTAATCGGAAATATTGCTACTGGAAACGACGATCAAACGCAACACATATTGAATCTTGGCACTTTGTCATACGTCCCCAAATTGTTGGAACATCCTAAGGAGAGGATTAAGAAAGAAACGTTATGGTTCATTTCGAATATAACTGCAGGCCGAACTGATCAAATTCAAATGCTAATTGATAGCTCCATAATACTGCTTACACTTGAATATCTTCGAAATGGTAGCTATACATTGCAACGGGAAGCTGCATGGGCCATTTCAAACATGACCTTGAACGGAACATTTGAACAAGTGAAATATCTTGTCGATAATAATGTGATTGAACCGATTTGTCATCTTTTAATTGTTAAGGACAATCAAATTATTCACATTTTGCTTGAAGCTTTAGCGAAAATCCTTTCTCATTATAGAAATGATTACCAACTGATTGCCGATTCTATTGAAAGTTGTGGCGGTCTAGACACAATTGAAGCTTTGCAAACTCATGAGAATGAAGAGATCTATAAATTTGCGTATGAGATCATTGACAGTTATTTTGAGTCGGCGAACGAAGAGTTACCAGATTTGGTTCCGCAAACTGATAAAACTGAATTTGATTTTCAAACTTCTAATGCCAACTTGCCCAATCAAAATTTTAAATTTTAATTATATACGCAGCCTCTTGGCGACGAATTATTTGTTTAATTAGAATATGGATTTTATTATTTTTATCAACAAATAAATTGATTCACATATTAAGCTAACATACAAGACTAAATATAGAAAATGAGCATAGAAAATGAAAATTTGGTTGGTTTTAACTACAGTTCAATCAGTGTTATGAATCATTTTTTCTGAATGATCAATGGACCAACGTTATCTCCAGTCTCTTCGTTATGTTTGTTGTGGCTACCGTCACATTTGGGAAATCTGATATAAAAATTAGAATAGTTAAGGGTTGATCAGTAATAAACAATAATGAATACATACGTTGAACTTTTCCAACATCGACAATAGACAGACTTGGTTCCGACATCTTCAATGTCACATGTAGTAACCACTTTGGAATTTTGCAAATCAATCTTTGTATTAATCTTATCGTTCTTTTTCTCTTCAGATGAGGTCTTTAATGTCATATAGATGGCATATCCGACAGCAATGGCTGTTGTAGCCCATGGAAGATAGTTTAGATATATCTCTAAATGAAGTATCGAGTTTTCGACCAGAATGTTAAATAGAAACAAAATGAATATATTAATTGCTGCTTACTAATTTATAATTGGTTACCTTGATTTCCAGGCATGGCGATGGACAAAAAAAATGGAAAGGTTTTACATAAACACACCAAAATTTATAGTTCACAATAAAATCTTTACACAATCAAGAACATCACTGATGCTTACCCTTGTACACAGTGTATACAGAAAATTTTCACCTATTTCGACCTGTGTTACTAAGCAAAGCATTGATAGCAACTTGTAAGTTTTGGGTGATGTGGAATTTCACGAGTTTCAAACATGTCTTATTGCCTCTGTTCATTATTATGGATTGTTGCATCATTTATCATAGGGTTAATCATTGCTATACGTAAATACCTACATTCGAAACGAGAAGAATTTAAACAATCTAGGCCAGAATTCAACAATGATCGTCAAAAAGTTATTGGCATCTTTCATCCATTCTGTAATGCAGGTGGAGGTGGAGAACGAGTTTTATGGGCTGCCATCAAGAGTTTGAATGATCGATTTCCATACCATTCATATGTCATCTATTCTGGTATGAACAGAATTGTAATGTTTCTTATTTCTGAATAAATCTTTCAAATAGATAATTACGAATGTAACTCAACGCAAATTCTTCTGAAAGCAAAACAAACATTTCAAGTTGAAACAAATTTCAACATACATTTCGTTCAATTGAAAACATGCCGTTTATTATCACCAAAAATGTATCCATTTATGACAATTTTGTTCCAAAATATTGGCACAATGTTGGTTGGTTTAGAGGCCGTTTTCCGATGTCCTCCTGACATAATGCTCGATACAATGGGATGTAGCTTCATTTTTCCAATTTTCAAATTGTTTTCTTCGTCAAAAGTGTGCGCATACGTACATTATCCTACAATCAGTGTTGACATGTTAAATATGGTTGCATCGAATCAATCGAACTATAATAATCGACAATTTATTGCCAAAAACCCATTTTTAAGCAATTTGAAATTGTTATATTATAAGACATTTGCTTTCATATATCGTATGACCGGAAAATGTACTGATGTTGTTATGGTCAACTCAACTTGGACAAACAATCATATCAGACAAGTTTGGAATTTGGATGTAACCACCGTTTATCCCCCTTGCAATACATCCCACCTAAAAAAACTCGATTTATCTAAACGGGATAGAAATTTGATCATTTCTATGGCACAATTTCGACCAGAGAAGAACCACCGTTTACAAATTGAAGCATTAGCAAAATTGATTAAAATATTGAATGAAAATGGAGATACAGTCACCATACCAAAACTAATTGTTATTGGCAGTTGCCGAAATGAAGATGATAGTCAATTGGTTGAAGAATTGAAACAACTGTCACATCAATTGAATGTCGAAAAATATATAACATTTAAAGTAAATTTACCATATGTTCAAATGGAAAAACATTTAGGAGAAGCTAGTATAGCAATCCATACGATGGTTAATGAACATTTTGGTATAAGTGTAGTTGAATTTTTATCTGCTGGTCTGCTAACATTGGCACACAATTCAGGTGGACCAAAGTTGGATATAATCAAAGAAAACAATACAGGATATTTTGCTTCCAATGTTGATGAGTTTGCAAACACTTTATACAAGTTGATCAAACTTAGTGAAAGTGAAGCATTGAAGATCAGAACACAAGCACGACAATCAATTGAAAAATTTTCAGAACAAACATTTGAACGATCATTTAGTGACATAATGGAACATCTTTTATAGATCTCGTTAATTATATTTTGTTCAATATTTATGACCAGACATGGTGAGAAAATCGCCAGCAAGTGATCCCAAAAAGCTCCTAAAATAAAAAAAAATGTTTATTAAATTGTTTTATCAATCTATATCTTTAATTACCCTAATTCTTCATCTTTTGCCTTTGCATAAGAGTTAACGCCATCATTTTGTATATCTGAGTTGTCTAACATTTTGGTGATTTTATCAATTTCATTGTCGAAATGAGAAAATTCTGAGTATCTTGATTTATATTGATAATCGGTTTCCGATCTTGAATGGCATCCTCCTTGTAACCGTTTATCATCGTTTCTTTGATCGATGTGATTCTGAATATATTCTTTCGCAACTTCAAATGTTACAAGTGAATAACCAAGTTCTGAATTTTGAGGTAAATACCAACTGAATGAATGAATAAATTCTATATTGCTACAAAACGAAACTGGCCGACAACGAGCAAGAACACAGATTACAGCTGCGATTAGATCATCCGACATAATATAGACCGTTTGACGATGATACTCTAATGGCGATTTATGTTCATCCACTGTTTTCTTAAGGCAATCGTTGATTGCATCCAATGTTTTCCGCATACAATTCACTTTGGCTAAAGGGGTAACTTGACAATCAATTTCGGAGAATAATTCCACTAATTCATTGGGAATGTTAAAATTCTCGAATGCTTTCTGTGCACCGAAATGAGTTGGCTTCAGATTACAACAATCTATATTTGTTGCTTTCATCACAAACGTTTTATCGTTGTTTGCCAATTTCTTTTTAATTAAGCTCATTAGTTGGTTGTAGATCAATCCAATGGAAAAACTAAAATTTTATTATTAAAAATGTAATAAAAAAAGTTGAATTATTTCATTACCTTTCTACCAGCGAGCACAATGTTTCTTTATTTCGATTAAATTTTTTAATATTATTATACGGGATCAAGAATGTCTGAAAGTTAATGTTAGAAATTATTTTTGTATTAGCTGGTTAATATTTACATCAATTGATTGATCGATTATCCTCTTCAAACGTAATGATACGTCATCGATATAATCCGGCAAAATGATATATGTTTTCAATAGTTGACCTATTTTCGTTTGTAATGCATTCAATTCAGTCGAACATATTTGCGAAAGTGTATTTTTACAGCTATTAAGACAATGAATAATAATTAATTTTTCAAATATAATTATTTTTTTTGCAAATATACTCTTCAAACGATATCAGTTGGACATCATTGGACGATGATTGCAATGTTTCATAATTTAATTTACAGTTCAGTGAAGATATTAGCGGTGACTCACAAATGAATATGCTATAAGATTTATTTGCCTGTATAAAATGAATTTGAGAATGAAACGATTAAATGATAAAGCTGCAATTCTTACACTGTTATATGCTTTTTCTTCATTCAATATTCGTATTCGTGTAACATTTTGATCGCCAAACCCTTTGGTAACACGAATATATTTTGCATCAATTTGTACATTAAAGTTTTGTTTATTGTTGAACGGAAGAAAATGTCTAATGAATGGATAAAAAAGATTAAATCCAAGAAATTGTATTTTATGTTTAATTTAATACGATTTCAACAATGGTGACGGTTTCAAAATATGGGAAGTAATAAATTTATCATTGATCTGCTTCGGGTCATATGAACCATTTCGTGGAATACACAATTGATAGCAATTGGTGATCACACTTTGATAATATTTCTTGAATGTACTCTATAATAAAAAAAAGTCAAAGTTAAATTTATTGGTTTTTAGTGCAATTATTATAAGTTTACGGTCAAGGCAATAAAGAAGATGTTTTCATTGAGTGCTTCCATTGAACCAGATGTTGATGAGCGAATGAATAGTATCAATTCAAACAAAGTTTGAATATCCCCACAACAACGGCAATTGTGGAAAGATGTAAACATACAACCGAGTGTTAAATTTTGGCTTGCGCGCGGACATGAGTGCATTAAAGGGACTTGGAATGGAGAACAGGCAAAACTCGTCATTACGATATAATGCGTTCTATGTTTGCCTTCATCTTTAATACGCGTCCATCGCATTAAAATGGCTCACCCATTCTCAATCATAAAGACAGATATTCAATCATAGTGACATATCATAATGTATGATGATAATGATATAGACAAATTATTCCCCATTTATTGATGAGTAGAAATATTCCATCAAAGTGTGCTGATATTTTATGAAAATCTGATATATCAAATATATTGCAAACATTAAATGGGATAACGTACAAATTTAATTCACATAAATCAATAATTAAAAAAACAATACAATAGATGTAAAGATATAATATTCATTTGCTATAAAGCGTTACCATTAGCATTGATCATTCTTGATCATATTGTTTTGACTAGCATTTGAGATAACATTATGAAAATTCAGTTATACTTTCGATCCTTTGGTTACAATGTTTCTATTTGTTGTTTCGATGTAACATGTCCAATGGATGACTTCGGCCGTAGGTCTTCTTCAGTGTAACATTCTTTAAACTTTTCGATTCACAATTGATAATATTTGCATGGTTGTAACAAATGTTCTTGTCTGACATCTTATTGTTACCTGATTCGATTAAAGTTTGTGCTGTTGTCGGTAATGGGAAATCGAATGATTTGGTCGATAATGAATGTTTCAGTTGTTTATCGTTGTTTTCGACCTTTTCTGGTACATTGATTAAGTTAAAGTTAGGTGACGATGGCATACTTCGCGACTTGTTAAGACGACTTCCATTTGACTCTTTTGGCTTTTGTTGTTCCAATTGTTCAGTACGCCGTTTGACAAATCCATCATTTTCCGTTGTAAGTTGATTGCTGATTTGAGTACGAAAATAATGTAAATCCAATGGAGCCGATTTTAAGTATGTTTGCCGAACTAATAAGTTGGTATAATTTTCAATCATCTTTCGTTTGAAATTGGCCGAATTTAGTACTATATTCGGCAAGCTCAATGTACGTCTCAATTGACCGAATGAAACATTACGGTTTGATATGTGTTCATTCGATTGTTGAAATTGATGAAAACTTTTTTTACATTTCTTCAGTGAAACATCGGACGAATCCATATTCTTGCTAATATTTAATATGTTATCACATGATAATGTACGCTTCAAAATTCGACTTGAGTATTCACTTTTAGTGCTTAAGCACTTGAACACGAGTGTCATATCGGGAACGAGCTCATTTGTTAAAATGTCGTTTCTCGGTCCATCTAATTGATCTAGGTCACAGAGCAAATTTTCATTGACAGCTTTAACGGAACGCAACAGAATAGGTGGCTTAGAAAATCCGTTCCGATTATATTGTTCAAGATTAGACAGATCATTCATTGCTTCTTTATCCTTTGATTCAAATTGACAAGCCAGATTGGAAACTAATCCATTCTTTGCTACATTTTTCTTGTGATTAAGCTTCTTGTTAGATTGCTACAAAAAAATGATAAAAAATTTAATTAAAACAATGTCATTTCAACAACAAAAATAAACTAACCTTAAAATTTTCAAATCCTTCAATCTTCTCCTTAACACGGGAGCCGAATGTCGATTTATCCATTTCATTGCCAAAATTTTCCATATCGCTATCATCGTTGAAAAAGAATTCGGTGGAAACATGCGACCTTCTTGAATGAAATCGATTCTTTTTATTATTTTGGAAGAGAATATAATTTGAATCGTCTACTTCTTTCGGTGGCCATGACCGCCTTCGATGAGTGATCGGAAATAGTTTGATCTTATTCTCCTTATTATCGTTAGAAAATTTATCTTGTTTAACAATTTTATGACGACCGGAAAACAGATTATCACAGTGTTTGCCTTTGGACTTTTTCCCATACACCACATCATTTAAATCTGATTCTGAATTTGATCGCCAAACATTTCTAGCTTTATTATTGCTATAAAATTAAAATAAGAAAATTAATAATTAAATTAAAAAAATTAAAAAAACATACCTTGCATTCAACATTCCTTGATAAATTTCAAGTTGTTTCAAAAATTCTGGATTTGGACGAATATTACTTCGAAGATTCTTTACATATTCCAATGCTTCATAAAGATCACAGCTTTTTTCCTTCATTATGTACGCCACAACCACGCTCGCCGATCTGGAAATGCCTTTCTTACAATGTACTAAAACTTTTGACCCTTCATCCCTAAATTAAAGATTGTTTAGTTACAAGAAAATAATTGATCCAAAACAATACAAACAACATACTTTGCTTTCCGTATGTAGTAATAAGTATCATTCAAATACCGAAGCATGTCGGTACCTTCATCATCAAGTACACGAATATTGTAATACTCAAAGCAGCCAGGAAAAAAGTTGTCAATTTCACATGTGACGTTAAGAATTTTCTTTACACTATGAAAAAAAGAAATTAGAAACAAAAATTCAAACAAATATTAATAATTACCCTTTCCCTTTAAGTTCTTCAAAATTGGAGGCATTCCATTCGGAACCCAAATAAAGGTAATCTAAAATTTTCGACGATTCATCCATCTGTCCCATTATTCGAATCAATTCTTTATCAATATATGACTTAAACTTGGTCAAATCAGAGCCAATTTGAGCCTCTAGCTCGTTTCGAACCTAAAAAATGGTAAAATAAATTATTTTATATTTAATAAAAATTAAATTTAGTTTTATATTACCTCTTTGGATGTCACTTGATCGAGATCTACGGACATCATAATCTTTTTTAATTTAGAAGTAATCAATTCTTCAAAATTAGTTTGTTCGATTGGTCTACGGATGAAGAAATTAAATTAATGTATAAATTAAATCAGCTTATGGAATCATAGTTTACTTGTTTGTAAATTCAAATATCTTGTTTGTCGTTTCAGAAGGATCGGTGATTGTATGCCTATAATGTAAAAACAGGAAATGTTTAATAGTTTTCGACATGGGAAAGATTTTTTAAACAAATACCATTCATGAAGATAAAATGAGTTTGATTTAATACGATTTCGATAAAATGAAACCCACGAATGTGAACCTCCATTTTCAAAATAATTGTTCTTAACTGATTTCTTTGATGCTAGATGAAGTGCTTGAAATGCAGACCTATTGATATTGATAAAAATATATATGATAAATAAAAATAGGTAAAAGTGATAAAATAATTACGTACCACATAGCTTGAACAGAAACTGGTTTAAATATGTGATGGTTGGTTCCGCTTGTAATACGAAATCCACTATAAAAAATTTATATAGTTTCGTTCATTCTACACACATGAATCATATTACATACCCATCGCCATCTAAACATATTTGCATATCATTCCATATAGCCAATACAAGTCCAATTGTTGCTTCATCTTCGTAATCGATTCCTAGAAGACAGCTCTCATCGGTTCCATTTGAAACGACCAACAGGTATCGAATTCTATTGGAGCTTATTTGAGATTCGAGTCTAATTGCCTATATATATTACCATTTAGTAAAAAAACCGAAACACAATGTAAAATAACACAAATTTACCATTTTCATTTTGTCCTGGGGCCTTAGGAGCTTGAAAATAGCTTGTAAATGCTTTTGAATGTCATTGAATATGGCTTTATGACTGGACTTGGAAAATCGGTGACACTCATTGTATGGAAATATTATGTCAGCACCTCTCACGGCAATGTAGATTTCGCTTAAGCTACAAGAAAGAGTAATAAATTTTTAAAATAAAGAAAACAAGGAAAAAGCTTAAACAAGAAAATTAACAACTAATTACATGTTATCGGTATTGGACAATCCATTATTTGGCAATTTTTCTTCTTCCTTAAATTTAAAATACATGATTAGTATTAAAGATAATCCAAACAAATGCAAATATGCTAATACCTCTTGTAGCAAAATACTACTTTGAACAGGAGCGGGTATAATACGTTCAATTGTGATTAAAGCCATAAGTTATGGACTATGATGATCATCAACAAACTATAGATTGTGACATCAAATGATACAGATGAGATAATTGTTTGCTCCTAAAATCACAACCAAACATTTCTCATCTCATGACGAATGTAAAAATGAATTTGAGAGTTTAGTTTGAGATCAATGAACGATGTATGGACGGACGAAATCACTGATAATGATAATGACGAACCATTGGATGGATTCATACGCATACAAACGTTCTGTTGTGTATGAGTGTTTGGAAGACGAAAATGGATTCAAGTTGTAAACAGAGGTGAATCGAATTTGATTAAAGTATGGATGGACTGTTGTTTAAAATGTCTAAATGTTGATTCAATGAATTATGTTCTTGTGTCTATGTCTATGTGTCGGTGTTTGTGTGATGAACCAACGAGTAGCTCGACTTGCCCAATGATTGCTTGTGATTGTTGCTGCGATCGCAATCTGATGCCTCGCTGTGTCTGTATGTGCGTCTGTATGTGTTTGAATAAATATATTGCGTGTATTTCTACTGCTGCTGCTGCTGTTGCTGCTGTTGCTGCTCCAGTGCCAATTTTCAGTGCCCACCGTTGCACCAATGGTGAGTGCTTTTCGCTTTGTCGTCTCCCAATGTTAAAAATGAGTTCTCCGCACTCACAACACAACCAATCTAGTTTGGCTTGCAATCTTACCATAAACATTACTCGATGAGCAATATTGCTTTATCGTTAATTCCAAAGGAACTTTCTTGCCCTTTCCTTTCGAAATATTCTTATAACACACACAAATCCACAAATTAATCGAAATCGTTTTTTTTCAATTTATTAAATGGATTCCCCAATTCCTATCATTAATATTAGTCATTGTCCATTGACACCTTCAACGTCAAACTAAAATTGACGCAAGCTTGCCAAATGATATTTCGATATTATTTTTGGATTATGAAAGCAGATGGCAGTCTTATGTTCATTTGTTATAAAAAGGTCAGCACTACCTTCTCCTATCCTTCTGACGACAAAGTCATTCCTCATCGCTTACAGCACCTATCTTGTTTGTCAACATCCAGTTGTTTTTCATTGATCTAATCGATTTATCTCGATATATCATCTGTCATCTATTAACCATGCTTTCCAGAGTTAGTCCACGAACCTTGCAATCAACTCTCAGTTCATTGAGAACATTCTCTACCGCTCCTAAGGTAAATATCATTGCACAATTTGAGGTATTATTATTATTAACCTTAACAATGTTCCATTAGAATAATGCCAAAGTGGCAGTTCTCGGTGCCAGTGGTGGTATCGGACAACCACTTTCATTGTTATTGAAACAAAGTTCACTAGTCTCTGATTTGGCTTTGTACGACATTGCTCACACGCCGGGTGTAGCTGCCGATTTGAGTCACATCAACACTCGGGCTCGAGTTACCGGTTTCGTTGGCGCCGAACAATTGGCTGATTGCTTGAAAGGCTCCGATGTTGTCGTGATTCCCGCTGGTGTTCCGCGTAAACCTGGAATGACTCGCGATGACCTCTTCAATACCAATGCCTCCATTGTACGTGATTTGTGCGATGCTGCAGCCAAAAATTGTCCAAAAGCCATGATCGCCATCATCTCGAATCCAGTAAACTCGACTGTTCCGATTGCCTCAGAAGTGTATAAAAAGAATGGTGTCTATGACCCGAATCGAATTTTTGGTGTCACCTCGTTGGATGTTGTTCGAGCAAACACCTTCATTGCCGAAGCAAAGGGACTCGACCCAGCAACCGTTGATGTGCCTGTTATCGGAGGACATGCTGGCATTACAATCATCCCACTTATCTCTCGTGCCAACCCGACCGTTTCATTCGCCGACGATAAGATTGATGCATTAACCAAACGAATTCAGGATGCTGGTACCGAGGTTGTAAAAGCTAAAGCTGGAACTGTAAGTATTCGATTTGGTGAACCATTATGTATTCAATTAACAATTGTTTTTATTACTTGTAGGGATCAGCTACTCTTTCGATGGCTTTTGCTGGTGCGCGATTTGCTATTTCGGTAATTACGCCTTATTTACAATTTTAGTTTGATTTTTATTATATTTAATTGTTCCAAAAATGTAGTTGCTCCGAGGTTTAAACGGCGAAAAGGTGATCGAATGTGCATATGTCAAATCGGATGTCACTGAAGCAACATACTTTTCAACTCCATTAGAGTTGGGCGTAAGTCTGAACATTTTATATATTATATATCAATTATATATTATTTTATTTGATTTAGAAAAATGGTCTTGAACGAAACTTGGGCATTGGTAACGTAAACAAGTACGAAGAAGAATTGATCAAGAACGCTATTCCAGAATTAAAGAGCAGCATCAAGAAGGGTGAAGATTTTGTCAATAAACAGTAAACAATGATATTCCAAGATTAAAATAAATGGAATATATTAACGATTAGTGATTGTTGTATTAATTACATGCCATGTTATGTTTAAATAAATATATATCAATCTATAACTAACGATTTCATCGTCAAATTACTAATGATAAATTTTAATTTGCAAATAAAGAATTGAACCATTAATTATTTTTATGAATCAATGATTCGGTTTGAAAATATGAAACAAAGCGAAATAAATATATAAATAAATGATGTTTGATTTATTCAGAATTGAGCAAATGTTGGTATGCATTAATTATAAATTGAGAATGGCAGCTGAGGGAAAATGATGCGAATGTAGGAGATCCATGTTTGTGTGATGTGTGCGAGGGACGAGTGATAAAATATAAATGAGGGGATGAAATGGGTTGAAAGAGCATACAATTGTATACAATTTCATAAATATATATATATAAAATTGAACGCCAAAAAGGCGACAATATAGTGAGTTTGGATTGAGGCACAGGACACATCAAGTGGCAAATTGCTTGTATAACCTTAGGTACATAATAAAGGCCAGAGATGAGTGTTTGGTGTATGAGTAGATGATTGATGTTGTATGTACACAATGTATGAGAAACAAAACAATAACGAAAACTAATAGAAAAGTGGATAATATGATAATGGTACAAAATAAAAGAATAAAAAGAGGGAAACAATCACTGAGATCGTGTCGTTTGGTTCGTACGCCGACATGTTGAGATGAGATAAAATGGGAGAGTGTGGGCCATGGTATTGTACACCATTTAGATGTACAATTGATAGTACAAATCATCACACATCATTGTTAAGGTTATCACTTTGAGGAAGAGATACACGGACGGTTGAAGGGCAGAAGACACTGCAATTGGACGGAAACCAAAGAATCACTCATTTGGTCACATAAAGATAAGTAGAAAGTTGCTTTCGAATCCAAATGTGGTCAACAAATTCACTCCCAACAGTGTGGTGAAGGAGGCAATTCTGAAGGATGAGCAACACTAGAACTAATAATAATAATGAAAAAAAAAAGAATTATGAAACAATGGTAAACATTATTTAATGTCAAACATTTGATAATACATAGATACGTGTGGGTCGATATCAAACTTACCTTGCAAAATTCTTAAATGAAGCAGAAAGTGGATTAATACACAGTGGAACACGGTTCGACGACATACACTTTTGCATGATCTCTTTATGGAGACGGTCTATAAATAGAAATACATAATGTCATCAGTACAATGGAACATTCATAAGTTGATCGAAAGTGACAGTCTACAATCGATGTCCCTCTCACCTTTAACGATGCTCATCGAGGTCAATTCCTTTTCGAATGAATTGTCAAATGGCATTGGTGCATTCGGCTCGAGATCGGTTGCGTAGCGTCGAATCTCACCAAAATTATAGCAACATCGGCACATACACGAATGATATCGGGCACGACCTTCAATCAGATATGAATGATTGAGCGCAGCTGAGGCACTGATTCTCTTGTCCTGGTTGACAACAACAAGACAGGTTAGCATACCATAATTTTGTTCAATATATATGTATAAATGTATCAACTTACGGGATTGAAGGCCAACATTTGACACAACAAATGTACGGCTTCTGCATTGGTGTACGTCGACAGGTTGTACAATGAAGGTAACGATGGCGATTTGAATTGTTGCCGAAGGACGTGAACGCGTGCTGCATCGCACGCATATTTCATATCATCTGATGATGGCGTACCCAATAGGTCTGTTATAAGGTCAAGCTATACGAAGGATAAAACGAACAATGGAAATATTATTAATTAAAGATCAAAGATTACCGTTTCCATGTAATCTTACCTGTTGGATTGGCGTTTGTGCTTGAAACAATATTCTACGACCAAGCAATTCGGCGAAAATACATCCAACGGACCACATGTCGATCGATTCCGTGTAGAATCGTGCTCCCATCAACAATTCCGGTGCGCGATAATACTGTGTGACGACCTCCTGTGTCATGTACCTTGTTTTGTCGGGTTCTTCAACTCGAGCAAGACCGAAATCACAAATCTGGAAAAGCCAAACAATGAGAATGTGGAATGGTATATATATAATAAAAAAAATTATGCTATAAAAAGCTAATAAGCAATGAAGTCGTGTCTCGAGAGAACACCACTAGCGCCCAATTAGCCTTAACAGTTTGTTGGCATCGATTTCGTTTTTGACATAGTTCCAACTTGATAAAAGAACACTGACTGACTAACTTAGTCGCACGCATTGAATTGTATACATTCAAGAGAAATTCAAGTGGGAGGCAAAATAGGAAGTATGGATAGTATACGGAACGAGATCAAGAGAACAGCGACAACAAAAGATCGACATCAACATAGAGACACATTTTGCAAACATTGGTGCTGACACATAGTTGCATATTGAACTAGCTCGGTTGCGCAATACGAGAACCCAATTTTGAAGTGAGCCAAAGTCAATGCTTGATCAGTGCCCATACTATACTTATTATGAACGCGCACATCGTGAACATAGAAAGATCACCATAAAAAAACGCATATAGAATTGCTCTCATTTTTACACTAATTAAAAGTATACTGTTTATGTCAACCAATGGAAAGGCAAATATTATAAAAATAAACAATAACTTAAAATGTAGATTCAATTTACCTTGAGCAAACAATTGCTGTTAACAAGAAGATTGCCAGGTTTTATATCACGATGTAAAATTTTGGCAGAATGCAAATACTTGAGACCACGAAGTATTTGGTAGAGAAACACTTTTATATGGTCGGTTGTAAGCGGTTGAGAGGAGACAATTATTTTGTGAAGGTCGCTTTGCATTAATTCAGTGATGACATAGCTACAAGAGGGACATCAATGGGGACAAATGTAACGAATTAGTATGTGATTGTATGCGATCACCTCCATTCTCGGTTCATTGTTGTGACTTACATTTCTTGAAAATAGTTAATTACTGGCGGTTGAAGAATGTCCAAGGCTGATAGAACCTACAATACATATTCGGTTTTTTTGGAACAAGACAAAACATAAAATCAGTATGAGGTCGGCGTGGACACAATGGGGAAAAATGATTATGGGCTTACGTTCTCATGTTTGAAGAAGCAAAGCATTTTTATTTCACGCAATACCCGTTTGCTTGAAATCAAATTTTGAAACACATTGGGAATCTTCTTCAATGCCACTATTTTGCCATCACGCGGATCAGTAACCGACCTATAACGTAATAATGTGCAGTGTCAATATATATAATATATAATATAATATATGGTATAATAGGCAAACATAGAAACACACATGACAACACAATAGTTTGACTATTTGGTTGGTTAGTGCGTATGTGTGCGTGTTTGGTCTTTTTTTTGGTTTTTTGTTTTTTTTTTGTTGTGTATGCCTTATAACGTCGTCATCATATCACACACACACACATAAAAGCATGACTTTCGATTATAGTTCCGTTTTGGTTGAATCTAATGTTTTAGAGAAATAAAAAATCCGAACTCATGGATATGGAAATGAATCGATCAGCGTACACACACACGCACACAATTAAATGGATCCTTAATTGCAATCTGAAGGCAACAATCTTGCACTGTAAAAGCATGTGACCGTTTGCCTATCCAGTCTAACCTAAATGACAATCGGCATGTGAACGAGTCACACATACTCAGACGGCTCAATGTCTATACGATTGGACGTTTGAAGCAATAGGCAACTGTGAACAATTTTGACAATCACAACGAACGAGATAGATAAACGACAATAGAGAAACAAATAGAGAAACAAATAGAGAAACTTACCAAACGACACCGAATGCTCCATATCCAATGGGCCGATCGGGAGGTAGTTCGCCGTTGTTGTTGTTGTTGTTGTTATTATTATTATTATTATTGTTATTGTTGGTAATATTGTTGCCGTTTGTGTGTCCATTCGATTCAGACAAACCATTCCCATTGGAATGTATCACGTTCGGATTGACCTGATACGATATCGGATTGGTCGACTGATGAAAATGGTGACCATGATGAAGGTTCACTTGATTATTATGGTGATGATGATGATGATGATGGTGACCACTGTTGTTGTTGTTGTTGTTGCTACTATGATGAAGATGGTGGTGGTTGTGATGGTGATAGTCAGGATGATGGACCAACAATTGACTCGATGCCGTTTGTCCAACGATCGTCGCCGCTAAATATGATTGAGCCGAGATCATTGCGTGCTGATTCGGTTGGACGACTGTATTCGATACCATACTGGCCATTGATGGATTCGAGGACATATCACCGTTCACGACACGCTTATGAAAGGAGGTGGTCGAGTTAAATCGCCGAGACGATGTCGTCTCTCCGGCTGATGATCCTCCAACAGCCATCGAAACCAAAGTTTTTGTTCAATGATGGGTGTGTAGTCCAATAATCAAATTGATGATTGGTTCGTTCTCCCAAATATGACTGTTCAGTTAAAAATGAGTATATACACAAATCAAATTAAGTTTTTGTCTTCTTAGGTGTTTTGTTGTTGTTGGTGGTGGTGGTGATGGTAGCGATGGTGGCTATGATGATAGTCGTTGTTCTGTTAAGGGTCGAAATTTCAGTATGGACAAGTCGACAATCGAGTGTCCGTCTTTCGACGCATTCGAGCACGACAGGGCATGTTTGCGTGGACGACAATTCGGTGGGCAACAAGGCCGATGGAAGCGAGAGAGACCAGCATGAACAAAGGTCTATACGATTGGCTCTCGACGCTAGCTGGGTCACCGAAACGTTCAACGAAAGGAAAGCTCAACAAACGAATGAACCAAAGAATACAAAGTGTGCGAGCCGATCAGGCTGCCTGGTCAGGCTCAATGCTGACTGACGAGGGGGGGAACAGTTGCCGTCGTCGCCGTCGTCGTCGGCGAACACACAACACACTCCAACTAGTACAACACATACAGACAGACAGATGAGGAGGAGGAGGCGTCGACCAGTGGTAACATTGGCAGACAGGGAGAACATTGAAACAAGGAGAGAGAGAGAAGAGAGATAGAACAGGACCGAAATGAGAAAGAAAACTGCTAGCACAACTAACGAACAGACGATTTGGCTAGGATACACACCAATATACGGGCAATGTGAGGATGTATTACATACTGTGCCATCGAATCGAACATGGGAAAACACATCACGGACTTGGATCAGGGATTGGGTCGAAGCACAGAATCGAGTCTGGGAACACAGCCGTCAGCAGATGTTGGCCCGAATCGGGCAGTCATTCGAACGACACAATCATTCTCTCCCCCCAAATTTACTCTTCCTTTTCTATTTAAAGGGAAAGAAAAATTGTGACGTTCTGGCAGGGTTCGAAAGTCCACAATTCGGTGTGGACCACCCGCCCGCCCCCGAGGATCGTCCATTTGGCCAAATGGTTGTTGTGTTGTTTTGTGTATGCGTGTGTGTGTGTGGATTAGTATGGATCGTTCGCCTGTCGATTGCCACTTGTCTCCGCAATGTATATTGGTTTTCCTATTGCAAGTGTACTCAACAGTCGAAACTAACGAACGAATGACGAAACTATTTCATTGGCCATAAGTTTGACCCTCACAATGGGTCTTGATGAGTTCACAATGGACCACGACTATGCTCATTCATAACTCGTTTAAAGTAGAGGCGAATGGTGCCGTAGCCGATACACACCACCTTTAGTGGACCAAGTCAAATCATTTTCTTTTTCTACTCTGCCGTAGGCATTCAATTCATTCTTTTCGTTCTTTTTTTTTCTTGGTCTTATATTTCACAAATTGTGCGCACATTGGCTAGACTCTCATTAAAAGGCAACCATGCCAAGCTGGGTACCAGGCACACATGTACGCGCACAGAAAACACACGTACTTACATATCAATGGGCAATTAAGGTTCGAAACAATCAATCCATTGGTAGTATACGTTAAGGAAACGTTTACAAGAGTATGTTTGCCTGAATTCGAACACATTGAGAGTGAACACTGAATACAAGTTCGACCATTATTTGAAAAAGTTATCGAATGGAGTAAATAATAATAAAAAAAATGATTATTTTCAATTTGAAAACACGCATGCGTCACTCGGTCACTCTCGCCCTGTCAATGATGACATTGGTTCAGTGGAATCCTGGTGATAAGACGAGACACGCACCGAGGCAACACACGTGTACAAAACTAGAGAGTGAGATGGAGAGAATGGAGAACATTACAACAACCAAAAGTGTAGGACCGAGTGCCGGCAAATCAACTCTATAATAACGATCGATGCCTGTTCAGTTAGTTTATTTCGTCACGGGCAACGTTTGTCCCTTTGCCGCAAATGGCACATACTCACTAACCTTTGCACACAACTTTCGCTCACAATTGAAATGATTTGGGAGAGAGAGAAAAGAGAGAAAGATGACGTCCAAAGGGAAAAAGAAGTATAAGATGAAGAAGACGTCCTTTTAATGAGATGGTGTGTGTGTGTGTATGTGCGCGATGATGTTGCCTCGCGCCAATCTGAATCACGTTTTCGCTTCAAGTTCATTATACGAAAAAAAAAGGAGACGGCGACGACGACGATGACTACTATGATGATGTAGTGGTGTGCCCCTGCAAACGACGTAGCCATCCGCGCGCGCGGTCCGACAAGATGAGTCGAGGAAAACGAGCATTATCAAGGCGCAAAAGTGCGTCAGTAAGAGTCAAACTCATCGTTTGTATGTGAGTGTTGTGCCATTGCCGCACACTGCAACAGTCAGCGGGAACAAGATAACGAAATAGACCGGTGATTAAGGCATTCGAACGTTGCTGTTCAATTTCAGTTCGTTCATTCGTTTTATTTTATTTTTCCATTCGCTCTCTCTCTCTCTCCTCTCCTGTAAAACGCTCCAGCTGTTGTGCGCCAATGTTGTCCAAAGATTGCTGCATGGCTGCTCGTCTGATTGACTCACAAACTTGACTTGACTTGTATGGAGCCGCCCTAGAAGGCGAGTTCTCATTACCTTACCAAACGATGGCCAGCTGCGCTGATACCAACCTGCAAGGATGGTTCAGTACGGATGCTATAACCATGTGATGATCATTTGACCGTCTCCCAGACATTGCCAATTTCGACCTATCGGGCGGACATCGAAACGACACCGACAAGTTTCTACATGATTGTACATGAGATCAGTCATTTCGAAATTGTACCTACCATTTATGACAATTGTAAGAGTTATGACCATTCTCCATTCTTAATGGAAATCAATATAGATAATCCATTTGACATAATTGGAAATAGTGAACAAATAAGGCACACGTTCGAATCAACGTTCATAATCGGATTGGTGACATTTAATTCCATTCGGGATTGATACCAAATGATTCGATCGATATCAATATTATGTTTGTGTGAGTGTGTGAACATGTCCGATATATAATTGTCACTCACTTTCGTAATACAATGAATATATTGTCGAATTCACTTTTCATCATAAAAAAAAAGAAAGTCGATGCAAAACTGCCATCTATCGACCAATAATTAAGCTCATAATTGTTTAACTGAGTTTAATGTGCCGCATTCATTCTCGTCACTAACGATGTAGAATTAATTGTTGCCCACTCGGGAAATTCGTTCAAATTAAAGAGGACACGGCCCAATGTATTGATGAATGCTAATTGAATAAGAATAGCCACCAAGTTCATGAATATGCCTGGTTTGACCTTTTTTTGTATCATAAAAAGATAAAAATTGTTAGTCTTTTTTTTGTTGTTGAGGATTTTCATACAAATCATATATCGAACATACCATTTCAATGACACTCATCTTAAGATATTCGAAAACAATTGCATTTGGTGGCTATATACAAAACAGATTTTCATGTATGCGTGCATACGTGTGTGTTTTAATTGAAATATATTCAACGAATAGGGGAAGAGAAACACTTACCGTTGCAACGGGGAACATGAATGCAAATGAGATACCTAATGGAAAACCAATTCGATGAGTGTTAATATGTTCGAATGATTAGAAATTAAAAAAAATATAGAAAACATACCAATGGTTGTGGGCACAATATACAAAAGGGGATTTACTTCCATGTGGACAGCTAATTGGCAGATGACTGGTAGGATAACCTACAATCGAATTCAATTTGCATTAAACTATCAACTTATGATATATTCAAAATAACATACATTGGCTGTGGCAACATTGCTGGCCATTTCGGTAACGGATGCACCAATCAGAATAAGTACAAAAGTCATGATAACTGGTTGCATCTCAATGTGTTGCAATTTATCACTGAATACATCCGATAGTTTCGATTCCTTTTTTGTTTGTTTGTGAGTTAGATATAATTAAGTTTTTATTTGATCAATATTTTCTTTTATTCTTACCTTAACGCCAAATGCAAGCGCAAATCCACCACCCAACAATAGAATAACACCCCATGAAATGTGCCTTCATAAGAAATTAGATTAAATTGTAATTTTTTAAACTTTATAAAACTTACGTTTGTAACACTTTCCAATTGAGTAATCGATCAATGCCATTTGGTGCATCAGGTTTTTTGCCAAAGATTTGATCCAAACGAGCTGGCACCAAGAACATAGATATAGATATCAAGATTGCCGGCGTAGCATCTTTGATAAACTATAACAAAAAAAATTCAAAAATAAAAATTTAAAAATGAGAATTGAAAGAAACGAACTGATTTGTCATTGGACAATAGGTCAGCCCATCCAGGATATATGCCTGGTTGACGGAAGAACCACAACAGAACCAGTATGACAAAATGAATTGTTACTGCAATTTCATGAAATCTTTAAAATGAACACAAGTCTATTAAATCATAAATCATTCATAACTATTGTCAAGTTACGTTAAATTTCCAAGTTCTTCATATTTTAATTGTGATGCTTTTCGAATCTGTTCACCAGATTCCTTTGTTTCTTTACTGTAAATGTTTAATAATAAAAAAAAACATTGATTAGATGAAACATGAATCAATTTAAGTTATTGCTTACTGATTTCGCAAGAAAAAGAGGAAGAGCAACAACCATGCGGCAACAACGGTGATCAAGGCTGAAGGAAATGCGTATATGAACCATGAGGTGAATGTCAACGATGTACTCGACGGAAATGTACTGTATTAACATCAACATTTAAGGGTGATAACCTTCGTTAACTGAATTTGTTGTATATATGTACGTACTCATGGAATACTTCTTGAAGAACTAGATTCGTTCCTGTGCCTGTAAGCGTTGCCGTACCACCAATATTAGCTGCAATATAACAATGATGATATTAGTCAATTTTGGTTCATTGTCCATTGGAATCATATGATGATGATCCATTATAAATGGCTCCCTTACCAGAGTATGCAATTGAAAGCATTAAAGCTTTGCGAAGTGTTTTCTATAAATTTAATGTAAATATCTACCTTAATTAAATAAATATTATTATCAGTATTTACAAACCAAATCGGAATGTTCCATGTTTCCAATGATCGTTTGATCTGACTGATTTGAATCATTGGTTACTTCTCCATTGATACCATTCTCCTTCTCTTCCTCCTTTACATTGTTGTTGTTGTTGGGAGGCAACACTTGAAGAACAACATTTTTTTCCTTAAAATTATTGGCTATATCTGTACAAAAACCATTTTTCGCCATTCAATCATTAGTGTTAGTCAAAATTGAACAACTCTGGAACTTACATATTTCGAGAAGAATAGAGTCAACAATTGGCAACATCATACTTGTGGTGGCAGTGTTCGAAATCCACATGGACAAAAACATTGTAACCAACATGATTCCGGCCATTAACCTGAAAACAATTGAATGTCATTATGAGATGGAGAACAAATTATAATGTTCATATTACATACTTTTTTACACTTGACCCAAAGAGTACGATTACTTTCAATGCGACACGTCTATGAAGGTTCGAATGTTCCAATGCTATGCCCATAATTAGGCCACCAAAGAACATCATATTTGTTCCCTTTAAATTGGTTTTCATTAAACATTTTTTTTGTGATAATGATGATATAACAATAAATTCTATACCTTCATGTATCGGATGCATGTATCATCAGTTCTATGGAACAAAGACAGTAATGAATGGTAATTGATCATTTCATCGAATGAACAGAAGAAAGAAAAGATACGTACGAAGCAATGCCCAACAGTGGAAAGAGTGCAACGGGAATTAGCGCTAAAATTGAACAAAATTATTGTAACCAATAGTATATAGAGCAAGTTCACCTGTCATATAGAGGTTGATCGGTTCGAACATCCAAAAGACCACCATAAGGATGAGCACATAGGCACATAATCGAGGCTAGACACATATATCATGATTGGTTCAATAAAAACTAAATCACTTAAATTTGAATAATATAGACAAGCTTACTTTATCATCAAAATCCAATAGAAATGGAACGAGAACGATTGGTGTTAGAAAACCGAGCACTAATCGCCATAGACGTAAAAAAGTGGACCACACAACTGGCCAATTCCATTTGTCACTGTTCGTCATCTTCGAACAATATGGATTTTCTTTGATTATACTTAATATAATATATATAAAATGTTTTGGAAGCAAATAAGCGAACAAATAGGTAGTGTAAGTGGATGTCAATGCAGGTGTTGGATCTCACGGCAGTGAGAAGCCAAAAAAGACAAGTCAATTATTAGAAATGAGACCGGCACGTGATTGCATCCACTAAATACAATTTGTGAGTCTGACTACCTCAACATTTATAAATGATCTTATGAATGGCTACAACGAGATCAGACGATAGTTGAGAAATATTTCCATCAACGATGCAAAACCGACAATTACCGAAGGACTCACTGGCCGGCGGTGGCAGTGGTAACAAATGATGCCTGTCGCCGAGGTAGTTAATCGTGGTAGTGATTGTCACCAATTTTTGTAGCAAATTATTGTAGACCCCGTTATCATGCACAATAAATAAATAAATTTAAGTCCTTTTTTATTTTACATCTTGTTTCACGTCAGAAAGGCATTATCCCGTGACAATAATCAGTGATCGTCATTACAGGAATTGTAAATGTGGAGGTGGACATTTTGAATTAGGAGTGATAATATGTACATATTAGTCCATTGCTGACAAGCCAAAGTGCAACAAAGTGTGACTCGTGTGAACACGTATTATGATTAAAGGATAGGCTAATGATAATTTACCTTTATGGCTGAATGAATAGATTTAGCGACAAAAATGAGAACCAGGACTCAATGACACTAGGTCATCACAATGGGATACCACCAAAATCAACTTACATTTACATAACAACCTAATGCACTCTTCGTACAAAATGAGCGCCAATGTTAATGGAACATTTATTCTTTACATTATTTAATTGACAAAATAAATAGTTTGCGTCATTCTTAATTATTCACCATTTTTCTCTTTCTTCTGTACATTTGAACGTTGAATTAAAGGCATTTTTCCGATATATTATAATATATTATATAAAATATTGATCATTGGAAAGTTTGAAATGAAACGATAACGAACCACGAATGAATCGTGTAATGTACAACAAACTGTGAGTTGTAATTTTACAATTATTTACAATTGCACAATGACATTTTAATTTTGATGTGGACGTGGTATATCTCGCTCCTCTTCAATATAATCGTACCCATCGTATGATTCGAATAATCGTTCTCTGTTAAATAATAGTTAAATAAAACATTATTACCCCCAATTAATGAATTATATACAACAAAACAAACTATGCATATTGATAATAAAAAAAAGTACTCACATAAAACGAGGCGTTTTTAACAATCTAAATCCAAACCTTGCCGGACAGACATTTTCAAGATAGTAGTATATATGACCAACGGCAATGCCGATAAGATCGATAATGACTGAATTACCCAAGATAAAGGAGAATCCAAACAATACCCAAGGTAAGTATGGTGCTTGGAAATTGAACAAGCCAAAAAAATTCATTAACACATGTTCGTTTTGTCGGCTCCATATATAGACCAACATGATGGTGAAGGCATGTCCCAAAAATAGTAGATTTACAAAGAAACCTAGCAACTATGTAACATATAATTAGGAATAATAAAATATATTATGAGATTTAGTGATTTGTAAACATGACTTACATTCATCAACAAACCGCCGATTAAAAACATGTAAAAAAAGTCAGCGGTACGTGTTCGAAAAGAACCTTCCTCCAACATAGAACAATAACGATAGGTGAAAATGATGTTGAACATAAAATTGAATCCAAATGATCCAAAAAACAAGAACGTTGTAACTAGACGCCATACCTAACCAAATACGTATATAATGGAAATTTTTAACTGTAATCAATTATTTTTTTTTTAAATATAGGAATAGAAATACCTGAAACTTTTGAAATATCAAATATGGGTTAAAGTATAGTTGAAATGGCGTGATCAGTTCTAAATGCTGTCAATGAAAAGTTTATTAGTAAATTTAACCAATTCTTCTACGAATATAATTCATACCACAGCTAAAGTAGTGAGTACACAAGCGGTAGAATATACTCTAGTGACCGGTGGCATCGAAAGATAGAACTGAAACAAAACAGGTAATGCCGCCATATTTTATATTGCCCTTTAGGATTGCGAATCGGCTAAAGTTGATTGATTTTAATGATCAAAATTGATCAAATCGAAATTTGGAACACTCAATAGTTAAACTATGGTTGCGTTCCGATTGCGATACGTCAGTTTTTCGATGTGTTTATGTGATCCCGAGTGTATGTAGATGTGTGATGCAAGTGGAGGTGCTGCTCCTATTTCGACTCTACCAACTGAAATACGATTTGGCAAAAAATGATCATTATGGAAAACTGATTTCGAATTGCTTTGTTATAAGATTTTTATTATTTTATAAATTAAATATATGATTAAATCTATTTGTCAAGAAATTTATTTATTTACTTAAAATTGAAATAAGGTAGCAATTGGTCAAGATGACAAGTTAAATGTGATGACAAGAATGGTTATAGTGAAAAAATTGGTAATTTGTGCACATTAAGAGAAGCTTGGAGCTTTGTTCTGTAGTTCTAATGATTTATGTTTAAGAATAAGATTCTTAACATCTTCGAATGTAGTGGAACAATTGATGGCACTTTCTAAATAACTAGAAGCATCCTTCATATTTTCCAATTTACTACACAGATCTGCATATATCTCATATGCAAAACTACATTTTGAATCAATCTTCAAAGCTTTATCTGTAAATAAATTTTATTAAACGTTAGTTCAACCACCAATAATAAAAGTAATTACCAAGATATTCCCTTGTTTTCTCCAAATCTCCTTCCTCGACATAGACCAAAGCTCGATAGACATACAATGTTGGATCGGTGTCATCGTTTTCCAATGCTTTATTGATAAAACTTTCAGCCTTCTTTGTTTCGTTGTTGCTCAACAGAATCTAATAAAATAAATGTTGATTATATCCAATTAAAATAAAAAGAATTTATATACCTGAAAGTATAGTAGCAGCAATTCATTTGACTTTGGAAATTTGTTAACTGCTTTTTCAAATTCTAAAATTAATTTAAAAATTTTAGTTTGTGATACTAAATTTGCAAAAAGAAATACCTTCAATAATGCTATTCTTTTTAATAAAATTATTCAACATCATCGATTGTTGATATTCAATGTAAAGCTTTTGACCAATAGCACAAGCAAAATTAGGATCAAATTCAATCGATTTGTTCAAATCGTTAATAGCATTTTCAAAACTTTTAGAAATTAAATGCATCTAAAAACAAAAAAATCGTAACAAATATTAAATTTATTTGACGAGATTACCTGTGATCGAATGTAATAAACATCTGGATTAGTTGAATCAATTTTCTCTGCTTCTTTCAACAATTCTTCCGATTTTCGATTTTAATCTGTAAATAATATTCAGCAAGTTTGACTAAACAATTAATCTTATAATCATTTTCTTCACATGTGTCGACAATTTTCCTTAGTCTTTCTTCTCCCGATTCATTTTTTCCGATTAACATTTCAATAGTACCTAATTGAGGTAATAAGGATAATTCATAATAAAAAACTAAACTTGTTTTGTTTAAAATAGCAAACCTTTCAACAATTTTAGATCTAGATCTAAACTATCATCATTGGAATCATCTTTGAGGAGGTTGGTCACAACTTCATTGTAATTATTCGATATTTTACTCTTAAATTTCAAAGGATCGCGACTAAATTTGTTGATGATATGGCGGAACAGATATATTTGGAATGTATTGACCGTTCGTTTCGCCATTACTTCTCGTGCTTTGCCGTAAGCAAATTTCTCCAATACTTCAAATAAAAGTTTCATGTGATCGGAATTTTGAAAAGCTGAAGAACAGGAGGCTACATAATAATCAAAGGCCGCATCCTCATAACGATTCAATATTTCATTTGCTTAAAAAAATTAATTTTAGTTTAAAACAATTATAAATGTTTACAAAATAAAAATACCTTTTCCTCGTCGAAGATAGGCTTTAACATATAATTTATCATTTTTGATTGCATTTGAACAATCTTCGACAACTTTTTCATGTTGCTTCAAATTTTCATAACAAGCAGCCCGATTTTGGTAGAAAGTAGACAGCTCCTTATTTCTATCTACAGGACAAATTTGAATTGCTTCCGTGTATAATTTGAGGGCATCTTCATATTTGCTTAAACGAAAACATTCGTTGCCTTTATTTTTCAATTCTAGCGATTTGTCTAATGGCGTGATTGTTTTCTAATAAACATTTCAATAATCAGAATAATTGAAAACAACAAATAATAAAAAATAACCTTTGTTTTGTTCCCACTAGTTTGTGTTTCACCACTTTTTCGGTAGTAATAGTACAAGTAAGCACCAGATCCGACGACAATTGGTGTTGCTAGAAGTATCAATTTGAGCTTATTTGATGATATATGTCCATTGAGTTCGGAAAGAATCGTCATCGTACGGCTGTCTAATTCGATCGTATTTATTGTGTATTAAACTCAACACAATATTGAAGAAGATAGTAATCGTAATGTCGACTTACAACTAATGAAAAATTTAATGAAAATCACATGTTAAACCAAAACAAGTGAAAAGTGTTAATGGAAACAACTTTTAGGTGTTAGAGAGAAAGTTTCTGTAAACATTGAAAAAGCACAAATTCACATCGTTAACCACACCAATTAAATTGATATTTATAACAATTGTTGTAAAATATTGAGTATAAATATAAAATATAACTTACTTCAGATAAAAAAATTATTTTTGATCAAGATCATCTTGTTTAATCTGAATGTTAAAAACCAATCCTTCATAGACCATATGTTTGTTTTCAGTGACGGTTGTGAGAGCTTACGCGCGCGCGCGCTCTAGACTTGTGCAGTGTGTGGTGCATGAAAGGAAAGCTTGTCATTTATGCGTGCAATCCACGCTTTGTAGAAAGCTCAACAATACACACACACACACACACTCACACAGCTCAGCAACTCTACACACTCGTTTCTCTGCCTTTGTTCTCGTCGGCCGGCATTTATCCAAAAACATTTGTTTTGTTTTTCATTTCAACTCCGCTCTAGGTTTGTTTAAAAGAATTAATTCGATTAAATAATTTAATTTAATCAATAAACAGATCAACATGTCATCGCAAGAGAACTCCGAAGTCGACGAGGAATCGATGAAAGTTGATCAAACCGAGGAAGCATCGATCGACAATGAAGATGTTGACATGAATGACGAATCACAATCTAATGATACCAATGACAATGGTTCAATTGAGGATGATGATCAAAATACCGCCACCAATGGTGATCAGGATGATTCACAATCAACCACACCAACTGAAACGGCAATCGACGAGTTTACCAAGTTGATTTCATCCAACGATTTTGAAGTAAAGCAACAAGAAGATCGAGGAAAAAGATTTGATTTCCTGTTGAAGCAAACTGAAATATTTTCTCATTTCATGACAACGGGTACAAAGATGGGAAGTGAAACTCCGGCTGTTGCCAAACGTGGTCGTAAACCAAAAGTGGCTCCAACTCCTACTCCCCCTCCAACTTCAAAGGACGCACCCAATGATCATCGACACCGAATGACCGAGCAAGAGGAGGACGAGGAATTATTGTCCGCTACCAAAAAAGCCGTAAATTCTTTTCGATTCGAACAGAGTCCAACGTATATCAAGAATGGTGAGCTTCGTGATTATCAAGTACGTGGTCTTAATTGGATGATCAGTTTGATGGAGAATGGTATCAATGGTATTCTTGCCGATGAAATGGGTTTGGGTAAAACACTTCAAACAATCTCACTTCTTGGATATATGAAACATTATCGCAACGCTTCGGGACCACATATGGTAATCAGCCCAAAATCCACGCTGACAAATTGGATGAACGAAATCAAAAAATGGTGTCCATCATTAAAGGCCGTCTGTTTAATTGGAAATCAAGATCAACGTAATGAATTGATACGTGAAACCTTACTTGGACCACCCAATAGTTTCGATGTTGTTGTTACGTCATACGAGATGATCATCAAAGAAAAGGCCGTATTAAAGAAATTTACTTGGCGTTACATTGTTATTGATGAAGCACATCGAATCAAGAACGAAAAAAGCAAATTGTCCGAAATCATTCGGGAATTTAAATCGACCAATCGTCTATTGTTAACCGGAACTCCATTACAGAACAATCTTCATGAATTATGGGCTTTACTAAATTTCCTATTGCCAGATGTATTCAATTCATCTGATGATTTTGATTCATGGTTCAATACCAATTCATGTCTCGGTGACAAATCATTAGTTGAACGTTTACATTATGTTCTTCGACCATTTTTGTTGCGTCGTTTGAAGAGTGAAGTGGAAAAACGATTGCCACCAAAAATTGAGACCAAAATTTACGTTGGATTAAGTCGAATGCAAAGAGAATGGTATACAAAGATATTGATGAAAGATATTGACGTCGTCAATAATGCTGGCAAATCGGACAAACTTCGACTATTGAACATTCTTATGCAACTTCGTAAATGTTCTAATCATCCATACCTTTTTGATGGAGCCGAACCTGGTCCACCATATACGACCGATACTCATTTGGTGGAGAATGCAGGAAAAATGGCTCTTCTTGACAAATTGTTACCTCGATTAAAAGAACAAGACAGTCGTGTTTTAATCTTCAGTCAAATGACTCGTATGCTGGACATTTTAGAAGATTACAGTTTATGGCGCGGTTACAAGTATTGCCGTTTAGATGGCCAAACATCACACGAAGACCGTGAACGCAGTATTGAGGAGTTTAACAAACCAGACAGCGAAAAATTTTTATTTATGCTTAGCACAAGAGCTGGTGGTTTGGGTATCAATTTGGCAACCGCCGATATTGTCATTTTGTACGATTCTGATTGGAATCCTCAAGCGGATCTTCAAGCTCAGGATCGAGCACATCGTATTGGTCAGAAGAAGCCCGTAAGAGTGTTCCGTTTCATTACCGAAAATACGGTAGAAGAACGAATTGTTGAACGTGCAGAGGTTAAGTTGCGTTTGGATACATTGGTCATTCAACAAGGTCGATTAGTTGATGGTCAAAATAAACTTGGAAAGGACGAAGTGCTTGGAATGATTCGTCATGGCGCTGACCACATTTTTGCATCAAAGGATAGTGAGATTACTGAAGAGGATTTGGATGCTATCCTGAAGAAGGGTGAAACCAAAACAGAGGAGATGAAAAAACGACTTGAAGCGTTGGGTGAATCTCAGTTAAAGAATTTTACCTTGGATACACCTGCTGAGAGTGTTTATCAGTTTGAAGGGAAGATTATCGTGAGAAACAAAAACTTGCAACATTAGCATGGATCGAACCTCCGAAGCGTGAACGAAAGGCTAACTATGCAGTTGATGCCTATTTCCGAGAAGCATTACGTGTTTCTGAACCAAAGGCACCGAAAGCTCCACGCCCACCAAAACAGCCGAATGTACAAGACTTTCAATTCTTTCCACCACGACTTTTCGAATTGTTGGATAAAGAGATTTATTTCTACCGTAAGACTATCGGATACAAGGTACCATTAAATACTGATCTCGGGGAAACGGCTGAAAAGGTACGCAAACAGGAACAAAAACTGATCGATAAAAGTGAACCATTAACGGAGGATGAAACACTCGAAAAGGAAGAGTTGCTTCAGGAAGGTTTCATCAATTGGTCGAGACGTGATTTTAACCAATTCATCAAAATGTGTGAAAAGTATGGTCGAGACGATATTGAGAGCATTTCAAAGAGGTTGAAGGTAAATCTCCGGATGAGGTGATTGAATATGCCAAAGTATTTTGGGATCGTTTCCAAGAGTTGGCCGACAACGAAAAGATTATTGCACAAATTGAGAAAGGTGAACAACGTATCAAACGTCGACAAGATATTAAGAAGGCAATCGAAGCCAAGATGACACGTTATTCAGCACCATTCCACCAACTTCGAATCAATTACGGGGCAAACAAGGGCAAAAACTATATTGAGGAAGAAGACCGATACTTGATTTGCATGTTGCATAAGTTGGGCGTCGATCGTGAAAACGTATACGAAGATCTCAAATTGACGATTCGTGAGGCTCCACAATTTCGATTCGATTGGTTCCTAAAATCCCGTACCACCTCTGAATTGCAGCGTCGTTGCAATACGTTGATCACTTTGATTGAACGAGAAAATCAAGAACTTGAAGAACGTGAATTGGCAACGAAAAAATCTAAAGCTAAAACGAACATTTCTGGTAGAAGACAAATGAACGGTAATGCTGATACTCATTCGAACAATCTATCGTCACAAGATAAACCAGAAAAAGGTAGACGAAAGCGCAAATTAGCCTAAATTATATATACTGTATTTGATCACAAACACACACACACACACACACCAAAAGATTATCACACATACACTGAATACCCTATTATCATTTCTATTGTCCATTCCTAGGAAGAATAATTGTATCATTCACTATTAATCACTATATTTCATTATTTGTTTATTTCAATAAAGGCAATTACATTGTACCATTATTACATATATCACAGATATAATCTACCTATAATGTTCTATAAGTGGATGACGGTTCAAGTTCGATCACTTCTTCGTAACTTGGTGGAGCATAATTATCAGAGGTACTCGTTTCACTGCCGATTGAAATCGATTCAATACTGCTGTCTAATTGGATCAATGCCGGTTGAGATTGATGATTCGACATGTTCACTGGTTCAATTTCGATTATTTCGTTCGATAATTGATTTTCAATATCTTCGCCATTCGTACTATCGGATAGATTCAATTCGCTCCAAATTTGTTGAATCAAACCTTCACTATTAATTTCAGTTACTGTTTCTTCTGCTTCTTCTAACGATTGATTAAATCGTTCAACCGTTTCGACTAGTTGAAGTTGTTCTGAATTTAATTCATGTGATTCATTTTCCAATTGGGTGCACGATGCAATTACATTGGATGTCCTTAATCAACAATAACATTAATAACTTTAATTAATAATTAGAATAAATTTACCCATTGGTTGAATCGGTATTCAGCTCTACTTGAACTCTCTCCAATGGAACATCATCTTGAACTGAATTGTTGTGGCTTATTGGAAGTATTACATAATCTTGATGATTGGTATTAACCAAACGTGTTCTGGTCATTGAGCCAATTTGATTGGTAGATATGTTGGGAAAGCTTTGAGGCAACATGTTTAACGAAAGTTCACTTTCGTACGATTGTCCTCTTCGTTTTGCATTGTTTCTTATCATTGTACGAACATTTCCGCTCAATGCTTGTAACGTTCCCGAACGATACAGATAGGCACCAAAAAAGATGAGCAATACTCCCAACAATGGAAGGAATAGATAGCTCCGATTGCGGTTCTCATAAGCCAAATATAAGCCATGCACAATCAAAACATTGGCAATAATGGCGAATAGATATGCCAAACAGATTAATGAATTGCAATGAAATGTTTTGATACGAGCGTTTTGTGTTGGCATGTTATTTATTTTAGTTGATTAATTTCAAATTTAATGATGAATAGTTTAAATCAAATTTGTAATGTTGAAGAATAAGTTGCATCAGATTGAGAGACAATAGTGCCATCGGTTTTTGGCCGCATCGAAACAATGTAACCAATTAATGATAGATGCTAGTGCTAGGTATACATTATTGCTGATTAATTGGAGCCATTGCAACAACACAATGATGCTCCACTTGTCGTCCGTGGCAACCAAACACCAACGATGTTCAACTTGTACTATGGATACGGTTGGAAAACAGCAACGGAACAATAAAAGAAGAAATGAGAAGGCGTTGACTTTTTTAGCTGATTAGATTATCTCAGACGAATTTGAAACTATTGTTTTTAACTTCAGGAAAGACATTCGAATTTGTATATACAGAATGAGCCAACATAAAGCGCGCAACCTGTTGATCCAATGTAATAGCAGCAGCGTTGCTGGCACTCAGATTGTTGGATTCACTCGCGTGTATGCATGTGTATCTCTTTTTTTACCTTTGTTGCCATCATTCGCCAACAATATAATATAATGCTCGACCGTTATAAACTGGCCTGCGTTATTATAGCATCTATAGTCATGTTTGGATGATTGCCCTTTTCGCAAGTCGGTGGGAGACACTTTGTTATCGAGGTTACTGGGCAGCCAACCTGGAAGGTATCCTGGTGGAGCAGCAAATCGCAATGAAGCATGAAGGAACTAGCCACCAACGACCACAACGAGTTGTCCATCATATCCGTCGAAGGGGAACGGGTGGAAAGGCACGACATGCCTCGTGGCATCAAATCACCATGTCTGTAGCCATTTGATCTCAATTTTATGCATGCAATCTGATATTTGATACTGGACAATCCAATGATTCAATTGATTAATTTCTAAAGCATTTTTTTATTTAACTTTAACTTTGCAATATAGTATAATCATATTCCTATTGATTGTATTGAGACAAGTGTCAATATTGGACCTAATCGATGGAATAAATAGAATTGATGAGTTGAGATGATTATTGGAACCGTTTATGATAAACACATCTTATGTGATTGTCCACTTTCTCTACATGTAAACATTGAAATTGAAACTCACACACAAAAACACACACATAATGACCGAATTCTGCTAATGTTTACCATTTGAAAGCATTGTTAAACTGGAATGTATGAAAATGATTTCTCACATGAAAACAAAATTTTGGTTTGATTGATATGCGTAATCAATGAATCAAAGATTACTGGTTAACTCTATTGCTAATGGAATTTGGTGGAACATTGATACTTTATTCGTTGAACAGCTAAACATTCACGGTGAAAGTACTTTTAGTACATGAGAGCACCCTCTTCTTCTAGTTTCAACAAAAATTTTCTAACCCGATCAGCTGGATCCATCTAAAAAGATAAATTGATTGTTTAGTAATTATGTTCAATATATTAAGTATACATTGAATCATACCAATTTAGCAATGTCAATATAGGCGATCAATTTTTTTATTCCAATGCTAAATGTTCGTCCTTGAGTGGCTCGATATATTTGTTCAATTTCATTCGGGCTGAAACATGCTTTGCTTTGATCACTTCCCATCTCTTTTAGAACATTTATCAAATTAACCGAATTGCTCAAGTTTGGACAATGTAGGACTGATGTGAATGTGGAAAGCAATCCCATATCGCGAAGAACGTCGCTACAACTGCTGGTACATAAGACCATCAATTTCTTGCCTGGTGGTGGTTCCTTCTTAAGCAAGACCATTAGTGCTTGCAAGACTAGATTCGAATAGCGTGGCCCGATAGGACCATAGTCAAGGAGCCGCTCAATATTGTCGACTACGATGCAACTCAATGTCGACTTGTATGCATCGTCGAATACTTTACGAATTTGCATACATTTCGCTGTTTCAGTGTATCCAACCATATCATCAGGAGAGCATAGTTTGATGAACGGAAAGTCTGAATCAATTGCCAATTTGGCAGCCAGTGCCGTTTTTCCACTATTTGGTGCACCTTCCAATAGGATGCTGACAATTCCGCGTGAGCTATCCTCCGACTTGACTTGTTGCATGAATAATTGTCCATCGTCAAGCAAATCATTAATCACTTGATCCCAATGGAAAATTCCACAACTAAGAAGTCGTTCGATAGCTTCGTTACTTGTACCAAATGCTGGTTTGATATCATTCTCGAGAGCATGCATAAAATCATTTCGGGTGACTAACAATTTTTCGAATGCTTGAGGATCGAGTTCAACTTTGTTGGTAGCCTTCACCAAACGATTCATAGCGGTCGATTGAGCAGCGCGAACCAAGCCTTCAATTTCGGCACCAGAGAAATTTTTGGTCATCGTTGCTAATTCATTGATGTTGACATCTGGTGCCATTTTCTTATATTTCTTCATCTTCGTTGTATGAATATTCAATATCTGAATACGACCATGTTCATTTGGAAGACTAATCTCCATTTGTACTTCCAATCGTCCAGGACGGAGTAACGCTTCATCGATCATGTCCCGACGATTGGTCATACCAATGACTAAGATATTGTTCAATGAATCCACGCCATCGATTTTTGCCAACAATTGATTCACGACGGTATCATGAACGCCAGCATTTCCAGCCACCGAACCACGTGCTTTGCAAATGGCGTCAATTTCATCAAAGATGATAATGTGCAAACCACTGTTGATCCCCATCTTCCGTTGCTCTTCTTCAGCATCTTCAAACAGTTTTCGAATGTTTGCTTCTGACTCGCCAACATATTTATCCAAAATTTGTGGACCATTCACAATCTTAGGTTCACGAGCATTCAACATGGTTCCAATTTGACGTGCCATTAATGTTTTACCAGTACCGGGTGGTCCGAAAAGCAAAATGCCCCGAACATGTTTGATTCCCAACTCCTCAATAATTTCAGCCGGAAAAACACGAGATGCAAAAGCACGTCGGAAAATAGCATTGAACTCCTTGTCCAAACCACCGATCCCCATTGTTTCAAAGTCCCAATTTGGACTAATAATCGATTGTCGTACAACTTTTCCTTTTGCCATTCCTGTTAGATTTAGAGTAGAATCAGGTGCTTTTTCAAACATAACTTGAGTATTTGGAATAGTGGTGCCAATGTTGAGCTAAATAAGTGAATAATAATTAATAATGAAAATAAATAATATTCTTTAAATACGAACACTCTTTTGAGGTTGAGGCTGGTTACTTGCATTGAGTTCAGTTGACAATGCCTCCATATCTTTTACAACTAATCTAAGAAGTTTTTTATCTTGGAATTTGAAAACAAGCTAAAAAAATTCATTCTTAGTTGTTTCAAAGAATACAATCAAGATTTCAAACCATTTGTCCGACGGTTAAAGCTTGTCTCGGAAATTGTTGCATAAAATCTTTTGCCATCTCATCGGTGTTGTATGTTTCATTCGAATTGACCTTTTGCATGTAATCAACTATTAAAGTAACCCTTGCAATCGAATGTGCTCTTGCATCGAAACTGAACGGTCTTGCTCGCAATAGATCGGTTGTCGATAACATTGCCCATTTCCGCTATAAAATTAAAATGAAATAAACAAAAAAAAAAACAAAATTAGCACTAATAAAAACTAGAATTAAAATACTTATACCATTGGCATATTAAAGCCAACTCCTCCTTTGGGAATTTGAGCATTCGGCAATACATTGAAAATAAAGCTTTTCTGACTTGAATTCAAAATTTCAATATAACTGCAGTAAAATTATTAAGAAATTAAATTAGTTTGTTTGAGATCATTGTTTTATATGATAAAAACAAAATGACTAAACTAACCCGGTTTTTTGAAGATATTCGTCCGATGAGCTTATAATAGCACGATTCGAATAAGATAGAGTGTCAGAAGGACAAGTGGTAGCTTTGACTTCAATATATTTATCCTAAAAGAAAAAAAATCATTAGTAAAATAAAATAAGTTTAGATTAAAAAGAAATTCATACCATTATGTTGATATGAATGTTGATGCAAAGTTAAACGTTAAAGTAAACTAATTTTTCCACAAGAAATTGGGGTAACCGCGTCCAATGTTTGTAAGTCAAGGTGAATCATATATAGCAGGGTTTTTTAATAATATATGGAACACTCAATGGAGCGTAGTTTTTGCAATGTTTGTGCGCAATAGCAAATTTGGAACTGATGGAATTTGACGCAGAATCCAAATATTATAGCAATGTAATTGATCATTCAATTCAGAATTTTTGGGTTGTGCTTTGATAAAGTGGTATTGTAAAATGGGCGTTTGTTTACACTCAAATAATTGGTAGATTTGGTTGATAATATTGTTGATATTAAATTTACGAACAATAAATAACTTAAATCTTTTATGGATTTGGTTGTATACGATCAAGAGTTTGAAGATAAAGTGCTGATGTACTGACATTTATTATATCCAGATCCACTAAATTTAGATGACGATGTATATTTACACATGTATGACACGCATATAACTTTTTGGAAAATTCCTTGCTATATTGGTAAAGTTTGTCTAGAAAGTTTTTGTTTTGCAACCTTGTTTGTTGTACTCTTCATCATCATCTGTCAAGCATTGAAAACTACAATGATGAATCGTGGCCATTCATGATGCTAACACTAACGATAAACTTTGATCGTATATTAAAAAAAGTGTTCATTATTTAATTATTCCGTAAATTGGTAAAACATTTAATCGATGTCAAATGTCATCAACACTTAATCATACGATATATTAGTTGGTGTTTCAAACATTGAAACACCCCAAACATCATATAAATATATGCAATCGTTTATCTTTGCTAATCAGGTGTCAATCAAATTGACTTTCTTATATTTCATCATTTTAAAAAAAATATAAATAAAATTGAAGCAAAAATGAATATACCTAAACTTGAATCGTCATCAAATAACAAAAATTTGTTATATGTCGGTTTTAATCAAGATCAGGGTTGTTTCGCATGTGGTTTACAAAACGGTTTTCGCGTTTTCAATGTCGATCCTCTTAAAGAAACAGAGAAGCAAGGTGAATTTTTTTAGGATTTAGTGAAATTTTATTCCTTATTTTATTATTATTTAGATTTTACCGGTGGTGGCATTGGATTCGTGGAAATGTTATTCCGTTGCAATTATTTAGCATTAATAGGCGGTGGGAACAAGCCATGCTTTTCTACCAAAAAAGGTATTGTGTAAATTAATTATGGATCGTACATTTACCGAGCCTTTTATCTTATAGTAATGGTTTGGGACGATTTAAAAAAGAAGCATGTCATTGAATTGGAATTTTCATCAGATGTCAAAGCTGTTAAACTTCGTCGTGACAGGTTATTCATTTATTTCAAAACATTAAATTTTTTTTATATAAAATAAATTAACAAATTTCAGAATCGTTGTTATTCTTGAAACGATGGTCAAAATATACACATTTACCCATACGCCACAACAATTAAATGTGTTTGAAACATGTCCTAACCCAAAAGGTTTCTTCATATTTTATTCGTTTTAATTATTTTTTACAATTAATTTATTGTATTTTTCCAGGTCTATGTGTACTATGTCCCAACAGCACCAATTCTTGTTTGGCTTTCCCTTCACTAAAATTGGGACATGTTCAAATAATGGATCTCGCCAATATGGACAAACCACCCATCAATGTAATAGCACACGATTCTGCCCTAAGTTGTATGGCTTTAAATCTTTCTGGAACAAGATTGGCCACAGCATCCGAAAAAGGGACATTGATTCGAATTTTCGATACATCCAATGGAACATTACTGAACGAATTAAGACGCGGTGCCAATGCGGCCAACATTTATTGGTAATATGAAATGATTTAATTAAATCTATATAATACAAAATTTTTATTTTCTAATTATAATAGCATAAATTTCAATCAAGACTCTTCACTTTTGTGTGTATCGAGTGATCATGGAACCGTACATATATTTGCTGTTGATGATCCTAAACGAAACAAACAATCTAAGTAAGTAAATGATGTAATATACTAAATAAGTTTTATTAATATTTATTCAAATTTAAAGCCTTGCTTCAGCATCGTTTATATCAAAATACTTTAGTTCAAAATGGAGTTTTACACGTTTCCAAGTTCCTGTCGGTGCTCAATGTATTTGTGCATTTGGAACTGAACCCGATTCTGTCATTGGTAATATTAATAACGTTTATATAATTTTTTTCATAATTTGTTTTTTTATAATAAAAAGCTATCAGTGCCGATGGGAGTTATTACAAATTTCGCTTCAACACAAAAGGCGAATCAAAACGAGATGTATATGCACAATTTTTAGATACAATTGAAGACTAAAATTCTACTTTATTATAATCATCATATTATTATAATATCATTACGAACACAATTTTTCATCTTAATCATACGAATGTTCAAAATTTTTACACGAATCATGTAAATCATGTATTTCAATTTGATGTTGCCATTTGCATCAAGTGCCTATAATCGTAAATAAACTTTTTTACGCAATTTAAAAATATACTTGAACTTATTTATAATTTTTTTCTTTAATTTTATAAGTAGAATGAGATAACTTATGTTAAAAAGTTAAATTCATTATATATAAGTGTTTATTCAATATTACAATAATCGATAGTATCGATAGGAGAAACGAGGACCTTTTTGTTAAGGCACACATGTTTTCAGGCGCTCATTGCGTTTCGCTTGGCAATTTATTCATACCGGTTCAAGTTGTTGTTTGTTGATGGTTTTAAGTTCCAACAATTTAGTTTTGAAACGATAATTCATGTATCGAATCTAGCTATGGCATCAACAAATAATCAAGTTAATTTAGGTATGCTGATTTTACTATTCAAGTTGTCTTATATTATAAAGAATTGTTTTATATTTTTATTAATTCTATAGGAGATCGATGGCTGCCTTTTCGTCAATTAAGTTCTTTAATAAAAAGCGCCCTCGTCGATGGCTCTTCAAGCGCATCATCTAAATTAGAAGAATCACTGCTTAGACATAAAACGGAATTTATTTCATTTCTTAAGAATCCACTTAAAAACAATTTACATCGAGAAGTGGTACAGAATGCATCTAAAGATGGAATCATGATCATTGAAAATCAAAATCGATTTAAAAGTGTCATCTCTCAAGATCTTGTTTCTGAATCATTATTATTTTCAGACATTTTTAATTTGAATGAATTATCATCTTTGGAACTGTTGATAACAGGGGAAAACCAATTAACCCGATATCCTGATATGAGTCGCGGAACAATTGCTGTACTTTACTATTATGATGGTCGACGAAGTGTAGCCAACATACTTCAAACATTGGTTCAAGCTAGAAATGGTAGAAGTTGGACATCAAAACTATCACGAGAAATGTCACGTTTTATTAACAAATTTACCGATGAATTGAAAGAAGATGGAATCGTTTCTAGATGTATCGACATTTTACTTGATTTTGATATTGTTTCCGAATTCGAAATGTTAGAACGTAACCGTGCTTTGGGCCCATACGGGTATCGTAAACGTGTTCTTGATATCATGAAAGAAACCAGAAATTTGGTCGCTAATATAATCTTCAATTATGCAGCTCAAACAAATTTCACTAAAAATGAGATTTTCAAACTTCTGGAATTGATCAGTAAGAAATCAATACTTGAAAATGATCATTTAGATTTCGTATCCAGTTCGTTGTTGGTTTCATTGCTTTATACAATTGATATTAGTTTTATTCAAAACTTGGACGACACTGATCGGCAATTGGTCAAGACAAATTGGATCAAAGACCCCAGCATTATCATTGAATTCTGTACAAAACTTGAGAACACAGAGTTTGGTGTTAAAGGGGTTAAGAATATAATCAAATTTGCTTTAGCTATCAGTCTTAAAACACTCGCCTTGTATCCAATTTCTGGATTTGAAGTTGAAATTGATGAGGAAAAGATGATCGATTCGGTTATCGATGAAAATGTTTTCGAACAGCTTTACAAGTTGATTGCTCAAAATGGAAACTTGTATAAAGAAGAATTTTTTGTGAGACGAATCAACACGCTCCATTGTGATTTCATTGTTAACATGAATCAGAAAATCAAAGAGTTGCGTGACAAAGCCGATGAATCTGGAAGAATATTAAATGCATTCAGTGCTGAATCAATCAAGCCATTTTCTAGTTTGTCTCTTCAATTTGAGTCATTTTTGAAGTATTTAGCAAGCTTTTATCTTTTCGATACGTATGAATTATCAAGCCAATTTTGGGTCACATTAGAACATGGAAAAACGGTTACGCACAAGCAACAAGTTCTACATAAATTTGTTCGAAATCTACACGAATCATTTTTTCCTCAAATACTTCATGCATCGGTAATCAACTTTTTTCGTTCCCTTGCACGTTCGTCGGCATTTAATGTTTTCAACTTGATCAAGAATACTGGATTCCATACAAGCATACAATTTTCCATCGGTTCTTTTAGTGAAGCTTTGCATCATTATTTGTGCGCCGTACGAGGAACAGATAACAAAGATCGAATAAGTGCAAGCACATTTACTCTCATTGGAAATAATTTAATCAATATTCACACTCCATCTAATAAAGTTCTAATCGAAGCTGATACCATATGTGCCATCGTTAATCTAATTGAGGAGATCGTGAAAAATGTAAGTGAAATCAAACTTGCGGGATATAATCTCTTTAAAACTAATTTTTTTTTATATTTGTCAAAGGATCGAACTTGTTGTGTTGCTATCGCCGAAAGTCAACAATATGGTTTTATCCCGAACATGGTTAATATTCTTCGTTGTGCTGTTCCACGTGAATTAAAGTCTAAAATATTGACATGCTTTGCTGCATTTGCAAAGACTCCATCCGTCTCTACATTAATATGGAAAGAGATAGATACAATCCTGCCTCGTTATAATCAAGGAATTTTAAGTCATCAAAAGTTGTGGCAAAATGGAATTGCAATCGAAATTGAAGAAATCGAAGTAAAAAACGAAGAGTATCCCATAACTATTGGGTTTTTGGAATTAATGAACATATTATTCAGTCATTATGAACCTGGTTTAAGTGCGCATCAACAAAGTGTTTCAGAAAGTTGTTTCAATTTCATACTAGATTCCATTTTACTCAAGTCTATATATCGAGTATTTAAAAACGATTATGAAAAATGGATTATCACAAAGTTGTGTTACAAGTTATTGTTGAATATTGTTCAAAAGTACGACTTTAACAGTGAGACAGTCAATGCGCGAATGTTCCATGTTTTTACACAAATGTTGCAAGAAAATTTACTTTTCCGTCATATTATTTCAACATTGGAAGATGCGGTAAACTACATGGAATCGTATCGAAATTCGCCAACATTAAAAGATCATGATACATTATACGGTGAGGTACAAGAATGTGTAACAACCATCCTGACATTATTGACAAATGTGTGCGAAAAACAAGCTTTATTTTTCGAAGTGATCCGTAAAATTCCAGGTCTCTCAATATCGACATTCATAAAGATGGATGTCTTATTCAATAATATCAATGTAAAAACAAACAAACAAGATAGATTGGTGATATTGTTTCGACTGATTCCATTTTCAACAACAATTTCTATTCGAGTATTGAAACTATTGAACACATTATGCGAAAGTAATTTTGAAATGACATATCTCTGTTTGATGCAACTTCACAATTGCCAATTATCTACTCTCAAGTCAGAACTACTTATTAACATGTTTGTTGAATGCCTGGAGAGTGATTCAAGAATTTTGAGGAAAGAAACGCTTCAATTCATTGACACTTATTTGGGCAATGTGTCCACCAATTTACGTTACAATTTTGCTCACAAATTGGTTGGCATCGAAAGCAATCTGTTCTCATTGAAGAATATCAACCTATTTGGACAGAATTATACTTGTCTTCATTCAATACTGTCACTTTTCGATCCATTGGTCGATCTCAATGAGGTTATCGATGAGCGAAAGATTGGAATGCGAATTATATACAAACTAAGTTCATCTGTTCATACACATGAAATTGTTTTACGAGTTCTCCGTTCAAGTTATGATTTCAATATGCAGTATATGAAATTTTGGGACAAACTCAACTCGGAACAAAATTACTCAAAAGATTTATTGAAAAGTTTACTTTCAGAAATGACACTTTTTATGAAGATATTAGCAATCGATATAAAAATTACATCTGGTCAAAAATTGAAATCATACTTTTCATCATATATAAATTTTTTATTTAAAGAGACAAAAAAGCCACGAATAATTGAAATTCTTTATGAATTTGTATTCCATCACGAACATCCAACAATTATGAGTTTTGATTATTTCAATTCAAAAGAATTAATGAAAACAATTGAATCTTGTTTGAATGAAGATAATTCAGTTAATCTACCATTTCTACATCAAAAATTGTACAATGAAATTCATTCACTTGGACCACAAATTGGTGTTTCATCAGCTAGTTTATTGAAAGATGAAATCAATAATATCATGCTTTATTGTACATCAGTTAACAAATCAATCGATACGTTGAACCAGAAGATTGAGTTTGTTGAATCATGGTGTGAGTTAGTACAAGTCATTATTCTATGCAATTGCCTTGGAAGTATGGAAGAAGAAGTTCATTCTCGTTATTTAAGCGAAATTAATTTGGAATTGATTGGAAAAATGTTGGATCAGAATACAAACCATTTGTTGTTTAGCTCAATCTCTTCAACGATATTAATTGCTTCTTATTCATTGAATGAAATCAAGTCACAAAGTGTCACCAATATATCTTCATGCATTAGATCGATTTTGCAAACATTGGAAAGTAATTCATCAATATGGTCGCAACAGAAACGCGCTCGTGTTAACTTTTATGGATCGTTGCTTTACTTGTTCCAATTGCTTCCAAGCAATTTATTTAAAGAGATTCGTTTCAGCAACAATTTATTGGATCGTTTAACCAAGGATGTACTATCTGGACATGAAGTTGCTAAAATGTTATCCATCTCAATTTTGAATCGAAGTGATACTTCTAATTGGCTCAATGAGCTGATATTGAACGGAACGTTGAAACAACTTCTTCTAAGTATACTTTCAGATGACCGCGATATTCGTGCTAACAAATACGAGTTTATAAAAACGTTTTATGTTTTTGAATCAAAAATGGTAAACTTTTCTAATGTTCATTTTATATAAAATCAACCTTATTAATTTTAATTGTTTTCAGATGCTACTCTTGAAAACATTTTCATCTCAAAACTCCAGTAGTTTATTGTTGAACAATTTGGATATTGTTAGCACTTTGGAATCATTACAAAGCTTCGACATGTACCCATATTTGATTTGTGAAAATCCTGTTTGTTTTAAAATGTTCATCGATATACTTCGCTTTATTATCACCATTACAACCAATACTAATCACCAAATAATAAGCGAGGTACGTAAATATAATCTGAATAATGTTTAAAATTTAAATTATAACTATTTTTTCATTAGGTTGGCGCATTCATTTCGACTCGATCCATTTTATATGATTTAATTCGAATTGCACCAACAATCAAGGAAAGTGAAAATGGCAAAGAATTGTTGCTCTTAGTTTCCAGGCTGGTTGGACGATTGATTTTGAATGTAAATCATAATCTTCAGAACAGCTTCATTGGAATGCTTTCATTATATGTAGACGAAAACTCTCTTACATCAGCAAGCGAAATTGTATTTACAATTCTTCATTCTTGTGTCAATTGATCTCCTTTAATGGTATGTAAACAATTTTATTTTTGGAAATGTTTTTGCTTACAATTTTTAATTACAGCTTCGAACCCAATATTTGAACCATCATTGATTAATACTGATTCTCGTATTCATTCCAAACACTCATTGGGTTTATTAGTATCCATTATAAATACATGCACTCTTCGTTCTAATGAGATTCCAAAATGTGTTTATATTGTAGAGAATTCTCTTTATCTCATTTGGACACATTTTAATATTTTTTTTACAATGATGAATCCTTTGCCGGAACAAATCGAAGAGTTGGAAACATTGAAATCACAAGCTGAAAATACATTTAATGATGCATTTTTTTCTAAAATCCAAACAATTTCTCAGGTATGATCATATTTTGTATTTCAAACTTATTAACTTTTATCTTACTTATAGAAGAATACGTTCATCGATGCTTTATCTCGTCGAATAAAACGGATTATCTATCTAAAAAAATCATCCAATTTGCTTCAAGTTTAATACATTTTTTATATCATTATTTTATTAAAAAAATATTTTGGGCAAAATGTTTTTATTGTCCTAAATAAGTTTACCGGATATGTTCTCATTGATTTCATTTATCTTCACTTCGTATTTTGAAATAACTATTTCTACCTAGAAGATAGAACATTGGATGTATTGGGAAAGGTATAAATTCGAAATCATTGACCAAGGAATAAGATTATGTTACAGAAGTGGCCAAAACTCTTTGGTTGCAAATTTTGAAAATTTTTGCGAGCCACAATTAAGTACTTATTTAAAAGGTATTAAGTTGACATCGTCTTTAGTATCATTGTAGAATTCAATAATTTCTGGTTTGTTCTCTCATTAATCTGTCGTTATTACAGGGTGGACCACTTTCTATCATGTCAACTTTGCATTACATAATACACAAAAATTGGCGTGATAGAAGTGGTTCCCCAGTATGCATTGTTAAAAGTAATATCACCGATTTACTTTTTTATCACATGATGGCGTACGTTTTCAATGTTTTCATGAACATAGTCTAATTAATTAATTTTATATTGACAAACATAACCTTGTCCTTCAAGGTGATGTATTTAATACAAAATGTTATTCAAATCAACTCTTCCCTTTATTTCTCGGATTATAGCTAATAATGTAAGATCTAGAAAGATTCGAAACTTTTCAAGTTGTGGTATAGAAGAAATACAATATGAAGTTGTTGAACCCATATATCCTATTTCGTATCCAAAAAGAACATTTCCTCCAGAAATTCAAAGACCTGATTATGCAGTAACCGGTGTTCCCAAAAAGCATGTAAATAGAAGTTATGTGAAATCAATGGATGACATTTCTAAAATTTGGAATGCTTGTAAAATAGCCAAAACTATTCTTATGACTTCTGGAAAACAATTAAAAGTGAGTTATAGTTTCAAAGAAACACAAAGGGGTAATAGAATCTTAACAATATCAAACATCAATTATCTTTTTAGGCTGGAATGACATGCGAAGACATTGACGATATCGTTTACGATTTATGTCTAAAGCATAAATGTTATCCTTCACCGCTAAATTACAGTAACTTTCCCAAATGTGTAACAACATCTGTAAACAACATTGCAGTTCACGCAATTCCTGACCAAAGGCCACTGGTAAAAGGAGATATTATTTCAATTGATGTCAGTATATTTTTTGATGGTGTTCATGGCGATTGTTGTCATACATTCGCTGTAGAAGAATGTGATCAGCCGGCTCAACACTTAGTAAGTTGTACAATTGTATGAAACATTTATAATTAATTTTTAACTTTTATAGTTGAACGTTGCAGAACTTTGTTTATATGAAGCAATCAATGTATGCAAAGCTGGAACGAAATTGTCTTTAATTGGAAAGACGATCGAAAAAATAGCCAAAGATTATGATATGGCCGTTGTGAGACAATTTTGTGGCCATGGGGTGGGAAAGGATCTACACGAAGATCCGCAAATCTTACATTTCAGTCATGAATCTAATAAATTAATGCATGAAAATATGATTTTTACAATCGAACCTATTATCACAGAAAGTTCGAATGCGAACATCATCACTCATGATGATAGATGGACGGTAGCAACTGAAGATGGTTCTCGTACGGCACAATACGAACATACTATTTGGATTCAAAAGGATAAGGCCGAGATATTGACGCAGATATAGAAATATAAATTTTAGTTTTTTAAATATTGATACCATTTAATTAAATTACTTTTTTGGAATCTATATAATTAATTGAAATGAATTAATAAATAAATTTTGTTCGATAGGTGGCACTAGTTGTTGCTTGAGCACGCATTGCCAAAACAATCCTCATGCATGTAAATTCGTTTTTTGTATTTAATTTTCATATATAACAACCAAAATGGATGTAACAAAAGATAATTTTATTGATTTGGTTCCAGAAATTGAATCCAAGATATCAGATTGTGATTTTGTTTCATTCGATTTAGAATTTACTGGACTTTTTACTGAATATCAAAATGGTTTCTTGGACAACCATGAACAGTTATATTCAAGATGTCGCAATAATATTAGTAAATTTCAGATAATTCAAGTTGGATTATCTTTTTTTAAAATGATTACTGAAAAAGAATTCGATTGTCATTCATATAACTTTTATATCTTTCCAAGACGTTGTCAACTATTATCTAAAGAAGGGAAGGAACGATATTTTCTTTGTCAAACATCATCATTGGAGTTTTTGTGTCAAAATGGCTTTAACTTTAACAAATTAATTTGTGATGGCATTTCTTACCTTAATCTTTCTCAAGAAAAGGAAGTTGTAGAAAAGCTCAACCAACCAAACTCTGAATCTCGAATTCAAATTGGAAACAACGATATTGATAAGTCATTTATCGATGAAACTATGAAGTTAATTATTGACTTCTATAATGATGCTGATCGGCAAGAAATGGGTAAGTTAATTATTTGTTTATTTTTCGATTGGTAAAATTATTTATAATGATTTTTTTAAAGAATTACCTCCGGCTAACAGTTATCGTAGAAGACTTATTTATGAAACAGTGAATGATTCACAATATAAAGACAAACTTCTTTTAGAGTCTAATAACACAGATAAATTTAAGATTATGGTCAAAAAGATATCACTTGAAGAAAAAGAGGAAACAAAGAGAAAAAAGTTGCTTGAATTCATTGGCTTTACTTCTATTATTAAATTGATAATTGAGAGTCGCAAGCCATTAGTTGGACATAATTGTAAATTGGATTTACTCTATTTGTACCAAACTTTTATTGGCCCATTGCCAGAATCGTATTCGGAGTTCAAAAGCTTATTTAACAGTTTATTTCCTGCTGTATATGATACTCGATTTATTTCTTCTCAAGGTATCTTGGCAAACCTTATTTCTAATAACTGTAAGTATTTTTTTTTGTTTATTTATATTTAATTTATAATTTTTTTAGGTCTTAATAATTTATATGCAGCAATATTAGAACATCCTTTCATTCAAACCGTAACCAATCTAAAAAATTTAGTAAACGAAGGGGAACGTTTCCATGAAGCTGGATACGATTCCTATATCACTGGTTGCTCTTTTATTAATCTCATTCGCTACCTTTATGCTCAAGAGTTCACAACTATCACTAATGTGTTTTCCAATGAAATTTTGTCCAATGTACGCAACAAAATAGGAATAGTTGGAAATTATGACATTAAGTATATAAACCTTGAAAAGGAGGATATCTCTCTAGTTCGAAATCACGTATTTCATATTATGCACCCCAAAGAATGGAAAACAAATGATATTTATCAATTGTTCACTGAATATGGGGGTCTCTATTCAGTGAGATTTATTAACGATTATAGTGCATTTTGCATTCTTAGACAACCTGAAAATGCTGGATTAGTAATTAAAGTCTTGTTCTTCGTGGTAATAATTCTGAATTTAAGGTTTGTTTTTGTATACTTAGTTGTTTTATATGACTCCATTTTTTCTTTATATTAATATTAGTTACAATTGTATGCTGATTATGTTGGAAATGGCAACAAAAGAAAATTGTCAAATGAATATATCGAAAGTTCTAAGCCGAAAAAGATTAGAAAAGATTTAGAAGTTAATAGTCAACAGAAACAGATTGATTACAATAATTCTGACGTCTTAAATGAAAATTCTGACTCGACTTCAAACGACTCTTCTCAACTGTTTGAAATTCCATCATGGAGTGTTTCATGAATCATGGATTTTTTATTTTATGAAAAATAAATTTGAATTTGAATAGTCCGACATCTTTGAATAGTACATTGGCCAAACTTTGCTCGTGTTGTGTATAGTTCCATCAGAACCACGCGCACCCTGTAATTTTCATAACGCATAATTTGAACTTTGATAGTTTACGAAACAAATAAAAGTTTTGATAAATGGAAGTATCTGATAAAGTAGAGACGTTCTTTTTACAGGGAACTCGTATTATATCAACTTATCCTTCGGTTTCTGAACGATACTATAAACACAAGCATTATCCAAGTTCTGAGAGCAATGAGAAATCAAACCAAGACTTGTTGGTTTTAGCTCACTCTAATCGGTAATTTATTTTTCCACGTGATAATCTAAATTTAAATTTTTATTTATTTTGAAGAATAGCAATCGTGACAATAGCACCGACTCATGATATTCTAAGATTGAAGAAAAATGTCACTAAAATAGATTTTGGTGCGGATAAAATTAATCGATTAGAAAACAAAGTAAAAGGAAAATGGAAAAAAGTAAGGGTTAATTTGGGATTTCCTCAGGTTTAACACAATTGAATACAATCTATTAGGGAGGACAAAAGGTGCAAAACCAGTCGGTTTTGTGTTCAATTGAATGTGATGATGGTTCCATTTATAAAATCTCCGCATGTATCACTGGAAAGATAATTGAAATCAATAGACAACTCATCGAAGAGCCTGGCTTATTAGCCAGAAAGGTATTTATTTGGAATCATGAATTGATAATAACTTATTGTTTTCATTGTAGCCATGGAGTGATGGTTTTATCGCAATACTACTCCCACCTTTTTCATCAACAGAAATATCAAATCTAGATGATTATGTTTGTAAATAATATACAATTTGTAATAAAATAGATGTTGATATTGCAGTTTATGATCGCATTTCATTTGATTTTGCTAATAAAAACATTGGTCACGTGGAAGAATCTTGTCCCATATTCACATGAGAATATCATCATAATTCTGGATTTAAGTAAGCAGCGAGATTATTTTCAATCGGTGGTAGTTTTTCATTAATTAGAGAAGTTACTTCGTTTCGTTGTATTTTTAAATTTTGATATCGAGTTCTGAGTTCCTCCATCTTAATAAGTATTAAACTGTTACGCATATTATCGTTGTCATCTGTAGAAGATTTTTGTAGTTTAAAACTTTGCTTCTCATTGGTAGCCTTTTCTAAATAAAAATCTAATTCGTCCAGACAATTGTCCAAAATGATGTTGACATCCTTAAACTATATGAAAGAATCAAACAAAATTGTTAGAGTCATACTGTCATTATACAGTATATGCTTACATAAGCTTCGATTTTATTCACCGAATCAATCATGATGCGATAGATCATTCAATTGTAAATTACTCCAACGGCTTCAAACAACATTCGGCGCCACCCGATTGTCAAGCTGTTTAGACGGCTTCGTGCAGTGGAATTAATACAATCATATAGGGGTGGTACATACCATTGTATTGGTTAATTCATTTCCAATGGTGTTGGGCACAGTGTCATTTTAAAGTGATAGCTCAGTGGGACATTGAGGGCACGAACGGAACCGGTGTTCATGAACGCCATCTACCCGCCATGAAACCATACCGACGATGAATGATTTGGCACAATCGATTCCAGTGCTGACACACGCACAGCTTGATCTGAGTCAACTCATAGGCATTCACATACACACATACAAACACCAACTCAATCGTTATACGCGTCTGTTCCCTTTGACTCATTCATATCTCATCTCGACTGAAGTATCTTGCACGACGTTCATACCTGCAAGACTCATCGTCTTCTATATATTGTACCAACATCATCTGGTTGACGTCAAAACACGAAACGAAATTGACTCGGCGGCGTAACCCCTCCACCCACTTTTTGTCAACGATCAGCGCATTTGTCGTGTCAAAGACGTCTCTATTTCTCTCTCTCTCTCTCTCTCTCTCTCTCTCTCTCTCTCTCTCTCTCTCTCTCTCTCTCTCACTCACTTGCAAGCGCCCATCGAAATTGACTCACATCAATAGAAGTAGCAGCAGCAGCAGCATCAGAAATCAGTCGGCGTTTCTTCTCGATCGGTGTGATGCCCGTTGGCCGATTTAAAGTTTAGGTGCCAGATCGAATCGGCTCATTCAGTCATTAGTTGCAAAGTGTATAGTTGCAAGTCTGCTTCAATATACATTTGACATCATCATCTTTTCACATCGAAACCATTGTTGTAAACAATTCAAATTTTCCATTTTCCATTATTCCTAGTGAACCACATCTTGCATTGTCATCAAATCAAGCTACAATAACCGTTCAAGATGTCGGAAATCCTTCCGATTAAGTTTCAGGAGCACCTTCAAGTAAGATATCCAATATCCTTATTTCACTTATTGCTAATTTTATCATACTTTTGTTTTATTTATATTTTAGTTGACCCAAATTGGGATCAATCAGTCAAGTATTACTTTTAATATGTTGACTATGGAAAGCGACAAATTTATTTGTATTCGCGAAAAAGTGGGCGAAACCGCACATGTGGTTATAATTGATATGGCCAATCCACAAACTCCAATTCGGCGACCAATCAGTGCTGATTCCGCAATCATGAATCCATCAACTAAAGTGATTGCTCTTAAAGCTACTAGAACACTTCAAATATTCAATATTGAAATGAAGTCCATGATGAAAGCCCACACAATGACAGAGGATGTCCTCTTCTGGAAATGGATCAATGTTAAGACAATCGCGTTGGTTACCGAGAAGGCAGTTTTCCATTGGTCAATGGAAGGCGATTCAACGCCCCAGAAAATTTTTGACCGTCACAACAATCTCAATGGTTGCCAAATCATTAACTATCGTGCAGACCACCAGTTGAAATGGCTCGTTTTGATCGGAATTATGGCACAAGTAATTATCAGTTATTGTCTTGACAATTTAAATATTAATCAATACTCTTTCTATGTATATTGTTTTTAGAGTAATCGTGTAACCGGTGCCATGCAACTTTACTCTGTTGAACGTAAAGTTAGCCAGCCTATTGAGGGACATGCTGCATCTTTTGCATTGTTCAAAACTGAAGGAAATCCGGAACCATCAAATTTGTTTTGCTTTGCTGTTCGAACTGCAAGCGGTGGAAAGTTGCACATTATTGAAGTTGGAACACCACCTACTAATAATCAACCTTACACTAAGAAACAAGTAGATGTCTTGTTTCCTCCAGAAGCACAAAGCGATTTCCCAGTTGCAATGCAAATGTCAACCAAGTTTGATATTATCTATTTGATAACTAAGTATGGCTATATTCATCTTTATGACATCGAGTCCGGAACTTGTTTCTATATGAATCGTATCAGTGCGGAAACCATTTTTGTGACGGCTCCATATGAAGCTACCAGCGGTATTATTGGTGTCAATCGTAAAGGACAAGTAAGCGTGTATCATTTCATAATTTTCAACTTTACTAATTTTAGTCTTTTTTTAGGTATTGTCTGTAAGCGTTGATGAAAACAATCTTATTCCTTATATTACTGGTAATTTGAAAAATCCTGATCTTGCATTGCGCATCGCTTCTCGAAACAATTTGGCAGGAGCAGACGAGTTGTTTGTTGTCAAATTCAACAATCTTTTCAGCACCGGTCAATTCATTGAAGCCGCTAAAGTTGCTGCAAGTGCTCCTCAAGGAATTCTTCGAACAGTTCAAACTATTCAACGATTCCAACAAACGCCCACTCAACCGGGTCAAACTTCGCCTTTATTCCACTATTTTGGTATTTTGCTTGATCAAGGAAAATTAAACAAATATGAATCATTGGAACTTTGTCGTCCCGTATTGCAACAAAATCGTAAACAACTTCTTGAGAAGTGGCTTAAGGACGACAAACTCGAATGCAGTGAAGAATTAGGAGATCTTGTTAAATCGATTGATCCAACATTAGCTTTATCTGTTTATTTGAGAGCAAATATTCCAAACAAAGTTATTCAATCATTCGCCGAAACTGGTCAATATAAGAAGATTATTCTTTATGCAAATAAGGTCGGATTTCAGCCAGATTACATCAGTCTGCTTCGACAAATTGTCCGAACCACTCCAGATAAAGCTGGCGAATTTGCACAATCATTGGTTGGCGAAGATGGGCCATTGTGTGACATTGGCCAGATTGTCGATGTCTTCATGGAAGCTAATTCGGTTCAACAATGTACTTCTTTCCTTTTGGATGCATTGAAGAATAACAAGCCTGAAGATGCAGCTTTACAGACAAGATGCCTCGAGATGAATCTTCTTACTGCACCTCAAGTTGCTGATGCAATTTTGGCAAACAAAATGTTTACTTATTATGACAAAGCACATATTGCTCAACTTTGCGAGAAAGCTGGTTTGTTGCAACGTGCACTCGAACATTACACCGATCTTTATGATATCAAGAGAGCGATAGTGCATACCCATCTTCTCCAACCAGAATGGCTTGTCAGTTATTTTGGAACCCTTTCGGTTGAAGACTCACTTGAGTGTCTCAAAGCAATGTTGACTAATAATATTCGCCAGAATTTGCAACATTGTGTACAAATTGCTAGCAAGTATCACGAACAATTGACCACCAATTCTTTGATTGAAATATTCGAATCATTCAAAAGTTATGAAGGCTTATTCTACTTTTTGGGATCGATTGTCAACTTTAGCCAAGATCCAGACGTTCACTTCAAATACATTCAATCAGCTTGTAAAACTGGCCAAATCAAAGAAGTTGAACGCATCTGTCGTGAAAGTAATTGCTACAACCCGGAAAGAGTTAAAAATTTCTTAAAAGAAGCAAAACTTACCGATCAATTGCCCCTGATTATCGTTTGCGATCGTTTTGATTTTGTACATGATCTTGTGCTCTACCTTTACCGCAACAATTTGTCAAAGTATATCGAGATATACGTTCAAAAGGTAAATCCATCTCGTTTGCCAGTTGTCGTTCGTGGTCTTTTGGATGTGGATTGTGCCGAAGATGTAATCAAACAATTGATCATGGTTGTTAAAGGACAATTTTCCACCGACGAACTTGTGGAAGAAGTTGAAAAACGAAATCGACTCAAGATTTTATTACCATGGCTCGAAACTCGAATTCATGACGGAATAAATGAACCTGCTACCCACAATGCATTGGCTAAAATTTACATTGATGCTAACAACAATCCTGAACGATTTTTGAAAGAGAATCAATTTTATGATAGCCGTGTTGTTGGCAAATATTGCGAGAAACGCGATCCTCATCTTGCTTGCATGGCTTATGAACGTGGTCAATGTGACAAAGAATTGATTAATGTTTGCAATGAAAATTCTCTCTTCAAAAGTGAGGCTCGCTATTTGGTTAAACGTCGAGATGCCGATCTTTGGGTGGACGTTCTTCAAGAAACAAACCCTTATCGTAGACAACTCATCGATCAGGTATTTCAATTGGCATTTTATTATATTTAAATAGGTTTTTAATTAATTGAGTTCAACAGGTTGTTCAAACCGCTCTTTCAGAGACTCAAGATCCTGAAGATATCTCTGTCACCGTGAAAGCGTTTATGGCTGCAAATTTGCCCAACGAGTTGATTGAATTGCTTGAAAAGATTGTTCTAGACAACTCTGTTTTCTCTGATCATCGTAATTTGCAAAATTTGCTTATTTTAACAGCTATTAAAGCTGATCGAACTCGTGTAATGGAATACATCAACCGATTGGATAATTATGATGCACCTGATATTGCTAATATCGCTATCTCTTCTGAACTATATGAGGAAGCCTTTGCTATTTTCAAGAAGTTTGAAGTAAACACTTCTGCTATTCAAGTGTTGATCGACCAAATAAAAAATTTGGATCGTGCATATGAGTTTGCAGAACGTTGCAACGAACCAGCTGTTTGGACATTGCTTGCTAAAGCTCAATTGGCTGAAAATCTTGTTAAGGAATCAATCGATTCTTTTATCAAGGCTGGAGAACCGTCAGTATACATGGATGTTGTCAATACTGCCCACCGCACAAATAGTTGGGAAGATTTGGTTCGTTTCTTGCAAATGGCTCGAAAAAAGGCACGCGAACCTTTTATTGAATCGGAATTAATTTATGCCTATGCCAAAACTAATCGTCTCACTGATTTGGAAGAATTCATTTCCGGACCAAATCACGCTGATATTTCCAAGATTGGTGACCGGTGTTTTGATGATAAGCTTTATGAGCCTGCTCGAATTTTGTATGACAACGTAGCAAACTATGGAAGACTTGCAATTACATTGGTACACTTGGAACAATTTCAAGGAGCCGTTGATTCGGCAAGAAAAGCTAATTCTACTCGCACTTGGAAAGAAGTTTGTTTCGCTTGTGTTGAACATAACGAATTCCGTTTGGCTCAGATGTGCGGTCTTCATATTGTGGTTCATGCCGATGAACTTGAAGATCTTATCAACTATTATCAAGGTCGTGGATATTTTGAGGAGTTGATCTCATTGCTGGAAGCTGCATTGGGTAAGATTTCATTTTTTTACAAACATTTACATTTATTAAAAAATTTATTTATTCAAAAAATCAGGTTTGGAACGAGCCCACATGGGTATGTTCACTGAGTTGGCAATCCTATATTCCAAATACAAGTCATCGAAAATGCGCGAACATCTGGAACTTTTCTGGAGTCGAGTTAACATTCCAAAAGTGCTCCGAGCTGCTGAATCAGCTCATCTATGGGCCGAACTTGTTTTCCTATATGATAAATATGAAGAATTCGACAATGCTATCCTTACGATGATGAGTCATCCTACCGAAGCTTGGCGCGAAGGACATTTCAAGGATATGATTACCAAAGTGGCCAATGTTGAATTGTATTATCGGGCAATTCAATTTTATCTTGATTATAAGCCACTGTTGTTGAATGATCTACTGCTTGTATTGGCACCTCGTATGGATCACACTCGAGCAGTAACTTTTTTCACCAAGGTACGTTTAATACAAAATTAATTTGATTATTCTATCTTTTTATTAACATATATTGTATTTATATCATTAAAGGGCAATCACCTTGCTTTGGTTAAAACCTACCTTAGGTCAGTTCAAAATTCAAACAACAAAGCGATAAACGAAGCTTTGAACGATCTTTTCATCGAGGAAGAAGATTATAACGCACTTCGAGCATCAATTGATGCGTACGACAATTTTGACACAATCGCATTAGCGCAACGTCTCGAAAAGCACGAGTTGATCGAATTTCGACGAATCGCCGCCTACCTGTATAAGGGTAATAATCGATGGAAGCAATCGGTTGAATTGTGTAAGAAGGATGGCCTCTATAAGGATGCCATGGAATATGCTGCCGAATCGAAGCAACATGAGTTGGCTGAAGATCTTCTTCATTGGTTCCTCGAACGCAAGAACAATGCTTGCTTCTCTGCAATGCTTTACCAATGTTATGATCTGTTGCGGCCCGACGTCGTACTCGAATATGCTTGGCGCCATAATCTGACTGAGTACGCAATGCCGTACATGATTCAAGTTTTGCGCGAGTATACAACCAAAACCGATGAATTGAAGGAAACAGTCGAAACGAAATTGGAGGAAAGCGTCCAAAATGAGCAAAAACAATCGTCAATCGTCTACACCCAAGATCCTCAATTGATGCTTACCGCACCTCCCGGTATGATTGGCGCCGCACCTCCAATGGGCAACTTTGTCCCACAAGCTCCCGGTCAGCAATTCTTTCAAGGCTATGGAATGTAAATGGACTGCAAGAACTATTATTTATGCAACCAACAATTGGTTTTAGATGATATTATCATATAATCTTTAATCTTATAAGTTTTATCATTTCTCAAATTATGTATCGATATAAATGGAAGATATCATTTTCTGTTTATTTTTTTTATCATTTATTTTATAATAATGTTCAATGCATATTTTGGCGAAAGTAGAGGGCGAAAGATGTGCGAGAGAAAAAAAAGAGTAAGAAAGATTATAAATTTTCTCTGTCATAGAATCTATTCTCTTTTCATCATCATTAATGTCTACTGAATAATAAATAATTTATGAATTATTAATTCGTTAAACAATTGGTTCTGTTGTTGTTGTAGCTTTACAATTTTGTCAACGTTTATTGAACACATTAAAACTTACAAGTGGTTAGGTTAGGTTAAACTATGTAACGGGTTAGAAAGTTTTTAAATAAAAAGGGTCTTATGTAGAGAGAATTGGTATTTTATGTGCATTGACATTGGCAATGGAAGGGGAGACTATTTACACCGCCGACGCCATCGTGCCAATTCAATCGGGACTTGATTGTTCGAACAACTTGGAACAAACGGCGCGACCGCATAGAGTTTAGAGAAACATAGAAGTCTGTTGTATGGTTCTGCTGATTCTGGTTAAAGTATTTGGTGCCCTATGTGTATTTGTGTGGGAGAACGATAGTGAGAGAAAGAGAATATTTGGTGCCCTGCTCGTGCCCTTATATAGTAGGATGCGCGGACACCGGTCAATGCTGTACTGCTCGATCGGTTCTCATAGTTGTTCCATTTGCCCCTCACTCCAGTCCATATCATTGGTATAACATGCACATATACATTGATATACTCAGCTATACGGCAACACCAACACCAACATCAGCAACAGCAACAGCAACAACAGCAGCAGCGGTGACTTCTTTTTATTGATCGGAACCCTTCGCATGGATGTGTGTCAGTGCTCTCATTCGGCAGCGTTATTTCCCACTTTCACTCGTTTGCAACTTGCCAATCGGAATTAGTAAGCCACAACAAGGCAAAAGAATGAAGTCGAAGAAGAAACCCGATTGAATTATACCTCGACCGACCACCAAAATGAGTGAGTCTTGCCGAGAATGTGTCGAGGACCATCATCATCGTATTATTGTGTGTTGTTTGATCCATGTTTCAGGTTTATGAATGTAACTGTCCCTCAATCAACCAAAACGTAAATGTTTATGTTTGTGCGTGGGTGTATATGTCACCAATGTTAATGCGTATTGCTTCAAAACCGATGATGGTGTTAATGTCAAAGATGACGCCGATGCAAACAATGGACGGCCATTAATACTACGATCATTGTTTCAAATATCATTCGAATTCATCTGTTCCATATTCATCATTCATAATTTGGAATATATCAACGGCTGTATACCTTGACGTCCTGATCATCACACAACATCCATTCTCACCCTCACACCACTCACACACACACACACACACACCTCACACGCATACTGTGTGTATTATCGATTTGGTCAGATCCCACTTTTGAGCTATTTCGAATTTGATTAATCTGTCCAACGTGTTCATCTTTAATCTATCTATCCATCGATCAATTTTTCTTTTTTCTTCTTTATTCGTTTGTGTGCTACCGTGTTTGTGTGTGTGTGTGTGTGCGTGTGTGTGTATTCTCTCTATCGAATTCAAGTGTGTGTGTGTAGTATATATTGGAATATGATGGCAAACCATATCAAGCCTGTCCGACATCACCTTGTTTATCAGCCTGGAAACAATCACTAGCCATCGAAATTCATCAATTGATTAATTCACCTATTAATGATTATCATTATTCAATTTGCCGTTCGATGCTTTCCACTTTGATCAACTTGACGTACGAATCGTCTTATACCAATATTATCATCGTCGCCAAGAAGGCACCAGCCAGACGTAAAGTAATGTCGACCACCTTTCTCATTAGCTGATATTAGTATTGTTTGTTGAACCAAAAAAAAACAGTACATTGCAAAGCAAGGTAAGTTATGGTCATTTTTGTTGTTGTTGTTGTTGTTATTATTATTATTATTATTATTATTACATTTATGCACCAAACATAGGTTTGGTCCCAAAGGGACATCCTTACAGTAACTATTCTGGTGGCAGTTGAGTGTTTTCACGTTAACATTTCAACATACATGCCCACAATCAAATAAACGTCAGTTCAAGGCTAGTCTTTCATGGATGTGTAGTGGCTAGTGTTCGGTTACCTAGACTTCATCTCGTCGAGTCGAGTGGAGTCACCTTTTATTTTAAATTATTAACGAGCAAACAGACCAAACAATCACAATCCGACATACTCGGCACCAGAGTAGACTGTAAATTCATCAATAATATAAATTAAGCACTATTTCCTGTGTATCTCTCAATTCACATTCATGATGATGTTAAACGAAAATTCATTTCTTCTTTTTTTTTGTTGTTGTTGTTGGTCACCACTAATGTGGTCATCATTGTACACAATTCTAATTGTCGATATTTATATATATATTTATACATTTAGATCACAATGAATCAAATATTATCCTCCAATAAGACATACAAGAATTTCGGTAAGTTTTTTCCATAATTTTCCAATAAATTAAAACTATTATTAGAACGAAAATATTAGTTGTCGTCATTATCAATTTGTGTTGTCGACCTTTGCCGCATAGTTTGTAAACGAACGTAACTTAATAACGAGATTGCCAATATTGACAAACCATTCAATACGTAGCAAACCATGTCGGTTGTTTATTAGCCATTTATTATTCATCCACATTGAGACTTGACTTGAAACTCTGCTTACGGCAACTAGTGCAAATGAGTTGGTCTTGTTTGTTAGCTGTTACATGCCATTGTTGTTTGTTTAACTTGTTTTCATGTTTCAATGGCCATTGGATAATGTATTGTACATCATTCGTTTTTTTTGTGTTCGCACATTAGTTGCAAAATCTGTACATTTATAACGAAACTAAGAATGTGTGTGTGTGGTATTGTGTTGTTTTGGGTGTTTGTTTGTTTGTTTGTTTGTATTATTCTCTCTTCTCACACTTTGTATAGAGAGAAAGAGAGCGTTAAGTTGCAATCGGAGCCAAACTGATCGATGTCTAAGCTTGTGGCCGGCGCGGATTAAGTTAATGCAGCGGGCAAGTGTAGCGTCAATCGATTGCCACCCATCTTTTCATTTGGACATTAAGAGAAATAGATAGAAAGAGAGAAAGAATATTCTAGCTTTGTTTGGCCATGATTTTGTGAATGGAAATCAACCGAACCGACAAACTGAATGAGAGACGAAATGAAATAATGCATTACAGTGAAGTCCACCGCCAACACCAATTAGGCCGCTAATTTGGGCAATCGGCGGAACAAGTGTGTTTCAGTGAACAATTCTTTTATTAAGAAATTGAATGCAAATCAATGCAAACTACAATGCAAATATGGGTTTTGTATGAGATATTGGAACGGCACTTTTTTATGCATGTAAATGTGTGTGTGTCGTGTTCAAGTCGCAAACGTTTTGTTCCCATTCTCATAATCCGACCCATAAGCAGACAATGTCGGATGCCTTAGCCATCAGTATGTTTGCCTTCTTGGCTTTAAATTGAGCCAAACAAACGGAGTCACTCATTCACTCACTCATTCATTCACTGACTTGATATCGGAAAATAAGTGAGGAGAGCATTGTGATGGCGAATGGCGGCAAGATGTTGTCGTCAATCGAATGATCAGAGGCTAGTGCAAATCCAATATATCACCGATCCGCGTGGACACAACACACACACACACACACACACACACATGTGCAATGAATGGTCATGGCGGCAGCGGTGTTGTTCATGCATGGTACGACGGCATTGGCTAGCGACCACCACGGCCAAGACGGCCTTGTGGCCCCATTCGCATCGCCTCGTATTCTATCGATGAATGAATGAGTGAATTGGTGAGTCAGTCAGTCAGTAAATGTGTGTGTGTGTGTGTGAATGAGTGAATGAATGAATGAATGGATGAATGTAAACCATCACCCTCTCAGTGGATCGTATACGGGTGCATGTTCGCTGTTCCATTTGCCATAAGTTGAATGTTTTAGTGTGCGCCATTCTTCCATTGCAATGGCTTATGTCCCATCCGCTTCAATGTACTATTTGCAATTGATTTCTACTTTCTTCCTAATCGTTTGTAATATATTTTATGTCGCGAAGGTTGAGCCGTTTAGCAGAAGCGGCATCATCAACCAAAATCATCATCAATGGCATCAGTTCTCGAATGTAGTCACAAGAAAGCAAGTAGGCAATAACGATGGACAACAACGGCAAGCAGACTGAATGTCGTTGTATATAGTAATATTTAATGTCTCCCTTCCTTCCAACGTGTAGGCGGATTCGCGCAGCAACGTTCATTAATCGGCAACCGAATGTGTACTTTCATTCGTTTGGCCGTGTCTCACATTCTGCTGCCGCCGCCGCCACCACCACCACCGTCGTCGTCGTCGTCGTCTCTCTTGAATGCTGATGGTTGCTCAGTACATTCGTGCCACTGTCTGTATATTCCAATCGGATTCTCTCTTCTTTCTCCACTTTTTGGATCGAAATGAGAACACTCTCAGTGGGGCAACCGATTCCGGCTTTCCGGGATATACCTTGCTTTAGTAAAGATATGCCGATTCGGCCAATTCACAATAGTAGCTGCTTTCCTTGTTGTTGTTGTTCTTCTTCTCCTACTTCTTGTTATTGTTTTCTGATAGATGTTAGGTTGAAGGCAAGGTCGACGTCGTTTGACATTTGCCGGTAATTATGTGAGGAGTCTCCTCCTAATGGACCGCGGTTTATATTATATATATATATAAATAAATTTAATGATTACTATTATTAATGTCATGTCGCACGTGGTGTGCGTGTGCGTGTGTGTGTGGTCTCACTAATGGAAAATGAAAATGGTTCATAAAATTTATGCTTATTAATCGATTTTAAGTGGCTTGATTCGTCATAATTACCGTTTTAACGGTTTCATACCCATCTCGTTAGCACCCCATTTATTTATTGGTTTATTATGCTTTTTGCACAAAATCAGACATGAATACAAGGCGGACGGTGACTTCGATTATGTCCAAACTGGAACAAGATGATAAAATCTTGGCCGAATTGGAGAGTATGGACAAGATGCGATGTTCATCATCGCGTAGAAAGTTCACCGATGATGATCGATTCAAGGATCCAGATGAAAAGTCATCGTCATTGCCTTCACTGAACAACATCAAATCGTCTAATATGGACGAAAGCTATGACTCTTCCAATTATCATAAGAAAGGTATTCATAATAGTATTATCATAATTATTCTAACCATAAATTGACATTGCTTTTTAACAACCAAAATAAAATGGTAAATAGTATACAATTCGTCAGTAAGTAACATTGAAAGTGCTTCGAGTGGATCGAATTTGGCCACCGAACTAGAACGTATCGAAAAGAGTCTTGCCTCGGTCCGAGCAGATACCTCAAGTCTGAAACGATTGGACAATTGGGATACGAACAAACCGTTAATATCGGCAAAACATAGCACCAAAATCGATAATTCATCATACTCGACACTGGAAAAGACGCTTAACTCGGCGGCAGACAAGCACGAAAAGATTACAACACATCGAAGTGGCGGCGTCGGCAGTTGCGGAAGCAATGGTATGTATAGCAATCTGTAATATTGGTTCAAACTGACAAAACTGACAATCGAACTATCGAATTCAGAGCACGGTTCGAACCTAAACTTGGAAGAGTTGATGGAAAAGTTGGAACGAGACAATAAAGTGTTGGCCGAATTGGACAAGAAATGTAAAACAGTGTCTTCAAGTAATAGTAGTGTGACGAGTACAGCGGCGTCGATTATCTCATCATCATTGCCTTCATCGATGCACATCACCACCACCAGCACCACTAATGTGACCAATTCATCTCACGTGGTTGCCAGTAATGGATCGTTAAGCTTTCTAAATCAATCTAAGCCAAATGCATTGATTAGTGGCAGTGGTGTCGGTATCGGTGCCGGCGCCGGAAGCAGCTATTCCAGTAGTCATCATGGTCTTTCAAGACCGCCAACATCTAATGCGTTACAACCATTCGATAGCCAATTGGATGAGTTGAAACAGGCAGAAGATATAGTGGATAGTATTGAAATACCAAATCGTGGTCGGTGTAAGGTGTTTATTGCACGTTACAATTATGATCCATACAAACAATCGCCAAATGAAAATCCAGAATTAGAGGTACAATTGATGACCGGCGACTTTATATTGGTATTTGGACAACTCGATCGTGATGGCTTCTACAGTGGCGAATTGATGGACGGTCGGCGTGGATTGGTTCCATCGAACTTTATTGAAAAGTTGACCGGCGAAGATTTGTTCGAATTTCAAGCTAGCGTACTATATGGACACAATAGAGATAATGAATCTGAAAGTGGCAGCTTCCCGTCCGAGTTTTACGATGCCGTCATTAGTGAAACTTTAGGTCATACCAATTTTCAACATCTTCTTGCTCCTGGTAATATTATCATGATTTAATACCAATTATACCAATTTTATCTAATTTGTATTATAGATGACTTTCATCGTATTAACGATTATATCGATTTAGAAGAATGTACCGACATCGACGAAGATATATCCGATATGGATCGTGCTGAAACTGATGCAGCCAAGACTACCGGTTTGTAGATTAGATTGTTTTTTTTTTCTAAATTTCTCAATTGTATATCATATAATGATTAAAATTGACAAATTTTCAATCTTATTTCAGTGCCACCACCTCAAAGGCTATTACTGGAGAGGCAATTGCATAAAAGTGTTCTTATCGGTTGGCTTCATCCCGAATGTCCTCGACCAATGATAGATCATTATCAGATCTATGTGGATGGCGTCCTGAAAGCTACCATTCCTTCCGGTGATCGAACCAAAGCCCTTGTGGAAGGTGTTGAATCTACTATGGTAGGTTTAACATGATCACTAATTTAATCCACAATTAACAATAATTAATTGTTACATTTGTAGCCACATCGCATCAGTGTAAGAGCCGTCGACAGGAGTGGCCGATTTTCAAGAGATCCTGGATGTACCATCGTTATTGGAAAAAGTAAGAATGTGACATATTTATTATTGTCCTTTCATTCATCTGTGTTTGCACGTCGATGGATATAGGCATTCCATTTGCGCCGTGTTGCGTGAAAGCATCGAACATCACCTCCGAATCGGCTCTCATCTCGTGGATTCCGTGCAATTCTAACTTTTATCATGTTGTGGCGGTGAATAGTGTCGAAGTGCGCACAGTCCGGCCCAGTGTGTACAAACATCTGATAATGGGCCTTTCAGCGAACACACTTTATCGCGTTTCCGTTCGTGCCAAACCAGGAAAGCTGCTATGCAGCGATGAGAAAGATCCGAAAAAGTTGGAGATGCTCACTACGTTTGTCGACTTTCGAACTTTACCTAAAAGTAGTGTTCATTGTGTCTTCTCTTTGATTGATCAGTGTCAATTTGTAATTACTACCTTTATCGTTTTATTTCCATTTTCTCTTTCTCTCCATTTCCTCTTGCATGGTATCATTCATCAAATTTTACAGGTCTTCCAGACCCCCCAGTAGACATACAAGTTGAATCCGGTCCTCAAGAAGGCACACTTCTAGTTACCTGGCTTCCAATCACACTCAACCAATTTGGCACATCAAACAATTGTCCAGTCACTGGTTATGCCGTATTTGCTGGCCATAAAAAATTGGCTGAAATCGATAGTCCTACAGGTTTGAGATATTTCATTATGTTCAAATATTTATTGCAATACAACTATTTTTTTGTTGTAAAGGTGATCATGCTTTGTTGTCGATCGGTTCGTTAGAATACCTGCATAAAAAGCAGGTTACCGTGAGAACAAAGTCTGGTGAGAACCTGTCCCAGGACTCGATGCCGTGCCAGATTCCTGATGATCTACTCAAACTGCCGAGCACTTTAAATCCAAATATAGTAACCAAACGGGTAAGCATTTCATTATTTAATTTTATACAATCGATAGTTGATTGAATTTAACCAAAAAAAACAATGTAATGAATCATTTGATTCAATCAATATTATAAACGATAATATTATGTCGATAGTAATGTTTCCTATATATTTAAATGTCAACATATAACGAGATGAAAAAAAACATTGATCATCTACATTGATCATCTTGCCATATAGATCATCACACAGACACATCAGCCATCGGATTCAGAGTCGGATACGGAATTGACTCGATTGATGCATAACGTTGCTAGACGTAACAAAGAGTTCGACATAGGCCAGCAACAGTATCTACAATCAATGGACTACAAACAGCCGCAGGTAGATGATGATAATGATTTGATCCGATTATGGCACTATTTTTCACTTTTATCTGTTCCACCGTTCACTGTCAATGTAACAATATCACATGTCGGTCTCTGAACTATAAACAATATCGGCCTAAAGTGAGCCGGGCGTTGCCTTGGTTGCTTTCTAGACCGAACCAAAGCTTCTCAATGTCTCTCGCACCAAGCCCAATCTCTTGCACTTGCATATATGTTTGCGACCGACCATTTCGCTATACCATTTGTATGTCAATTTATATGTCTGTCCGTCCATTTCCGTCTCCCTTCAAGTGCGTGTGTGTGTGTGAGTGTGTGTGAGTGTGTGTGAGAGTGTGTGTGTGTTGTATCATTTTAGTTAGCTTCATTACCGAGGCGTATCGAATGTGTATAACCACTAACCGATCGTTAGCCAATTTGGTACGTCTCACTTGTCCTCTTGTCCGGCGTCTTAATGCTTTCACTCTCACATTCTCATTTGTTCGCTCGTAAATGTCCATTTTATTGGTTCGCTTAGCTTTAGAATATATATATATATAACTAGATGTATATGTTGTCCTCACTTAGTACATGTGTCACTTGGCAATTGATGAGCGGGCAATTAGGCTTGCTCAATTGCGAATGTAAACCGTTAATAATATAAATTTTTATTTTTATTGCCAACATTTGAAATATAAAGAACCTGAACTTTGATCCGAGACATAAGATGATGACGAATCGGCAAGGCAATTTGGCGAACGTACGAATGGGCAGCCGAATGGGAAAGATGCATCATCCGAACATGCCGGGAGTGGCGTCGCAGCAGCAGCAGCAACAAAGCATGTTCGCAACGAACGATCCAATGACTCGCATAAGTATTCCCGCCATCGAAATCACCAAGGAAACACCAAGCGAAAGTGTTCATCCCGCAGAGAGCTACTCGGAGGAAGAGTTCGACGCCTCGATGAAACATCGAGTGTACGGGCCGTACCATAAGCGGACGGGCGTTTCGCCGATGCCGCCCCAACGGACGCGGGTGATCAGCGAATTCGAGCGGTCCAACTTTGGTCCATACAACCATATGGGTGTGTCACATCGTCGGTCGCAGAGTCAACGTGATCGTGAGCATGGCGTTCGATGGTTTGTCGCCTTATTCGATTATGATCCATTGTCGATGTCACCGAATCCGGATGCCGCTGAGGAGGAGCTCCCATTTCAAGAGGGACAACTGATTAAGGTCTGTCAAAATTGTCCACTTTGTTACATTTTTTTTCTGTTGTTAACTTTTTTTTTGCTGTTGATGACTAACTGAGTTGAGTTCTATCGGTTCTACCTACTCAATAGATCTATGGTGACAAAGATGCTGACGGATTCTATCGTGGCGAGGCGAATGGTCGCATGGGATATGTGCCGTGTAATATGGTCTCCGAAGTGCAGTATGATGTGGAGAATGATCCACGATTTCGAAACAATCCAAATGACCCATGGGGCCATTGGACTATTCGACGAATGGTGGCTCTCTACGATTACGATCCCCAAGAGTTGTCGCCCAATCCCGATTCGGAGGCAAGTAAAATTCTACATATATTTTGGTTTATACTATTTGATGCATTAGATCAAAACTTAATCAAACATTTCTTTTGTTTCGTTCAATAAATGGATCAATCACCAATGGTTCAACCCAATTGTATAGATGGAGTTGGCATTCCGTACCGGTGACGTTATCTATGTGTATGGCGATATGGATGAAGATGGTTTCTATCATGGCGAATTGAATGGAATGAGAGGATTGGTGCCGTCCAACTTTTTGACCGAAGCACCTCAAGTGGATTTGCCATCCAACTTGCGCCATGTGAGTCGCATTAAAGGTGGGAGCGGAGCAAATGGAAATTGATTTATCCTCAATCAATTATAATTAGACTCGCTAGTTGTTATTATTATAAATATTATTAGTTTTGTACGGGTCACTCTTATAGGGGTCCATTTGTAATGGTGGCCCTATAGTTTGCCATCAAATGAATGGGCCGCATGTAATACATTCAATACAAACAAGCACACATTTACTGTTGTTTGGTCACCCATTGTTTTTTCTAATACATCTGAACATACACACACACACGGCATCCAGCATGCATATGTTTACCGTTTTTTTTGTGTGTGTATGTGTGTGTGTGTGTTCTTTCAGCACGCTATATCTTTGATCTTTGAGAATATAACGCTATGCCATTAATGGATCAACACCAATCGATGCTAGTTCTCAAACATTTTCTATTTCATGTTGAATTGCATGTTGCCATTTGGATCATGATTCGTTTTCGATTCATGATTATGTTTGCATTCTACATTACATTAACAGCTTATCATACAATTATTGTGCATGGAAGTATTATTAATGAACCAGTGCTTAGCGTCATCGATCGTTATAGAATAAATGCGCGTACAATAGTGTGTGTTTGTGTGTGTGTGTGTTGTGTGTGTGGATTTTTTGTTGATTTGTTGTTTACATTACTTTACTTTGCATTTGATTGATTGATTTGCCAATTGTTTTTATTGATAACAAGTTTGAACCCTAATGCGACCTTATATAGAAGAGATGTTAATTATTGCTTGTTAGTATATGATCAATTTGTATTATCTAAACTTTGTTCCAAGCGTTTGTGGTCTTACCGAATAAATTTGTAAAAATGTTTGGTCGGCCAACACAACGGCAAGGCCAATGCAAACAAGACTAAAGATGCAAGGCGACAAAGGTATGATGCGTTCTATCTCGTTCCGATGAGTGTGGAAACCTTTCAGTATGTATGAAAGTCTAACCCGAAACCAAATGTTCTTTCTCCCGCAGCAATGTCTCACTAAATCACTGTCACATCAACTATCCGGTCTATCTGTGAAATCACATTTCCTTTTGCTCTGCTTCCTCTAACACTGACACCAATAAGCTATATCGAGCACACGCTCTATTCAACACACAGACACCGGTGACCATTGCATGGCTCCATTCTTATCGTTCCATTTTTTTCCATTTCCGTTTGGTATACAGGGCAAGCTAAACCAGCAGCAGCAGCTTATGCAACAGCAACAACTTCAAATGCAATTGCAACAGCAGCAGCAGCAACAGCAAATGCAACGACCGCTCCTCAATCAGGGTCAATTAGGCATGGTACATACACAAACGCTTATGCCGGGCCAGAATATGTCAACAGTCCAAATTCAGCAGCAACAGCAACAACAGCAGCAGCAACAACAACAATTCAACCAGCGATTCGGTCAGCCAGGCCAAACATACGACCAGTCCGGACAGGTGATGATTACAAATCAAACCCAACTCGGACAGTCAACCCAACAGCAAGTACAGCAGCAACAATTGCAGCAGCAGCAGGCACAGCAACAGCAGCAGCAACAACAGTTTATGTTGCAAGGCAACCAATTGGCTACTGGAACCAACCAAATGTTAACGAACCAAGGTGTATTTACCCAACAACCACAACAACCAGGCCAACAACAGCAACAACTGCCATTAGGCCAAACTATGGGCCGAGGAATGAGACAACAAAATCCTATCATGAACACAACCCACCAAACTCAGGGCCAATTCAGCACAATGTTCCAAGGTTCTGGTACCGGAATTGGCAATAAACAACGACCAACCAGCTTGGACTTGAATTCGAATGCTCCACGTTTTGGACAGATTGGTGTAAATCAACAGTTTGCGGGACAGTTGCAATCGCAACAAACGAATCAACTTCAAGCGCCGGGACAGCAGGCTCAACAACAACAATCGACCGGAATGTTGGGTAGTTTGTTTGCATCAGGCAAAAAGATATTAGAGGAGGCGACAACACCATTGGGCGCTAGAGGACCACTTGCTCATCCGAATCAGCCACATCAACCAATGATGGGTCATATGCCACATCAGCAAGGCCAGGTTACAATGCAACAACCACAACAACCTGGTCAAACTCAACCATTAATGCAACAACAGCAACAACCTCATCCTCAACATCCGCAACATCCGCAACAGCCACAACAGCCGCAACAATCAATGAATCAATTTGGTCAACAACAACCCTTCAATCCAATGGCTCCTGGTCAGGTGAATGCGCAAGGCGCTCCCGGTTTACTAAGTTCAATGAAGAATATCTTTAAATTGTAGATGCGTTTGTGCATCGTCGCTCCCTCCCTCCCTTTCATTCACATTCTCTTTCATTAGTGGATGACGCAACCGATCTCAAATCTAAATCAATTGGTTTGATTTGTTGCTGTTTATTCAATTCAGTTCTAATTTATGTTTGATCGATTCAATTCGTGGTGCCTTATTCCCCCCTTTTGTCTTCTTTCCCATTTCCCTCCTTGTTTGTGGTGATTTCTTGACCTCGCCTGCTACCACTTCTTTCCTCTCATTCTTGTTCCAATTATTGTCACCAATGTCGTCATTGTTATTATTGTGCTTTCGTTCCATTTTATTCGTATTTGACCGATATCGATTGTGTCTTCTTATGCCCCAAAAGTTTGAATTCTCGTTAGAGACCAATGCTCCACCCTGCTGTGTAAAACCCAGCCGTCGACATCTACTCACCCGAATTGATTCATACCAACTGATGCAACGAAATCCCATTGAACTTTAATTCATATTGCGACACATTATATTATACACAAACAAATGTAGTCATATGAGATGAACAGAATTTGTGTGACCATTTCTCATTCGATAAGAGTTGTGCTGTTCTCTGGCAAGGTGAAATCTTCTTCACTGCTGGTGACGCTGATAATCTACGGCGGCACATTACTTGTTATCACCAATACCAGGATAGCCCCATCAACATCGATTCACACCTCTCCCCCCATTCCACCCTCCACACATACACACATACACACACATACAAACATAAGACTATACTGAAAAGTTGTCTTTTCTGAAGTGCTTTTTCTCTCTTTTCTCCCACTCTATTGTATATTACTTTATTTCCACTAGGTTTGCGTTCAATTATCTTCAAATTCCTTTGCATTGCAAACAAAAATTCTGAAGACGGGCTCGTGATCGAATGATTCTTTGAGTGAGCATACACAATTTCGAATGACGAGCATCAACTTTATGCATCTTCAATTTTCACTTCGCTTGTAATTGCACATATCATAAAAACCTTTCCACTCCCCCCTCCTCACGTACACACAACGACGAAAGCAACAGTTACACAGCTTGCAAGCAACATACCTACATTGCCATATTTGAATGTGGTAGCGCAATATAGTTGTGCACTACTGTCCACTACAGACAGAAAATCATCATCATCATCATCATCACCATCATCATCACCATCACCATCATAAACATTTTCGCCTCGTATCCACTTGATTGTGTACTGTTATGGCTTGAAATGTAGCCACCAGTCCTTTCATTAGTTTGTGGATCATTCGTTCCGATGTTTAACCCATCGACCCATAAAACAAAAAAACATTCATCCTAGGCCGCCAATCGAACTGCAGCAACAACATCAAGTATCCAGTGTTTTGATTGGCACTTGTGATAAACATTCATCATCGTCGAGCATTTTGCCGCCACCTCGTGTCGTTGCCGTTTTTGGCATCTACCGCTTTGGTCATTCTCGACCGCGAGCAATCTTTCGGCGGATTTCCGCTATAGTTGGCAATACTGCGTTCGAATTTTGCGAACTTTATCTCATCTCTTTCTCTATCAATTTCTTTAATTTATTCTTCCCAAAATTTGCATGCCTCGTTTTGACCAGTTGTGATTTTTGTGACTTACCCTAGTGTTGATAGATTATTGCTGCATTGCCATTGGCCGTGCCATTGTGTTGCCACTAGCGTCAAGGCCTCTGCCTTGTAGCAAACCCTTTGTCGCATCCTCCCACCTCAGCAATATTCCACCGAACACACCCACATACAATGCCCACCGAAATATACTGATCAAACGTAACCTCTATTTCTTTCATTGAGCCAAGTCGGATGTTGTGTTAGCTATCATCTCGATGGCAGCCAAATCCATTACTTTGTAATCGCCCTCCAAAGCGAAGCCAACAGGACAAGCACGCACGACCCACAAAACCTACAATTAAAAAAAATATGTAAACCAAACTTAATTTAAACAAATCAACCGTCGAAGCGATAGTGTGTCAATGGCTTTCCCGTTTCAAGATTCAACAACCATAGTCAATAATAGTACAACACGTGACCACAATTAGAGAATGTCTATTTATTGTTATCAATATATATATATGATATTAACATTGAATTGTATTGAATTTAATTAAAACATACACAAACACACATACATACACAGATAAAAACAATTAATAAACCAACAAGCAATGCCGAGTTATCTTCGAAACTTTTTAAATAAAGGATGTTTGGAATCGTAATTGCCCTTTTTCGATCTATACTCCATATATACATGATCGTCGGCGCCCGAAAGTGAACCCATATTTCCTGATCGCTTTGAAACGTTTGGTCGATTACGAATTTCAGACGAATCCAATTCAAACACCTTCTCTTCTTCACCATCGGTATCGTTTGCCTGTAACACCTGCTGCAACAGATTCATCTGTTCATCTTTGTTTCCATAGAATAGATCTGCTTCTTCCATTCCTTTGATAGTTGTTATCACTTTATAACTATAACCCTGGTTCACCAAAAAACGTTGCCGCTTTCGGGAGTATTGCATTTCAAGTGTGTCCTGAGATACGAGAGAATAAAAGTATGCGTTATATTCTTCGGTTACCATCCCTTTCTTGGCTCGTAAAATTCGACCCAAACGTTGTGCTTCTTGTCGACGGGAGCCGCCATGGGATGAGATTTGAATAAGTACGTTAGCCTCCGGAAGATCGAACGACGTGTCAGCAATCTTTGATACGAAAATCGTATTCAGACGTGGATTAAATTGAAAATTTTGCAAAATTTGTAAACGTTCACCCTGAGATGTCGGTCCATAGATGTATGGTTTACCCATCTTTTTTGCATAGTTGATCAATGCAAAAATGTTGTCGGAGAAGACAATAATTTTGTCGTTACGTTTCTCATGGTATTTGATCAAAAACTGGCAAACACGAAATTTGTTTGGATTCATCACATAGAAGAGCATCTTTTTCATAGTTTTGGCAGATAGGTATTCACGATAGAATTCGGGATGCATTGGACACCAAACTTCAGCACATTGTACGCGAGCAATGAAACCATTGGATTGTAACTCAAGCCAATTGGCTTCATATAGTTTAGGGCCAATCAAAAAGTTTAGATCTGCAATTTTGTCATCCTCTCGTACAAGAGTGGCGGTCAGACCAAGTTTGCAATGTGCTTGAACGATCGTCAACACACGACGGAACATTTTTGCTGGAATGGTATGTACCTCATCAAGTAGCATCAAACCCCATTCTTGTTCTTTAAGCCAACGCATTACTTGATCAGCTTCATACGAACGTTTCTGTGTATGTGTGATCATGGAGTACGTTGTGATGAGAATACTGCTTCCAATTGGTTTATCCTTGGCGTCGGATGTAAAACGACAAATCATACTATCGTCGGCCGTAGACCACATCTTGAATTGCATCTTCCATTGTTCGACTGATACAGACGAATTACACAGAACAAGACAACGTTTTCGTACGGTGCAAGATGAGGTGACACCAACCAACGATTTCCCTGCACCACAAGGTAGAACGATTACACCGGAACGCGCACGACCATTTCCAAACATTTTACGAAGACTTTTCTCCTGATATGGCCGAAGCACTGCATTTGGCTTCAAATCAATATTAATATCCGGATTTTGTGTGTCGTTCTTAAAATCATATTCAGCCAAAAGTGGATACTCTAACTGAATGCAACGCTTTTGAATTGTTTCAATTTCCGATTGTTGAACTTCAAACGATACGGTTTGAATGTCTTCAGGTTCTTCATCATCATTTTCCATTTTTTCATAAAAGTTAAATATATCTTCTGGAATATTATCTGGTTTTTTATTATCATTCTTATCTTCACTTTCCTTATTAGTTTCGCCAGCAAATTGACCTTTATTTGTGATGGTTCCTTTAATAAGATCATCGCCTTCCTCTCTTCGTAATCGGCATTTCATAATAACTGGATCTTTAATGAGTTTTTGAATCACTTCGGGAAATGTAGATTCTACAAAATATCGATTGTGTTTCAAAACAAGTTTCACTTTACCATAACTAAATGTACATAACTGAAAGAAATAAATATTTTTAAGATGTATGGAAAATGTATGCTACCACTTACTTTGATGAATTCGACAATACTGTCAGGAATCGTTGTTTTGCTTAATTTTCCTAAATATTCGACAATATCACTTGTTTGAAGACCAACAGATACGGCAGCATACAACGAATAAGCTGTCAACTTATATTGGTGAATCGTTTCCGGGCGAGATACCGGTTCAGCGATAGTTATCAGAAAATCCTGAGCTTGTTTATAAAGAGGAGAGAATGTTTCAAGAAAAATATTTCCATCTGGAGCAACAAAAAGTGGCCGAACAGAGTAGTCATCTCTCAATTTCAATTCTTTCGTATAATCTTTCGCACCATATTCATCTTCGTTGGAGCCATCTGAAATCGAGCGTGAAGCTGCCTCGGGAACAGCGGCATCATCATCTCCCAAATCATCATTGGCTTCCTCTTGTTGGCCATATTTGTTCTTGTAAAACTTTTTTCCGCCAAACGATTTTTTGCCATACATGTTAGACATTATAGCTTTCCAAATCTGATGAAATTAATGCACGAAATTCTATGCAGCAATAAACATTCAACTAACTTATCATAAACAACAAACCACATGTGATAAAATTATACGATGAAGTACTATACAACTACTTACATTGTGTGAGAAAGCTTTTATTTTTGAAATCCAAAACTCTTATTTGTTGTAAAAGATCGCCAAATAATAAAACATTGATTCCACCAAAGAGTGAATGACAAATCTAACAATATTATCTTTTTGGCTGAATTAATTCATCTGCAAACTATTCGTAATATTTTAAGTGAAGATCGTGTATCACGTCGTTGTCGTCGATCAATGTGGACGTCGAGCGTATTTAAAGGGGTTGAAAGAAATAGAACGAATGTTGTAAAAATAGTTTAATTTTAAAATGAAATAACACAAAAATGAAAATGGGAAACACGGGAACATTTATTTATTCAAATAATTTTTTAATTATTTTTTTGGCAAGAATGTTCATATGCTCGATTTCAATAGCTCGTCGAATTTTTGATTCGGTCATTGCGATTTGCTCATTGTAAATTCCGTAATCGATTAAAGTGGCGTTAACTAATGCTGCTGCAACTTCCGGAGAAATGTTGTAATGAATGCATGTTTTTGCGATATTGGGAATTGGCATATCTTCTATCGATATGTTGCTTTCTGTTTCTTCTTTTGAGATTAATGTTATGTCACTTAATAAAGAAGTAACAGAACTAACAATCTCGCTTGCATTATCGCGCGTTGCTGAAGTTGATGGCTGATCTATTGTTGAGGATGGTGATATGGTTCTTGGGATAATTCGGGGAATTGTTTGCATTCTTGGTCCCAATTGATCAATAATAAATTCTTTCACTTTATGGGGCAAAAGATGACAATACTCACATTGACACTCAAGAGGGGGCATTTTGCATTGTCTAATGTCAAACAAAAGTTTGCCTTGTTTTTTAAATTCTTCAATCATTAAAGTTTTACAATCTTTAGGGTTTTTGTAATATTTCACAACCTGAAAAGTTCAAATTTAAATTTAAATCGAATATCATAATCAAAACACAAACCTTAACATATTTTTCTCGAAGTCTGTTAAGGAATACCATTATGCTTGTCAAAGCACGCGTTTGAATTTGAGTGCGTTTCCATATTGGAATAAGTACATCACAAATTCGTTTATTGACTTCATACGGTTTAGGATCAATTTTTGATTTTGTTTCTTCTTTTATTTGTTCTTTAATAATGAGATACTGAAGGCAGACATCAGATTTTGTAGGCAAAACGTTTTTATCAAATGATTTTACAGTACCAAATAATGGGCATTCCATTTTGAATACGAAGTTAAACTTCAAACTTTTAAAAATAAATATCAGCAACTGATTGCAACAGGTATTGATTCTTCAAACGTGAATAAAAGTAGCTCCAATGTTTTGGTTCGAGCGAGGTAACTGCGTTTGGTCCTAGTCTATATGGACACCACTTTTGTCTTTGAACCTTTTGCTCACTCGTATTGCTAGTATCATTACCTCCAAATATCCACCTTCCAAATTCTTAATCGATTTATATTTCGATAATACAAATGTTTCATTATTCTGTAACACAAAAGAAAATTTTTTTCAAATTTAACAATCTATGTAAAAACATTTACACCCATTTCTTACAAAATCGTGTAAATTAATCTACTAACAAAATTTTTCAAAATCAGCACAATGATCTTCGGATTTCGTGCTTTGCTTTAAATAAAAAAAAAGATCCGAAACTTTGTCCATAAAAGCACAATTTGAGTTTCATTTCAATGAACAGCCCACATAAAAAGTATTATGGTCCTTCGTTCGTAAGTGGTTGCCGATCTATGGATCAAACATTCAAGACATTCAAACTTACAACAAACAAACATTTTAACAGTTTTAGACATATAAGTATAGATTCATTAAACTTTGAACCTTTATTAATGACTATTCTTAAAAAACAATTCTGTTATGTAGTTGTAACATGTGAAAGCAATTGCTACTTCTAAAGTCACTTTGGTTAACCGTGGTACAGTACCCTTATAAAAAGCTAAAAGTCCTTCATTACGATAAATTTGCATGATACAATCCCAAGTGCTCTTAAATCGTTGTGCTTCCAAACTTTGCATTCGAGTCTTGACAACATCTAATGGAGTATTACCAAACACAGATGCGGCTCCGGCGATGGCACCCAAAATGGGTATGACTGCTTTATTCTTTGGATAATTATTTCCATCATACCATTCTTTGAGTGACTCAAATACAAAGAAACGTATCGCTTGGTTCGACCCTTGTTTCAATAGTGTCGGCAACACACCTTGATATGTTCCGCGAAGACCTTTCTCTCGAACGATTTCACGAATTCCATGAAACAGTCCCTTGTATTTAGGTTGATCACTACACCGATCATTGATAAATTTCACCTTGACCGATTCTTGAGGGATGACGGCAAACAGTGCCTCACATATTCCTGCACCCATGCCACAAATCAATTTGTCTTTTGGTTTCAATTGATTATTTTCATCTACAAAAAATTGTTTAATTTGTTCATATGCACCGAACCTGAAAAGAAATAAATAAAAAAAACACTCACATAAAATGTTAATGATCAAACTTTGTTAATTATTACTTTACCTAAAAGCATATTTCGGGAATGCACCATAAAAGACGACACTAAAGCCACGATATAAGCCAAAAATTCCATGTTTATTGATTGTCTGTTTGACAACGTCAAACGAATTACGAAATTGTCGTGCCACTCCACTTCGATCATCGAGTTGTAACATCACCTTCACATATTCTGTTGGGTATGTGATGGACACCTCGACACATCCGGTTAAGGCACCTGATTAAACACATGAAACACATCTTGTTCAATTAAGAATTTTAGATGATCAAACCTGCTGTCACTTGTTTAGCAGTCTTCTCCCAATAAGGACTCAATTTGAGTAATGTGGTTCGATCATTCGGTCGTTTCGAGCATACCACATCATTGGTCTGCGATGAATTGAGCATGATACTGTTGTTTGCCATTTTAAGGCGGAAACTTTGGTTGTATTTTTGGATTGTCACTTGCACTTTGGTCCGAGATGGAATCAAATCATCAAACTAACGGTATAGGTCACTATGGTATGTATTGTATTGTTTGGTGATCATAAATTTTAATAGATGCGTTGAAAAATTTTTGGTAAATACTCAGAAAATGAAAAAAATTTATGAGAGAATAGGGAGACATTTCATACGAAGAATAACATTGCGATGTGTACGGTTGATTGTGTTTAAGGGCTAATGAAAGAATTAATGAACGAATGAATGAATGAATGAATGAATCACATACGGTTCATATGTGTTCACATATAAAGCGACCACATTCGTTCAAACATGTACTTCAGGCCAACTAACCGAACTAAAAGCATGGAACATATTCGCGAACATAAAGGGACTAAAATAGAATCTTCGAATGTGCTTTTGATGATTACATCAGAGTGTTGACGCCCGGGAACAACCTAATGTACGATGGAGAATGGTGCGCGTGAGTGCGAGTTGCCAAGTCGTATGCCGGGCATGACCGACAGAAAGTACAATTCGGCACTTCCACTATTTCACTTTTCATGTACACATTGAATCACATTCTGTATATTGGTGAGGCAAAGCATATACATTATATAATTCGGCCATTTCCTCCAATGCGACTCGGTCGGTTCGTCACCAATCGTCGTGCGTCATCAACATACACAAAAACACATTCAAGCATCAGATTCGAAGAGTATGATCGAAGTTGCTCACAAAAGAATGCCAACGACAAGGTGAGAATTATTGGATGGCGTCATTGTTTTATATATGTTTTATATCCATATTGCTACATATCGATTAGGAGGAATGGAATGAGAATTGGAAGAAATGTTAGAACATCATTATGCTCTGTGTTGATAATAACATTAAACTATTATACTAAACAATGTTTTGAAAAGCTTATAGCTTTATCAGCTTGGTTTTTTTTTGGTGTATCGAAACATAAATGCATGTATCAAGTTTCGCGTGTCACAACCATCGGAATTTACGAATTTGCCAATTATATAAAAGTTTAAGATAAAAGATTATAAAAAGATCTAACGAACATAAAAACTATAAAATCAAGCATTAACAATAGATATTTTGGACCATCAATGGAAAAATTGGACAAACTAAATTGTATGTGACATATGGAATGAAGAATTATGTCTTCCAAACTTTGTCAAAGAATTCCATAAATGTGTCATAGATGACAAAAGTGATGCCAACGTCTAAGCAAACTCGTCCCAAACGAGGAACGGTTCCCTTGTAGAATGCAAAGAAACCTTCATTACGGGCAATTTTCATGAAACAATCCATCGTATTCTTGTATTTACTAGCTTCAAGACCTTGCATTCTAGTTTTGACAACATCAATGGGAGTGTTGCCAAAAACGGAAGCAGCTCCAGCAATGGCACCGAATGTTCCAGTAGCCAATTTGTTTACTTTTTTGGTTGGATCGCCACCTCGATACCAATCTTTCAATGTTTCCACCACAAAGAATCGTATCGCTTGATTAGATCCTTGTTTGAGAATGGTGGCAGTTAAGCCTTGATATGTGCCACGGAATCCTTGTTCGCGTACGATTTCTCGAACACCATGAAAGAAACCACGAAATTTAGGTTTCAGGCTATTTTGGTCGTTAATGAACTTGACTTTAATCGTCTCCATGGGTGTTACTGCGAATATAGCTTCACATACACCTGCACCGAGACCGCAAAGAAGTCGATTGTGCATTGCAAGATTCCCACGCTCATCGACACTTCGTTTTTTAAACTCTTCGAATGCGCCAAATCTGTGATTGAAAATAGTTTAGTTAGATTGGAATCATTGATACCACCATTCAATATATTGAAATTTGTCCAACCTTACAGCCGATTTTGGAATGGATCCATAAACTAAAACACTCAAACCTCGATACAAGCCACCGAATCCATGTGAACGTACGGTCTGTTTTACAACGTCTCCAATTCCAGTATAACGAGGTTTGGCACTTCGTTCATCCAACTGAAGTTGGGTCTTCACATATTCAGTCGGGAATGTGATGCAAATTTCGATACCACCAGTGATTCCACCTAAGATGATCAATTTAAATATCAATATTTATCATAAATTGATATTTCAAACGATGATGATGTACCTGCTACGATGCCTTTCATTGTTTTTTGAAAACTTTTATTGCTAGTTGGTGGGCCACCCACTACTGCCCCAGCTGGACTTGCAAGAATAGTCATTATTGTCTCGTTGATTTGTTCCCGTTCACCTATGTGTTTGTATGTATACTATGTATACGTGTAACCGTTAGGATTGTTTATATTTCAAACAAATTTGAGCAAGGTGAAACGACGATCAATGCTTACTTGAAGCAAGCTTAACTACAGCTGGTCAGTAGTGTGTGTGTGTGTGTGTAGGTAAAGCAGGCAGTTTGAAAGTGAAGTTGGCTCGACTTACAGCAACAACGCTAGTTCTCATCAAGTCTTTTTGGAAGTAGTAGTTGATCAAAGTGAAAACGACGGGCACTGCGATATGACCTCATCCACATTCGATTAGGTAATGAACGAATACGGTAGGGCAACAGATGCAACTTGTCACTGGGTCGAATGCATCGAATTATCATAGGTTGCCACCACTATAAAACGTGTACTGTTGTAATCGCGTTTGGTACATATATGATTGTAGTAGGATAGTAGGATGTAGTCTGTCACCACCACAACCATACATCGAAATGGTAATATTGGTGAATTGATGTGAACCAGATTGATCGAACGATTGATAGACTTTCGAAAACGGCCAAGTACTAAACGATATTATTTTGATAGAGTAGGAGGGCGCGAATGTGAACCAAAATTAGCCTGGTTCGTACGTTGAAAACGAACCAAACCGATCGATGATGACGCCATACCAAACACAAACATTGGTGACGCCAAACATTGGGAAAGCACCAATGCATTAGTGGCTCCACCTGTACAACTAAGCATCCACTCGACCGCTACCTCATTACTACTACTACTCGTTATTTCATCCATATATACAAATTATAAGATATTATTTCGATGGCGCCATCGATGGACAAAATCGTCTACCAAATATTTTTGTATAATTGTTTGCTATGGTATATTATTATGCTTATACAAATATACTGTGAAAATGTGTGCGTAATTTGTGTGTATGGCGATTAAGAGCACCCATTTACCAAAAAACACATGGTCGCACAAAGTGAACCAAATCTGACAACTGCACACTTTGTTTACAAAACGTGTGCAATTGGTTGAGCAAGTCGTACAAGCAGGAAGTTGGACTATTGTGTACAATATAAACACACACACACATCACAGCACACAATGGAAAGAACTCGCACGATCGTCGCCGAACGAACTACAAGTATCAGTACGAACAGTCACATTCATTACGATAGTAGTGTACGACAGAACTCGTCGAAATTTTTTTTTCCGTTGTGACGTGCAAACGTGTACATGTCTTTTGTTGCCTCACCGATCGACTTGGTTTCTCTCAACACAAGACATTGAAACGTCACCCAATGGTGAGAGTGAACAGAAAAGAACAAGATGTGCTCGAAGCGATGTATGTTGAATCTCAACATAACTTTGTATCGCATCAATTGAACGAGTGGAGATGACGTCCAATGAAATTGTATTGCAATTTGTCTCGTGATTATATACGCAACTTGGTAATTGGATCTCATCAAATCGTTGTTTGCCTCGCACATACACGGACGTTCCATTTGATGTCTCAAGTACCAAACGAACCATATGTTCCATTTGTTCGACTTTTGATAATGACATTATCCGAGCATGTCATCTATGTACGCGGCATACCTCCCTTGACCTTGCTCAGTTGAGACTACTTTGTTTATGTTTTCTCTTGTGTGTGCTTGTGTTTGTATTGTTTTTTACTTTACTTTCGAGTGTAAATTTATTTTTCGCGTGAATCTTCAAACATTATCTGTTTTGTTTCTATTATTTTTTTTGTTTGGATCTAGTATTGGTTTTTTTGGCGTCGTTGAACGCAACGCAGTACATCGTTTGTGCCTTCATTCTTTAGCCTTATGTCTTCAAATTGTGCTCAATATGACGAGAGACGATTATCTCACATCGAATGCCACCTTACAGCGTCGGATGATGTCGATAGCAGCAGTCACACTGATGCTGACGATCCATCATCCGATATGGCGCTAGAACAACTGCCTGATGCTCAACCATATAATCTACAGATTCGTCAACATCTAGAAGAGCTTAATCGTTTTGGCACAAGAATAAATCAACTTGAAAAGTGTCTCGAAGTATGTTTATTGTTTTATGCTCATTAAATATTATTAATGCTTAATTCTTATGCTTTTCAAGGAGGAAAAGTACAATTTTCAAAAAGTATTAAACGAAAATTCAATTCAACTAAAGAAAACCATTAAAAAATGTGGAGAAAAGAACGTTTCGACATCGCGCGCATATTATGACGCAATTAACAAACGAAAAAAGTATGGTATCTCAGAACAGAATATTGTAAATTTTATTGTTTATTGCTTTTAGTTTAACCATAAAATGCCAATTGGCAACTATGAAATTTGAAAAGTACAACCAAATTCATATTGAAGCTAGGCAAGCTATATCTGATACCGAGTTGATGTTTCATAAAGAAATGAGAGAAGATCACAAACGAGACAATTTCGACCAATTTTGGCAAGAAAAACTTAATGCAGCTAACCTAAAGGTACTTGATATATTTTTTATGTACCGGTACATAGTTACAATTATACTTTTGTTCACACTTTTCCTTGTTAGTTTATGGAAGCTAAAACAAAGAGGAAATATTATGAAGATGAGCATTACTCGGTAATGGCCGAGTTTAGAGATCTCGAAAATAAAATTTCAATTGAATTTAGAAAAAATAAAAATTCTATAAAAAAAGCCGAGTAAGTTATTCTGGAATCATCAACACACATAAAAATTTACGTTTTATATCATTCGATTTCAGATTATATTTTGACCAAGCAAATATTTTTGAATCTAAACTTAAATCGATTAAAGAAGATATTCATAAACTAGAACATGAGTTACAGGAAAGTAAAAATAGTTATTCACAAGCATTGAGAAATCTTGAAAACATATCTGAAGAGATTCATGAGAAGCGAGCTCAAATATTGTCTAAATCGCTCATAAGAGAACCAGGAGTTGGAGCTGAATTATCTGCCATGTGTGATGAAAATGGTTGGTTTCAACAACTTTACCAACTTTATCTTGTTTACCCAATTTGTTGATTATTTTCCCTTTTTGTCTCTTATTTGATCAAGGTGGATCATCAAACAATGAAGCAAATGAAATTTCTCATTTGTCTGATAAGCTGAAGCAATTGTGATGGAAATTGTGAATCTGAAAGGCTCAACTCGACTTGTTAAACATCATCCGATACCACAGAACCGTTCACGTGTCATAATTTCTCTAGTCTTATTCAATTTCCAATTTTTATGATCTTAAAAATGATGATTATTGTATTTAAAGCTCATCAATAATCACGGAGCTTATATTTTTTTATTTTATTATTACAATCTATAGGAAAGCCATATATTACAAGTGCATTTATTTACAATTGTTTATATTTTATGACATTAAAATACATTTTGGACGAGCAACGTTTTGTCAATTTGTTCCTGCAATGGTTCATCAACATTTGTATGCATTATTAATTAGTGGGATCATTGTTCTAAATTGGAAAAACGCATTAATATTGGTAGGAACTAAATTAAACTCCATCATGTTTGAAAGATTATTTCTCTATGAATGGAACGATAATTCCCCGTTCCTGTTTACTACAACCATATTTGCTTGCATATAAAATGATGAATAAGAAAACTAACGGAGAAACCAATGGAGAAAAAGAGTCTACGGAAGCATTTATCCATAAGCTCCCCAATGATGGGCGCTATGTGGCGTCGTATTATGACCCGATTGAGGGCTTATCGGTGCCCCGTTCGGACTTGACTTGTACAGATGATAGGCGGCTGCATATTGATCCACAAGATGATGATAATGGTGTGCATGATAGGGCGATGGTGCCATCACTTGCGGCTTCAAGATCGGTGGCGTTTCGCGTATAACCGAAATGTGTCGTAGAAGATTCGATCCGGTGGCATTGACATTGGACTCGGCGCTCGATACTGGTGGTGGTGGCGACGGCGATTTCCATGGCCGAACTGGACTAGAGTTAAGTCGACGACGTTTTATGTTTTCCGCACGTTGTTCCAATGGCGATGCCGAATGGGTCACCCGATTTCGGCTAATGTTGGCACTATGGGTCTGAGGTGAATTCTGTGCATGATGAGACCCATCAGATGGTGGTGGATGGCCATGATTTGATGCCATCTTCGGTACAACCATCTCCGGTGATGGTGTACTAGAATGAGATTTTTTTATATGATGTGTACGCATCTTCACCGCCGGACTCGACGAACGATTCAATGGACTGTGGTTGAGTAACTTTTGACCCAATTGGCTACAATCCATTATCAAGGCTTTATACTCGACCGCACTGTAATATTTGATTAATTAATATTTAAATGGTACTTAAACAATTAAATATAATTTCACCTTAACACATAGTTGACACAAATAACACTTTGATCTTGGTCATCTTGAAGCGAAGGCGTCGACGTTCCACTACTACTAGTTGGATTGTTTGCATTTACCGTTTGATTGGCATTGGCTTTGCTATTGTTCGTGTTATTTACATTTGCAGGTGAATTGCTGCTGCAAATGAGCGTGGCACAGGTTTGCATCCATGTGTAGCCTCCCAACTTATTGATAACACGATAATAGCCAGACATGGCTTGACCTTTATGGATCACTGTCAATTGAAAAACAAAACAATTTAAGTTAGTCTTTGGTTGTACGAAAACAATAGATCTTACAATCTTGGTGACATTTCTTCAACAGAACAACATCTTGTCCATGTATAAGTGTGTACATGCTTCGTCCTACCAACTCTTCAGGTGTATAGCTGATCAAGTCAGTAACTCTACAATATGGTGATTATTTGTTAATTAATAATGATAATAATTTATTCAATGTAATTAAAAATTTACCGTTGTTCACAATGTAGAATCTTGAGATCGAGACTGTGTCGAGTGACAAACATGTCCGGCTCAAGACGAAGTTCATTGATCGATGGCGGTGGTAATGCGATGGCTATTGCAACGAGTCCGATAATCTTTGTGTTCAATTGTGTCGTTGCCTGTCGACGAATCATCTCCTGCCTTAGATGAGCCACAATATGAACCACTCGATATCCGCTCGATTTGAAGTGTTGGCAACCTCTTTTGGTGAGTGTCGATTTCATTCGAATGCAAAATTGCCGTTCCATTGTATCGTTAGCACCGTTCATTGTGATCTGGCCATTTCCGTTTGCATAATGTGATCCACTCTCTGATTCGTTCGATGCACTTGACGATACGCTTGCTGGTGGCAATGGTGACGTACTATGGTGATGATGCATTCCACTCGATGATACTTGACTTAGTCCTGCAACAAGATTGATCAATTCAAGTGATTCATTGGTTAGTATAAAAACACAATCATACCTAATTGTTCAGCCAGTTCAACATGATCCTGTTGGTGTGTATAGTCGAATACACTTGAGCCTGTCATTTCCACCTATTTCAATTTAATATTAAAGTACATTATAATTCCAGTTTTGTTTTTTTTTAGTTTACTCACCTGACTTAGGCCTAAATAGATTGAAACTGTCTCCGATATGTATAGAAAGCGGCCGTCTACTCCCAATGCAAATGCGAATCCATCCAATGATTGTAGAATGTGTGTACCTTGATGAGTTTCAAACATGTTGCTGTCTGAATCATATAAAGAATACAATAATCAGATTTGAAATGTGCAACAATGGCAAATGCCAGTCGACTCGATTGGATCGTGACATGTTCATATAAATTGGACTCGATTCAACCTAAGCAAATCAATTTTCCGTTTGTCGCTTCTGCCGGAAATTTAGAACAAGCAACTAATTCGTCAACAATGGATGAGTCATGGCTTGAATCCGGACACTTTTATTCCGGTCGCTTTAATTCGATCTTTCGAACCGAATGCAGAGAAAAGCTTTGATTCTCAATTGACAATCAAAGGCAACATTGCCATTCCCGATTCTATAGAACTGTAAACATTTGTCACTGCGTCTGGTTTTTGTCCGATTGGGAAACAATGGAAAGAGAATTAACATAGTGAATAAATGAATGAATGAATGAATGATCATACTTTTATTTGAGCTTGTCATTAGTATTTCTAATGATGAACGTTGTCGTATATACGTATATATAATAAGAATATATGAAGGTATATCGACGCATCTGATAGCATCTTGCCTTATTAGTGGTAACAAAACGCTAATGAGCGTTGTAGATTAGTGCGTCGAAGCATTTATTTGCTTGCCATCGTGACAAACACATACAGTGACACAGACAAACATGAACATACACACACACACACACACACCGACCAAACAGGAATAACGGGAAACATGGGTCGAGAAAATACGCCCGATCCATTTAGCAAGTTGCCCTTTGCGACATATGAGCATCCATTGGAGCGTCGATAACTCGATTAGTCGGACAATTGTCAACAAGAGAGGCCTCGGGTCTATCAGTTTGGAACGCGTTGACGGCCATTGCAATAGTCGATTGTCGACCGGCAAGCAGCCATTCGCCTTGGTTTGTCCTAGTCGATGCCGTCGTCTCCGTCGTTGCCGCCGCCGTCCCTATCAATCATAATCAAGACTGGGCAAAATCCTTTTCTGTCCGCATCATCGTATAAATGTTGTATGTATGTGTGTGTGTGTGTGTGTGTATTCACGCCTCCGTGCCTATTGCCATTAGTGTGCACTGTTTGGTGTCGATTGGTATCGAATTCTCTGCCCCGAAACATGACCACATACAGACTTTTGATGCTCACTAGTTCGGTTATTAATGAGACTACGAACCAGTAGGGCGAGCTTAAATGATTAACGTGAATGATCGCGCGCGTTCACACACACACACATACACAGACTAGGCCCCCTTTAAGATTCAAATAAGTGAGGGCACATAAATAAGGTCCCATAAATTCATTTCGAAAAGAGAGAGAGAGAAAGATTTCACACCATCGAGAAACATGAATACACCATATGAATACGAGAATACATACAAACTATAAACCGAAACCGATATATTGGCACCCGGGTCGGGTCTTCTATCAAAATAGTTCACGAGAAATTAACTTTAAAAAAAAAACTAAACTAAATGACACTTTGATTAAGACTTGTGCGTCACTCCATACTGGTGCGTGGCTTGCCCATTCTTCCAATTGGTCCCGCCGTTGGTCCAATCGGCAATCAAATTGGCCTAACTAATGGAACAAAAAAAAAATGATGTGATGGCAATGTGCTGGTGTCGCCGGACGTTCCGATGTGTCCGGATTCTGTGTTAAACATACACACACACAAAAAAAACGACAAACTAATCGAAGCAAAAAACGAATGACTCGCCGCATTAGCAACGGTTCGATTAATAACTAATTAATCATCGGCGAACGGGCATTGAACGCGAATGAAGAATGCGCGATAAAGCTAATTAAGATGGAAATGGTTCTATAAACGAACACACACACACACATCAAGAATGGGAATCGATGAATGGATGGCACCAATCAACACGAAACCAATCACAAAGCCAATCATAGCAACTCGTCGTCGTCGTCGTCGGGCAATGAAGTCAATTTCCTTACTTGCTTTACATTTGAGTGCACTCAAACTGCTCAACGCATTATTCCATGATGGTTCGCCGCTTTGAGAGAATTCTCTCAACTTCAAATAACTGATGGTTAGTCGAATGATCGATGCTTTGTCTATAATGAACCAAAACAAAAAAGAAAAAGATGAGATGAGATGCAACGTGTTAGTTTGTCGGTTTTCAATCCATTATATCATTTATCCATACCCAATTGTGAGGTGATGGCTGCCGGCAATGGTAACATTTTTGCCAATTCATAAAACTCATGATTCTCCTTACCACGCCTTGATCGTGCCGCATCACGACTCTTCTCCTTTCGCATTTCGAGTATTCTATAAGTGGGGGGTAGATTTGGTTTGTAGAAATGAAAATATTTTGAATTAAAGTTAATCAATCAGTAGTGTGTGTGTGTGAGAGTTTATTTGTGTAGGCAAGTGTATGATTGAATCCAATCGAGTAATAACGTGAGTAATAGCAAATGCAAGCGCAGCGCAGCACGTGGTTTATTGGCGCGGCAGACATTCTCATTTATCGATGCTGGCACACGATCCAAATAGCCACTGGTCAATGTTTGGTCCATCGATGCACATCAATTGTTGAATTGTTGAGTGTGTGTGTGTGTGTGTGTGTGTGTGTGTGTGTGTGTGTGTGTGTGAACATACGGCAAGATCCTCGGGGAGCAAGCAAACCATGGATGAATGAACGTCCATAAAGTGACCATTGTCCAAGCAATAAGCTAAATGAATGTTCGCCCTCCTCCCCCATCTTCCTTCACCTCTCTTCACACTCCTGAATGAACACTCAATTGGTTTCATTCTAAATTGTGCGTCAATTGCCATTGATTTGGGTACCAATGTAAGATAATAGTGACAATTTAAAGCATAGCAAATAAATAAACTCTTATCGACGGATACGAACGGCGGCCTCGAATGACCATTCACATAAATCAGCTTCTCATTAAGTGTGAGTGCCGCTTTAATCAACCGTTCAACACTTTGTGGCCTCATGGGTGGTGATGTTGACGATTGTGATCTGGACCGGTTTTGGGTTCAATCGATCGATCGAAAGTACCAAACGAAGACGACGACGACAACGACCCGTTCATTTAATTGATCACTAACACGCGTGTCAATGCATTGTTGACAACCATACAATAGTTTAAGGCCTGTTTCGAAGCCGATAAACCATTTCCAATTGATATCGCCCGTATGTGGCCCGTTTGTCACACAACGTTTGACCTTTGTTTTATTCTATTGGAAAATGTACGATAAAGAACCATGTTTAGCATGTGACGAACAATACAAAGACAATGAAGTCAAATAGTGTGTAGGCCAATTAGTCAGAATTGATGGAAACAGTGTGGACGACGGCGGAGACGGCGACGACGACGGTAACGATCCAATGACGCAATGCAATTTCATTAGCCAAATTCATCGAATGGGATGCTATTGAGTTAGTGAATTAGTTAAGTAATGTTGGACCAGTGTGTGTGTGGTATATATACGATTGACACAATGGTTCTGTACGAGATGCCAAAAATAGTATAAGCTGAATAGTATTGAATTCAATTGGTTGTATGTAGAACTGGATGAGGTAACAATGACAATTGGACCATTAGTCCGATAATGTGTAATGGGACTATATAGTCAATGGTACGTTAAGTTTCGAGTAAGTATGAGAACGTGTCTCGATTAGTGACTCGACACATCGTCCATTCTTTCGATCCAAAAACTAGATCCAATTCTAGATGAAGCAAACATTTGTTTATTGTCTTGCTTGTAAACTCAATTGCAATGAACGCACGGGGCAATGGCAATATACAAAATCGAATGGATTGGTCATTAGCACACCGACGTACATGTTAGCTCGAATGGTGATTCGCAGTTCGACGTACTTTTCCAATGTTCAAAGTCCACTAATCCTAAATCGACTTAATCCTTGGTTTATTGTCGCACTAGGTCCATTAAAATGGGACCACTTTTCTTTTCTCATTTTCAGTTTTCATTGTAAGTCTCACATTCATATATATATATATGTTTGATTGAGATGAACATGTTTATCGAGCTCATTGCACTACGTTTTCGACTGATCAAGATTAATAATCTTCATTGCAATAATAAATTAGGAACATTTATTGCACATGATCGGCGATAGAAACGGCAACGGCAGTGCGTTTATACTCTCCTTCTATCTCAATTATGCTAAGTGTCCGAGACGAGTCAAGTTGCGATTGCTTTTCATTTGTTTCATTCAAATCACAACTGTATGGAATGACCTTTCTTTGGACCAAAAGCATTCGTGCATTCAACCATCAATTGGAATGAACATTTTCTAACAATAGTATCAACATCGTTACCCGTACATACTTTAAATCAAGTGAAATGGTCCATATCATCAGATGTCTTAATTATTGTTAATTAACGTAATTACGTTCTGTAATCTTGTCGAATGAAGACTGCTCGATTTTTACGAACAAAAAAATCTACTTAAACTTAATCAATAGTGACATCAGTAATACAAACGAGCCCGCAGCGTTCGTTCGGTTGTCTCATTTGGACAAATTAAGTGAGTTCACTATAGTTCATAACAAATGGATGAGGGTTCGCGCGTTCGCCGGATGCATAGAACATTCCCCAAAAAGGTAACAATTGTTGGCCTTTGTTTACATTTGGTAATGGTTAATTAAATTCGAATGAACACAACTAGCTCAATTGCTTGATTCCAAAAACGAGAGACAAATAAGGAATAAATTATTCGCTCATGGTAAACGTGCACACCACGTACTCATTCCTAATTGTGAGCTATACCCAAAATTGACATTGTTCTTCCCTTACACCCAAACAAGGAAGGATGTCAATTTTGTGTATTTGAAGAAAATTTAAATTTTTTTTTATCAACGAATTAGTCATGCTCAACTGGCTCGGTTCAGCTTGCTACCAATATTCAATGGAATTATTCTGCACCAAGCAATGGCCATTTATTTTCAATGCAATTGCAATCGTAACCATTTACAATTGTGGTGTCTTTTTCCCTCTCATTTTTTTTCCCGTTCACTCAACTCACTAAAATGAAACGAATAGTGTTTTAGCCATTGGCCGGGCGCATTGTAAATGCCAGTATTTTTACGGGTGTCGAATTGAGTTTGTTGTGCCGATGGTCTATTCGCCATCACCATCACCACTGAAATGACGCGACTCGACTCAACTAGGCTCGTATTTGGAAGGCACGCATCGTTTGTTAATCTCGGGAGAGCTTTATTGTGGCCCACTCAATGGTCACTGAAGTTGGCACGTTTCGATGGCCAAATGTATTTTAAATATTTAATATTTCCCCATTAGTGGACCGGGACCGTCAGTGACCACTTTTAATCAAATTCCTTACTTCCTTTCTTTTACTTATGGTGGAAAGAAATATTACAAAAAAAACTACACTAACTCATAAACACAAACTTGCGAGTTTGTGTTTGATTAAAAATTTATTGTTCAATCGATTTCCATATTTCCTAGTTAATCGATTGCTACGGTCGTCGGCAAGCAAGCAGCAATTTCATTTTATTTGAACTGTATTTTAGACGGAAAACAAAAAAAAAATCAAATGAAATGAAAAAAATCGTTCGCTCTTTGATCGGTAAGAAAAAAACTGGCTGACGAGAGAATTCCCATGCGAGAGAATCGGCTAGTTATCGAGACGGTCCTTAGTGGCAAGTCTAATTATGAATTTGGCTGGTCTTATCAAAATTTCAGTGACCAAATAGTAGCCAATTTAAAATAAAAGCAAAAGAGAGAAAAAGAGAGCGAATTCCACATTTTAAAGTGCCACTGGTGACCAAAGCTGTGGCGATGAGGTCGAGGCGTCACGAGTTAATCATGGTACGGGAACGTTTCGTCCACCATTCTCGAGGTCAACAAAAAATGTCCATTCTCGAATCATGTGGAAGGGAAGCATGATAATCTAATTCAATATGCCAGCACCGACTGATCCTGTTAGTGTCGGTGTTGACACCCGAATGATGATCGTGTCACATATGGCCATACTGCCGATGTCAAATTAGCTTCTATTTTTTTTTTTGTTGGTGGTGGTGGTGACTGTCCGTTAGTAGTGACTACTATTTTTTAACAACAAAACAAGCAAACACTATCGTCATCATCGTTCGAGATGGCATTTCGATGGCCGGACGAATTGAGCCAAATTGAGCCCGAGTGGCCACAATGATTGAGATGATGGTGGTGATGGTGTGGCTATGACTCTTCGTATGGTGGCTACTCGTCACTAATCTGGTGATGTGGGGTGCACAATTGGCACATTGGCCGAGACATGGACCAGAACCAAACCGAAGAGAACCGGAGAGAGAGAGGGAGAGGGGAAATGCAAAAAACGAAAGAAGAAGAAGAAGAAATAAGCAACTAACAATGATGTGTGATGAGGGGAAAAGAAGCGCGTCATCACAAACTTGCATAATTGATCGACTCAAATTAGCTTTACATTGGGTGAATACTCGTATACGCCAAAGAATCATGAGTGGCCCAACGTTGTCCGGCGCCGATAAAGGCACACGGTTCCCTTGAGACATTGACAAACATTAGTGATTTTAGCCAATTCTACCATTCGATGAACCGAATTCGTCGTTCCATAGCGAATTCTTGAATTTGTAACGCTTTCTTTCTTTTTTTTTGGCCACTTTCATACAATATATGGAGATGTGGAAAACGGCATCAGATGTGAGAAGCATCAAATGGCCGGCACAAACACATATGACCGGACCAATGAGTCAATAATATGGGCATGCGGGAAAAAAAATGTTCGACAACAATGAAGAAAAAAATATGAATTTTGAGATGGAAAGAATGGAACCATAATATAACACAATCTATAATGGGGTTGTCAATGAACAAATTTTAAAGTATTCCATCCGAATCTAATGGTTTTATGTGTGTGTGTGTGTGTGTGTGTGTGTGTGTGTGTGTGTGTAAACCGGGCACCATCGAATCGGGATCTAATTGTGCACATTTCAAGATGTCAATTATTGAATGGGCAGTCGATGGGTCGACAGTTTACCCATACATATATTTATAAATATAATATTGAAACGTGCAATAATTCAATTTGATTTCCAATGGATCGAGTACACGACATCTGCACTAAATGTGGCATTCTAATGCTAAGACATGAACCATGTTGCTCATGCGTATGATGTAAATGTGAGAATGTCAAATATGGGCTTGTGTTTGCTAAAAAAAGTGGCCATTTGAATAAATTAAGCATTGTTTTGATTGCATCGAACGGGCGGCCATAAAACTTGTCGATAATGTGCGCTCGATCTATTGTCGACCCTCGTACGCTCACTTCTGTAGTCTGTAAAATTGGTTGAGTGGACAATGTCCAATGGATTCAATTGTCACTTGCACCAATGTGCCGATTAGAATGAAGGCTGGCTTGTGGCATAGAAGATTGCATCGATTACACGATTTACACAAACACATAGTGGAACAAATAAATGTGTTCATTCGGCGCACAGTGTTGAGATCACATTTGTCGAGCACTGACAATTATGATTAAAGTTTTCGGCCCGCACGATAAGGTGCCATATTGAGAGGCGGAGGGAGCCGATGGCCAATGGGCAAGACATTAGCATAACAAGACGTCGCCGTCGATTGACGACAACGTGCCGCCATCATTGTAAACGTCCCCATTGGAGAATAACTAAATGGCGGCAATTCGGGGGCCATCATTAATTAGCATACAAATGATTGTCGGACTGTTGCCTCGATGATAACACGTTACGAATGTCATATAACCAAAGATCACATTGGTCAGTTTGCGTATATAATGCTCGGAGAAGATCATAGAACAATGGTGACCCTTAATTAACACTGTGTATTCTAAAACATTCTGACCAATGATTAAACTATTCTCTCACAAAAATAGAAATTTGCTGAAAGAATAGTAGTATACGAACTTGCTTTTTTTTGATAAAGTTAAACTAAAAATACAATACAAATGAAACATGAACTGAAGATGGAATATTGACTGGCGGCAAACTCTGAATCGGCAGCTTATCATAGCTTAGGAATGGAGTATTGCCATTGGAAAGAAAGAAAGTGAAACCAGGAGCCCAACACTCACGAATGGATGGTGTCCCTTTATTTGGACAGGCACTTAATCACATTAATTCCGAGTCTAATTCAATCATTTTCCGTTGTGTGCCAATTGTTCGCTTGCATGTATTCAACTATAGACATCGTCGCCAATTCCCCACATTTGTGTTTGTTTTTCAATTTAAAAATCTTACATTTCTCCATTTCGAATGCGTCACTTTTCATTTCTAATCTGTTTTGATTGTGCCAATGATCTCACGACCTCATCATTCGTTGTCGTTGTAATAGCAAACGTAAACTCGCAAACTTTCGTTCCAAAATGTGATCTCTAATTGTATTATTTGATTCTCTCCCACTTTCAAGCCGGGAGATTAACTTTGCGAACGTGCATTTGCCATCATCGACCAATGGCATTGGCAATCGAAGGCTCAATGTCTTATTCTCTAATATTCTTATATAATACCGACACAATGACATTGCAACTGTTAATGCATTCAGTTGGACGCGTGTTGATAATGTTCAAGAGTAGATGTAAAATGAGGAGAACATGAAGGAAAGATGAAAAGAAGATATATCAGAAACGATATATCAAGTCTAATATTGTGGCCATGTGCCAACAAGCACCGATTCAACCAATTTAGGTTATATTGCAGTGGCAATTAATGGCAAATTAGTTAATGGCAACCACTGCAATGGATCACAACTCATCCCGATCCCGAGAGTCGTTGTCGTCGCGGTGTACTTTGGTTTGTGAACAAACGGAATAGTACATCGACGTGTCGGCTGTTGCATTCATATATATATATATATATAGAATATGTAATAATATATATATCAATGATGATTGCATTCGTCATCTCGTCGCACATTAATGTGGCAATCCATATATACACACATACGATCATAATGGGCATAATAATGCAATAATAAGGCCATCATTCCACTGTATGTGTTCATCTATGTGTGCCAACCCATCACACCATGCATTTTACATTACATTTTGATTGTTCCGGGATCGGATTTCCCCCTTTTTTTTTGGTTAGTCATATGGACCCAAACTCGAATATTGCAAGGTAGTAACCATTTGGTGGCAAGTGTAAATTGGCCACGCATCGATGGTTTGAAATATACCAACCAGGGATATAATGCTCTTTCATTCAACGACGAGGGGTTAAAGATGAACTTGCAACGATGTTATCGGTGCCACTTTGTCTACTAATTCGATTGTCTCTCTCTCTCTCTCTCTCTCTCTCTCTCCTCTATGATCTCGTTGCCTAATGTGTCGGCTGTTGCTATTATTGTGTCCTCCTGTTTCTGGATCGAAACTATCGTTTTACCGTCATAGAAATAAACTGAACGTAAATAAAAAAAGAGAAAAAGAGATCAAAAGTGAGAATGAGAAGGCCGATCAATGTTGTGCTGACACCAACATTTTCCATGTTCGGTGGCGGCAAATGGGTCTCGATGCGTCCAATGTTAGTGGGAGACAATTCAATTATGGCAATATTAATAATTTAGAACCATAATTCGGTGGTTGCATCGAGAACGAGGCGCCATTGCCCCATGCGGTCGCAATTCGATTATATTCAGCACTCGCACATCATCGTCATGGTGCCATAATGTTGCTGTTGTGGTCGATAGTGGAATGGCACGGCCGCAACTACGACGACGATGATGACGACGACGACGACGGAGACGACGGAGACGGACACAAATCGCACCAATCTCGTTGTGGTTTGCTATTTTCAATGTGTTAGCAACAAAAGCATAGCATAATATAATACATATATAAAACGAATGAAGAAGAACGAAACAAAAGCTGCATTTGAACTCAATCCTTATTGGAAGGGAATCATTGCTAACAATCATTGGCATTAGCTACATCGTCGTTTCAATGGATGGTCTATCTCTCCAATTTCGTTCACAGCACCGTAAGGTGTCGGTCAGATGTCGCGATCGGTTAGTGTCTTGAATCGTAATGCGTCGCCGTTTGTGTCCTGTTTGCAAACCGATTTGCCACATTCGAATCTATGTTGTGGAAGATGAGTCCAACATATGTCGGACAGTGATGAAGATGGCCAATTGTTGGCTATAGACCGGTCTATGTTAAGACATTATGGCTGATTTGCGGTACATTTCCCTTCAATTAGCATTCGTGTAGAGCACATCAATTAGTGATGCCATTTGCAATTGGCCCGTTCATCCATCCACACATACGTTCGATGAGACCAATGAAATCGCAATGGCACACAAAATGTGCAACGCGCGTAGTTTTTTTTTCGAACGACTCTCATTGATCGTTGCTGCTACTCTACTGAGGCAAATTGTAATTTAATTTATAATTTATTGAAAAGCCAATAAATTCGATTCGTTCTATTTTGGTGCCTGTGCACTTTTGTATTTTGTGTGTGTGTGTGTGTGTGTTTTTGCGCAAAGAGCACTTTGATTTGCATTGGATGATGATGATGATGATGATGATTCGCTCCCACTGCACCGAAAACAGTCATAGGCCACTTTGCTTTAGGCTAGATCGTAATTTACAGCTCAAAGATCTCTATTCATTTCCTACAATATACACATCACACAAAAATGTTTGCAATTTTTGTTTGGTTTGTGCTGTATATACGTTTCTTTTTTTTCCAATTCAAAATCGACTAGTATGTTGAATTGGATATATTGTATTTAATGTTTAAAATGAAAATGATTGATCATTGATCGATCAATGTACCAATGTATATGAAACAATACAACCTAAGACGGCCGTCTTTTACGAACAATCCACGCGTGGGGAATGAGTCAAGTGTGATGTGGACCGAAGAGTATAAATAAGTTTTTTGTCACAAAGGAGAGGAGAGGAACTTTGTTAAATTTGTTGTTTTTTGTTTACGGTTAATACCATTGAAATAAAGGATTTAATCACGGTAAGTTCACCATCTCATTATTCCATTGGATCTAACATAGGAGTTTTTGTTTCGGTAAATACGAATATTATTTTGCTACCGGTTTATATTTACGATCGTTACAGATTGACATATTGCAATAATACCTTTGACCGATATACAGTAAAAACAGTGTTTTCAGAATCCGTACCGTAAGTACAGTTACATGTATAATCTAGAGATACAATTTTATTTGATCAAGTTCATTGATTGTTGTAATACATTTATACCAGATTTGAGTGGGTCAATTGTTGTACAATGGTATGAAACAATATTTTGATGTACATGCCCCAATTCTCGATCATAATGGCGACTAATTGCCGGCACATACACACATACATTACATACAGAATCGTTCACTTGTGTTCAGCTGAGTCACGAGTCAAAGGTCTAGGCACGTAATCGACCATCTTGTCGCGTTCGACTATTGACTATGTTTGCTGGTGACGTAACCGGTGTCTGCGTGTGTGTGTGTGTGTGTGTCTGTGCCCGATAATTGTGAGTGTGCCACACGTGAGGAAACAAAATTCTATTTCCAAACACGTACAGAACGTACAACGGGCAAGCTAGCAAAAGAGAGTGGGAAATGAAGAAGAAGGACGTGCGGTGCGAAATGATGTCTGCCATCAGACGAACCGAATAACGGTCACCAAAGGCGCCCTAGAATCCACCAACATACACACACACACACACACACACACACACATAGGACTCGATTTCGTATGCATGCTTAGACATAAGACGTGATAATGGTGATGACCACACCACCACCAGTACCAGCATTTTGCCCTCTGGTTCGATTTGGCACGCACACACACACACACACACACTGACGTCTCAATCCGTTTAGTTGTCAATGTGTTGAGTTGGCTTTAAAATTCTGTTCAACAAGCGACATCAACGTCATATATATGTGTGTGTATGTGAATGCGTGTTTGACTCGACATACACACACACACACACACACACACACGCAATTGCAACAAACCGAACATATCACGAAATTAAGTGCGCCGACGTGCACGCTTAGACTGGAATATTAATTGTCTCCCGGCGAGTTCAATCGGCCGATTGCCACTGGCACAGAATGGCACATACACATATCGTGATGCAATCGAACACATGGCCGCTAAGCACGCAACCAAAAGTGCTACCAAACGATGACACGTCCACGAGTGGATATGGTCACGAGGGTTAGGTGATTTTGATGGCCATTGAATGAAGGAAATCAACGTACACTTTTTTATTGTTCATATTTGAGTTTGTGTGTATGTCGTGTGTATGGGTTGGTATGAGAGATCACATACCTGGTCTGTACGGCCGCTTGAGCGGCTACTGAGGTGACTGATGATGACGAATTGGCCGAATGGTGATGATGACCATCCAATGTTGAATGATGATGATGACTGGAATGAGTATGGCCCGTATGTACCGATGGGGCGCCAAACTCTTTCACTGAATTATTTCCGGCGACTCTGTTACAATAAATGAATAGATGGATTAGATTGTATTCATTGTTATTATTTTATCTCGAAAAGTGTTGAACGTGTAAATGTGTTTATGTGCGTGTGTCTGTGTCTGTGTTTGTCTGGATGATCTTATGCAATGATCAACATTCGAATATGATCCTCTCCATTCGATGCAACATTACATCTCCGTCTCTCGACGAATGATCGAAGGTGGTCTGGCCAGTTCACAACATCGACGCCGTTCACAATAGTAAGTGCCTTCTTCATCTTCATCTTCTCCTCAAACCGCAATCTACTCATCAACGTAGTGATCGGCCTTGTCCGAAAACAACACTCCATACTGATGATGATGATGATGATGATGATGGTGGTGGTGGCAAAGGTACGGCACAGGCAAATATATTGAGAAGAAGATGAGAGAGAAGGAGAGAAATTTACTCTACTCTTGGTTCGACCGAGAATCGACTACCATGCATGATGGTGGTGATGATGATGATGATGATGAACGAACATATTAGCGTTACGGACATGTCTTGTCTGATTGCATCAACTGATGATGATGGTGATGATGAAGAAGATATATCTTGTATGGAGGACACCATTGACCGATGCCCATTTGGCGCCGGAATGCGAAACATGAAATGTATACTCATGTTGTGCCAATGGATTGACCGAACAACACCATTTATGACAGTTGACAATAAATAATAGCGAAATGGAAGCAATAACATGAGAGAAAGAAATGAAAATCTAACCTCCATAGTTATGTCTGTTGCAGCACATACAAACACATACAAAAAAAAAATGATAAACATAAATTATAAGACTGCAAAAATATGAAATGGTCAATGCAAATGCCGGAATCGTTTAAAAATGGCTTCTTCATGGCCAACGGTTATATGCATAGATAAATGTGTGTCCTACGAACATTCGTCATGTACCATGCTCTCTGTGCATATAGTTTTAATAAGACAACATTGAACTGACAATGGAAATGGTGACCACAAATGTAAGACAAATCGTTTCAAGCCATTCGTTAGTTGCCTCTAATCAGTGTTATTGGATTTCTTACAATCTTGTCCTTTACTAACAAAAACAAGTACATTTCGAATGATTGATTCAACCATTATTGGTTGATGACAGACACTAATGGCGGTCACTATATTCCATAATATTAGTAGTTGCGACTTAGTGGTCACCCTTTGTGTGTCAGCGACACGTGTCCAATTGAATCAAATCAAATGAATCACGCACCAAGAAGTCTCATATATATTAACACTTTGTTTACCAAACACAATGTGAAACGAACCGAACGGGTTGATTGATTCAATTTGTGGCTTAACAAAATGTGGCTCAATCTTTAATATAAATGTAATCTAATAGATTCGAACTTTTTCGTATTGATGAAAATCATATGAGACCATCATCTGTGTTGAACGGAAATGGTTTTTTTATTTGGTTTCAACCTTAAATAGGATGGGATCGTATTCAGCTGGGCGCTGACAATTTTCACCGCAACGAGAATAGATAAGGTTTTTAAATTGTCGTTAATAGTGGTGTGGAAAGTTGTGTGCCGATTATTCGTGTCAACAGTGGCGTGTCGCGCAATCAACGGCCAATGAAGATGCGAAATGTTCAGATTAGTTAACTCGATAAGGGATGACAGTTTTATTGGGATATGCTTTGGTGAACATTCAATGTTGTTGCCTTCTTGTATCACATCATCTAATGTTTTTAGTGTTTTGATGTCACTCACCTGTAGTATGGATGAGCATGATGATACGCCGAATAGGAACTTGGGTCCATGATTGCCGCAGCAGCTGCGGCGGCGGCAGCTGCTGCCGTGGCGTCAGTTGAATGCATCAAACCGGGCGCTCCTTGTCCACCGCCCTGACAGTAGATACATGGACATAACGGTGAAAAATGATGTGGCCCCGGTGCTGCTGGTCCCGTGGTGGGTAACGATGGTCCCGCATGGGTACCATGATGATGGTGATGATGATGACTCGGGGCCGTAAAGTGCGTCGTTCCTGTAGTGGCAGCCAGGCTTGCGGTCTGTAGATGAAAATCACAAGAATGAATGAATTATTGTTTATAATTGTGTTTAACACTAAATGTTCAACATTGAAATCAATTTAATCGGTCGACCACTGTGATGTGTTTAAAACAAATCAATCGTCATTGTACCGGAGAGAGACGGAAAAAGAGAAAACTAAATTCAATTTGTTCCAAAATAATACCAATACATTTTCTAATACATAACCCACAATAACAAAAATCTTTCATTTGTTGTTGTTGTTGTTGTTGTTATAACATTCAAGCTAAATTACCTACGAAGTTAGGCATAAAAACATGGGGATTTTATGCAATCTAATTGAAATGATTCAGACTTCAATTAATAGTGAATGCTTATTATTAATTTGCGCCCACTAGTGTACTCTTGATGAGGCCTGTTATCGGTTCGTTTGTTTGTTTTACGTTCATGTCTGGTTGCGCACTAATTACCATAACGTAATTAGACTGAACTGGATAAAAGTCGCCTACCTTCATTCATCACATATCTAACGAGTAGCATCATTTTTCATATGTTACAATGAAGGGCGGACATGAAACAATCTACTACTCTCACTGGACCGTTCAAGGTGGTGTGTTGGCGTCCTCCGTTGAGTCGACCAATTTTCCCATACGATCAGGGGTGGCCAAAAATTGGGGATGGTGATCGTTGTGTTTTCGTTGTGGTCAATAAACGAAAAATATTGAATCAGTCTTGCGTTAGCCACTTTTCGGTTCAACTATCATCTTCGAATAATTGCCAATTACTGTGTCCTAGTGTGTTGTTCCCTGCAATAGTCCAATGCACGGAGAAACCTGTCTCATATCGATACCATTGAGCAATACATGTTCATTATGCCATTAATATTTAAAGAACTAATGCCAATCGCCACACAAGTGACCACTATTGGTTCGGGCCATTAATGGAGTTGTCATAACTATTGCAATGGTTAGATTGAACAGCGACAAGGTCTCAAGAGGATGGTATCCAATTGTAATTATGGTACACATTGCGAACTAGTGCATTTTTATTGCGTATCATTTGTGTGACTACTTTATGGCGCCATGTTTCCATCAAGGCAAAGAAGGAGGGAAAGAGGCTCGAACGTAATGTAACATTTTGGTGATGAACGCTAAAATGTAGAGTTCATGCTTTCCACTGGTGGTGTCATCATTGAGAGTGGGAATCTCCTCGAAATTCAATCTCTTTTTTAGATTTCTTTCAATTTTCCCTTTATTGCGTTTTGGATATTACGCTTGTATCGCAAGATTGAAGTAAACTAATTGAAATTGCCGCCGGGCCACGTGCTGATCGTTCATTGTGCATTTGTGTGTGTGTGTAAGCCAATGAAGCAAGCCAATTTAAGTCCAAAAAGTCCTGGTCGCAAACGAATTTGCAAATAGCAATGGCAGGTGTGTCCGCTTTGATCAATGCAAGCTGTCATTGCAATTGGTTTGCATGAGTTATTACACACGCCAACTTTTTGTATTTGCGCACATCTCGTCTCGCGTCTCCCAAACTCGGAGACGATTGTTGGCACATTGAGCAAACTGATCGTAGATTAACAAACGGAAAGGTGGTTTCAATGATCTTCATTGACCACTACCGACACTGTGTTGCTAAACATATCAAGCTCTCTCTCTCTCTCTCTCTCTCTCTCTCTCTCTCTCCTTTCTTTCGCAACCACCAGGCCCATTAGTTTCACGATGCACAGTAGCAAATGAGTGGAAACAACAAAAAGTCGGCAGCTCGTTTTATTAATTATTTATGCAAACAAATGTAAGCTCTAAGTGATCTAATGATTTTGTCCGATGCCCTACGCCACCGTAACGACGTGAGGTTGTGCACAAGAATGGTGATCAGGCCTCACTATCACAATCTCAATGGAAAGTGATACACATCAATTAGACCAGACAAAACATGTGTCTCCACTGTGAAATGGACACACAACATAGCAGACGTCTCATCATTAGGAAACGCGCGGCCCGGTCGAGAGCACATTCAATTATCGACTCGTGTCGGTGGCACATTCGATTATTTATTGATTGTAATTTGAAAGAAACTTGTTCCAAACCGTTTGTGAAGAGGATCATAGTGTGGAACGTGCCAAAGAGGAGCCGAATACAATCGTTAGAATATGAGGCACCCAAATGATGACAACCAACACTGTGGTTTTGACACTAAACGAGCAAACACCAAAAAAACAAAACAAAAACTAGAAGAAGACGACGACAAAAGAAATCTGGTACGCCCTCTCGACCGACGACAAACAATCAAAGACCCATTAAACATTTGTATTGAATCGATCGATTTCGAGCAATAACGATTAGCCGATTGGTCTCTCATTTGGTCAACAAAAGTCGTGTCGTACGAATTAGACATATACGTATATAAATGATTGAATACATATATATTCCAATCGATGCAAATGTTCTTCATGCTTCATGTTTAATCGATGCAATCGATCAAAGATTGATTGAGGTTAAACATCGCTGATGTGACGTTCGTCGTCGCCTTATGAAAACGACCTTATGAGTCATTAGAATATTCATGTTGGGTGCTAAAACACGTTGGTCACCTTTTCTTTTTTTTTTGTTTTAGAAAGCTCTTGTCGACATTTTCCTTCTTTTTTATTTATTTGTGATGATCCTTTCAAATGTTTCGTTTCCTTAACGAACACAATCAAAGTTAAATCCCACACTTGACCCATGCTGCGAGAGTCGGCAGCAATGGCGCCAAACGCCCGAGTTGGCGGAGAAGACCACCATGTCGAGATTCCCGTATAGCTTAGTATGACTGATTCATATGGATGCTAATTTGCGTGCTTAATTAATTGAGTAGTAATCAATTTACATGTAAAGGGAAACGATTAGAATTCGCCCGAGGAGGTCCCGTCCAATTGTGGACGAGGCGCCGAGGGAGCGTGTTGTGGTGATCGACCATTTATGCCCACTCGATTATGGACAGAACGCACTAATCGTTCTATGGCTCACCCATCTAGATTGAAGAAAGAGAGAGAGAGAGAGAGAGAGAGAGAGAGAGAGAGAGAAAGCAAAGCAATCTAATCGGAAAACGATCAACCACATTGGCAATAGGCTTTAGTGGATACATCTTTTGGACACATCAAGAATGTGCCATGATGAATCGGTCTCGATGATGAATTGACGGAAAGGTGGCTATCCAATTCATCGTTCTCATCACTGAATGATCGTCGGGCGCAAGACGTAAGTGTGCCTTCAATCACATACAGGGCGCATTTCGGTGCTTTGCCAACAAACATGGTGGTCACCATAGACCGATGATTGTAGTCGAATTAATTTGAAATCGTTCAAGAGGCGAAAATGAGAACGAATAAACGAAAATTGGCTTTTGATTTGATTGGGATGCGTTTCGTCTACGATAGTGATCGTGTTAATACATAAATATCTATCCTATTAACACTTTGTGAAGACCCCCGAATGTGACACAAGATGCCATCTTATTTTTTATTTTTTTATTTTTTATTTTTTTGGTCACCATTGATCACTTATAGTGATTATTTGGTCGCCCAAGTCAATTCAAAGAACGTATCGTATTGATCAATCTTAGATCATTTCCATTTGTACGTTTGTATACATAGATTCAAAACAAGATGATGATCAAATTGCACAAATATCAATAGAGTGCAATATATTTATTTGGTAAATAGTAGTTTGAGGTATGAATGAGTCCACATATACTTTATGTGGATCGACATCATCATCATCATCCTCTCAATGTGGATGATGGTCGAAATGAGATAATGAATACGATAAACGGGAGCCATTCGTTATATCGATGTCGACGTAAACGATATTCATTAGGATCAGATGGTGATGTTCACCGTCGTCGCCATCGTCATCAATGGTAAGAACGACGACGACGACCCCGTTACATTGGACGAGTAATGGCCGTTTCGTTCTTCAGTTTAGCACTCGATGCAAGCAAGTTTAGTGATTATTGTTACCACTTAATTGCCTTGCCATCTCCCTCTCGTTCAGCTGTTAACGTCGTTTCGTTTTTACATTTGTACATTTAAATAAAGCTATTCAAAAGTGTGTAAAAGAACACCAAGAAGAAGAAGAAGAAGAAGAAGATGAAGAAAAAAAATGGTTGCCGTTGAATAGTGGCGAGTAGCACCGATGGCATCAGCCACAAGTTAGGCGGCCATAAAATGGCACTGCCGTGAATGGCACGGCAGATGATATAGCACATATGGCAAAAGGGTCGACATGAATACATTCTATTTACGCGGTAATTACCAATCATCAATTTCAATGATTAGATGCTCACATGAGTTTATACGAATGGATAAATTGTGCAAAATTATATATATAAATATATATGATATATAAGATATTGATGCATCGGCACTACTAATTTTGATTGCATTCACATTTGAAACAAGGTTTCAATTTGAATTTGTGTCCAAGGTAGATATTTACTATTTTTTTCGTAAGATAATCGTCACATGTACGTTCCTTTCTTATTCACTCACATATACAATGATTTTATGGCTTACGTTATGAAATATAAACAAATAAATGGACAACCAAGTGATGGGCCAAACAGAATCAATTGAGCCAATGAACGCGCAACAAACGAAGAAATACTTACCGTTATATTGGCTGACGCCAAATCGAGAAAATATGTAAATCAATGAAAAGAAGCGTACGGACGTGAGAGAAAGACAATGATTTGGATACACTAAACAGCTGGACTAATTGATCATATTTATATGTCAATAAGACGGTGATATTTCGAACGTTGACATTGATATTGATTTTCTTGTTGAAATGATGAGAAAATGGACGAATGACGAATGTTGATCAACAATGGTTATATGTTCTATCTTCTGGTAAATGAATGAATGGGAGACGTCGCAGTAAGAACAACTTTGATCGGAGCACACATTCGATATTAGGAATGGATATACACAAACATATAATAAAACAATACACAGAATTAAAACATAGAGAAAGGGAAAAGACAGGGTCACACAACTGATAGGTATACGATGATGATCTTGATGATGGAACAACAACAACAACAATGACGATCAGTCGTGCACGATGTACTTGAAATGTGATCCCAAATGGCGTCGTGTCGAGTCGGAAAATGTAGATATTGTAGAATATGGTACAAAACGTAGGGTCGATTCTGTATTCTCCAATATTAATGCAATGGGTGCAAGTGGACAATGTCCGAATCAAGTTCGATTAATGAAAATAATGGACATTGAGTAGAGAATGGAAAGAACGGGAGAGAAAGAGCGAACGAGAACGATAACGGTTCGAGAGAAAGAACGGATCAAGGAGTAAACGGGCGCGCGGGCGCATATAACGTCATATGTCATATACGGAACGACCAGTGTGGCCAAGTTCTTCAATGAAGCTTTGTGTTTGTGTATGTTTATATGTGACTGCTTCCCAAAATTCAAGAACGGACTAGCCAACTGCAGAGACCGAAACCGAACGAGTGTCGTTCACAATACGCAAGGCATCTCATCAGGCATCTCATCATGATGAACACCATCAACATCAACACCATCAACACCATCACCATCATCATCATCATCATCATCATGAACAACAACATCAACAGAAGCAACCATTGGATAGGCCAAGTGTCCCCAGTATGTGTAAGTGTTGAGTATACTCGGCACAGTTGCATTTCATTGGATGATGCGTTCGCTCTACTTGTCAGTCAGGTGGAAGGCGTTCGTAATGGTTCACGACCAACATTGGACAAAACGCGTGCGCGCCACACCGTAAGTGTCCGCCTCCGTTTAGTGTGTCCGTATTCGACGCGCCGGTAGCACATTGGCGGGCAACATTCGGTGACACCCGAAAGTGGCAGTGGCCGCGCGTTGTCTCACTTCATTCGTGGCCGTGCCTTTCGTCTTATTGCAACTTATTATTCTGTATGTTTTTATTTTTGGTGCAACATTCGGTCCACAGAAAATGAGTAGCAGTCGAAGGGTAACGGGGATCATTGTCGTTGTCGTTGTCGTCGGCAACGGTTCGAACGAGTAGCATGGAGAACATGTACGTTGATGTGATGTTGTTGGTTTGTGTCTGTGTCTGTGTGTGTGTGTGTGCTCATCAAACCGTTAGGTTGGATCGATTGGCCATGCTCGAACGTCGTTTGTGGTACGTGCTTCGGGTGGCCGCATTCGACTCACGTCTCAAATTCTGGTCACGTCCTAACTTCGTTAGCCTAATACGCTCACCGAAAGCTGAGGCAGCCAGTGGCATATATACCCTCCCCCTCCCACGCTCCATGAATCACTTTTATAGGTTCATTATGGCTTATTATCTTCTGCTGCATCGCTATTCCGACTATTCGAACCAATTTGAGTACTCCCGTTGTCCAAATACATGTATATGTATGGCCGATATAACAATGGCACAATGTTGTCCCCATTCGTCTGATCTTTGTTCTGATCCATTCACAATTTATTGGTAGCAAACATCTTATGTTGGCCAATATCGATCAGAGTGTGACATACCTATGTGTATGACAATGTTTCATGTCCTTCCCTTTTGTATCTAGTTTTCTCCAATGTCTCGTACTTAAAGTGTCGATTCTTTCGTTTTTGTTTTGGGTGTGATGAACAAACGATCAAGTCTCTCTTTCTTTCCCCTTCTTTCTTTCTCCCCTATGTTTGATGACCACAATGGTCCATAGAGGACAAGTGGTATCGTCTACATAGAACAGACATGATATGAGTGAACAGCAGCAATTAACAGTGGTGCAATTAATGAAATTACAGTGCATGAATGAGCTCATCCAGCGACACATTGCGAATCTGAACAGCGACAAACCATTCAACTGAATGGGAGTTGTCCACGGCGGCTTTGTTATTTAATTACTATTAATTATGGATGGGCGAGTGCCATTCTCCACAAAAACCATTGTGCGACATGGCAACCAGCTTTGTTTGGTGACATAACCACCAATTGATACAACGAGCTAACTCACTCATTCACTCTCACAATATTCTCTTTTTATTATTATTCTATGAGTTCATCTCTACTCTTTTCTACACTATTCGGGCTACTAGTCTTCACCTCAACAGCCCAATTCAGGTAATCTAGTGTCGACCATATATACACCAAACTAAGTAGCCACCATTGTCTCCATCGAACAAAGCGGCCAAATTGGCGGCACCTTTCATTGGCATTGGTAGATTTCATTATGCTTAGATGTTCGGACGCTTCTTCATCATAAAAAAGTGAACAAGTGATGATGGTAATCATCGAATTGAGTGTGTATGAGAAGAAAAATGAGAAAGAGATGGAGAATGGAGCAAATTGTATAGTTAGTAGTACAAAGTAATCATCTATTGAATAGAGCTATTAGATATGAGGCGTCAACGATATGTCTGATCATTGACGCCACCGTGCCCGTAATTGAGTGAAATGGCAATCGCCGACGCAATACCATTGGTCAACAATAGTGACGAACTAGACCGGCAAAACTGGCAATGCTCATTTATCATTGGAAAGATACACGAAAAAAGAGAGGAAATAGATAGAGTTTACAATATGGAACGAATGCAAATTGATAATAATAAACCATTTGGTCCGGGTCCGATTAATCAATATTAATTGCCGATTGAGACATTCATTAAAGTCCATTATGAACGAATGGAAGTGGACGGCGTCACAATACAAGTGATTGTGTGCAGCATCAATTAGAGCAATCCAATTATTGCTGGTTGGTGGCCAGCCAGCCACCAATGGTCTGCACTAGAATAATTTCTTCTTGTTGCATTAGACGCCGTTCTCTGGTGGCCGTCCTCACTCACTCACTCACTCACTTACTCATTCACTCTCTTTTGCTCTCATTCGTTGGTCTTCCTCTTTAATGAGCAACTTGTCAAAGTTTATCGAGCCTTGAGTAAAGCAAACTTTGTGTCCATTGTAATACGAGGCACGTCGGCTAAAAGTGGACGAGCCTTGCATTGTAATGAATGGAACGGCCTATGAGTGGCCATTCTATACCCCAATTGTGTCTATGGTGTATGGTACCTATTCTTGAACACTTCACTTTGTCGTGTTTGCTGATCATCTCACTAACGCCATTGTACGGTTTTACTGTCATGATGTTCAAAGTTCATTGGCAAAGACGACCTAAATTTCGGTACAAACGTTGATATCAACATTGATTCGGCTTGTTACGATTGAACACTTGATGTTGTACAATAAACATTCAATGGATCAATCAAAAGATATAATTTTCTAATATTGTACTAATTTATGCATTAAATATTGAATAAAATTAAAAATAATTTTATATCGAACGAAAATTTTTAAGAGGAATTTTTGTACAATTGATGTTAAAATTTTCATTTACTTTTCTCAAGGTAGCGTCGCCATCTTTCGTTGAAAGATTCATACAAATTCATATGTGTTAAAAACAGATTAAAGTTATCTCAAACGGCTTAAAAGTTATAGCATTAAGAAGTGAACTGTCTAAAATGTTCTAATATAACTGTGTCTTTCTGTATTTGTGAAGTGGAAACATCCATTTCAATTTAAAAATTAAAAATAAAATTTAAAAATTCATTTCAATATTGTAACCTAAAATAAAACTTAAATATCAATAAATTGCAAATTGGAAAAAAATTATTAACAAACAAAAATCCGTATGTTTTTAGTGTATTGCACATTACAAAATCAAGTATATTTTACTTGTAACTTCCGATCATATCTTAATTACAACATTTAAAACAATTTCCATTACTTGCATTATTAATACTAAACTGATTTGCGCAAAATATGACCTACTATGTTGTAATAGATTAAATTTAACATTTAAAACAATTTCCATTTTTACAAAAATATACAAAATAGTATGCGTCAATACTATTTTCGAGTTGTATATAAGGAAGTCCATCCAATTTTAAATTCACTGAAAACATTTTTACCAACTTTTTTTTATTTAATGAGATACTTTACATCCCACTTTCTTAATAATGTATTTCTTTGAATTATTCTTGTTTGTGGGCGTTGTAAATGCGGGCCATCTCTCATTAGAACCGATGAATGAAGGTAAAATATTTGGCGGTCAAGATGCCAAAGATGGTGATGCTCCATGGCAAGTTGCCATTCAAAAACCATTGAACCGAACTTTCTTATGTGGTGGTTCGATTCTTAACAAACATTGGGTGGTCACATCAGCAAGTTGTATTGGAAACACTTCAGCAGCGTATGATCTTATAATATCAATAATATAATTATGCAATAATAATATATTTTATATTATAGTTTTCTAAAAGTTCGTTACAATACATTGAAATTGGGTGGCGGTTTTACTTTATTTGTAACCAAAGTGATCAAACATGAAAACTATTCAGAATATCCTCGTGATTATGATATTGCATTGGTTCGTACATTAGGCATCATATTTCCAGGTAGAAAGAATTCAAACCCAATCAAATTGCCGGAAAAAGATGAAACAAAGACGAATGGAACACAAATTACTATTTCTGGTTGGGGAACATATACTAACGGAAGTGAAGAGTATTCACAAAATTTGAAATTAGGGAAATTAACCATATCTGATCAAACCAAATGTAAACAAATTTATTCTAATGAGATCACAGATAGAATGTTCTGCGCAAAAGATGATAAATCTAAGGTATACTCGGGTAAAGGAGATGATGGTGGACCAGCTTCTAAAGATAAAACATTGATTGGAATCCTCATTACCCAATATCATAAATGTAATGAATATGATATTTTTACCAATGTTTATCAATTTGTCTCATGGATAAAAAAACATATTAATTAATTAACTATCCATATTTATCATTAATAAAAACCTAATACAAATTTTATTCGACCATATGTTTATGTTTATTGTTTAAGTACCAAAATTTGCCGATATAACACTGCATCGATGAAGCATTTAGACTCATGATGATACATTTGACTCAATTTAATGAACCTATTTCATCGTTCTAATCATGATACAAATGATTCATATTGTTAGCCTTCTTCTTTCACTGTACAACTAATGATTGGCTCCCCCACACTCATCTATCGTTGTTTACATAGAGTGTATAGTGTATTGGCAACATGGAATTATCAAAGTTTAAACTCGTGCGCCTAACGTTTCTTGTACTATTGTTTAATCGAAGTTTAAACTGAGATGACTAACTTTAACACTACATACCACATTGAACATAGCAAATGTGTGGCTGAAGTAGCATAAAATTTGTATATAAAGTCAATCAAAAACAAAGCAGTTCATCAATCGGTTTTTGTCTTTCATCAAACATTTATTTTCACATATCATCATCGTTGGATGGCAATGGCAATGGCCGTGGCGGTGTGACTTCTGATGGTCATCAATATAACATCAATACATCAATTGATATTGATGTCTCACTTCGTCACTCGTCAATCGCCTCGTTCGTAATGGTACTTATGATCAGTATCGGGAAGAATTCTTCAAATATGTGTCGTCTGGTCAAGCGATTGAAATCTTCAACACTGAAGGGTACTTCATACTAATTATCGGGTCAAATGACAAGGTTCAACTGAATCAATGCCTCGTTGACGCCAAATTGGCTTTCGAGTGGTCGGGTTTTAAACTACACAAGATTCGATCAAATATTAATTCACCGTCACCTCAAGAGGAAATAATTGTCAATATACTCGGATCAGTCTAGACAACTACCGATGACATGTTAAGTCTGAAATATATCGATCTGGAGCAATCACACCTAACAAAGCGAACAATGTTGTCAAGCATCGGAAAGGTATTCGACCCGCTTGGTTTGTTGGACCCGCGTTTACCAGCAACGATTCAAAGAAGCTGAGTTTATAATAAACTCTCGGCCCGATTTATTCTTCAACCGACCAATTTCTACCTAAGAAATCGTGTTCGGGAGACACCATATGCAACAATGTTTTGATCCCGCAGTCGACTTGGAAAAGTTGTACCTCCATAACATCGCTTTACGAAATCAATTTACTCGGTTATGGAAAGCACAATACTTCAATACTTCAGTATGTTTAAACACTAAACTTTAGTATAATACAGAGACAACTAAATAATTAAATTAAAATTTTACATTTTTATTTAACATGTGAACATTTTATTGCTTACATTTGTTATTTAATTATTTGTTAATTTAAAATTTAGTTTTTACCGGTAATTTCCGATTACTGATGCGTAGAAAAAATTTTGAAATTACCGGTAATTTGCAAACCTTACCGTTAAATGGGGATCAGGCCACGTAACGGTCGTTGAAGTGGTGTTCCCTTAAAGCGAATTACCGCCGATCGGGCGATTCAATCTCTTCCAGTGATTAACGATGTTACGAGCCCTCCAAGCCAATTATTAGGAGCAGAAGAATCGGGCACGAGTACGTTGATAATGGTTGTATTTGTGTCGAAGTACCTTTTCCGTATTAATTTTCGAAATCGATTTCATAACGATTTATAATGTTTAGATAACCGGTATTCGTGCTGTGATTCGTGTTGAACAGATGGACCGGAAATAGCCAACGGTCTGCCAAAGACCAATTCATGTGCGGATATGATTCGCTCCAAGAATACCACAGGCCTAGAACTTATGATGGATTCAGCCTCCTGGAGTCTTACTAGTACGTCGTATCGCGAACGGCATTTTGTCTCATAGATTTTGAGACAGTTCTTGGTTAGTCCCACGAAACGTTCGGCTGATCCATTACTCCAAGGTGATAGCGGGCATGACGTTTTCCATTTAATGTTCAGTTGCAGGTTTTCGATCGCTTGTTTGATGGGAACGAAGTTTGTTTCATTGTCGGACATCACGAAACAAGAATATCCGATCGACTGGAAGACGAATAGGCAAACGACGACAATGTAGATGACCAGTGCTGCTGTCTGGCTGTCCGAGTGTCCGGGTCATCAGATGAAGACAGGAACCAGCGATTGAACCAAGGAGTGTAACAGATGAAGACAGGAACCAGCGATAATGTTCTTGATTAGTGCTGCTGTCAAGTTGTCCGAGTGTCCGCGTCACCAATGTAGGATCTCGGTTTGAGAGCGTGTAGCGGATGTAGTCAAGAGCCAGCGATTGCCACAGAGTGAACAGGTGAAGACAGGAACCAACGATGGAGCCAAGGAGTGTAACAGATGAAGACAGGAACCAGCGATTGAACCCAGGGAGTGAATGATGACACGAGCACAATGACGGAGGCCATGTGAGTAGTGCAGAGTGTCGTGAGTGAGCGATGGTGCTGTGGCAAGTGGTATGCCAGCAATGCTGATTTAGCTAGCAATGCGATTGGTCTTTTATACTGATCGATGGTCACCTTGTTTTTGTAGACGAGGCGCCAGTTTAGTCTTGGTTGACACTCGGATGAGAAGACATGAACGTCGAGTCATAGAGTATCGTGAGCAAGAGTTGATCAGTATGACCAATGACTAACGCTTGATCATTGATGGGTCAGATTGCAAGCAATGCAAAGGTCATAACTGCACATGAGTATGACGTATGATGTGAACCAGAATGAGTGTCGTATGTGGACGTCCCATTGGGTTCCTACATTGTTTTATTAAATTTTAATTAATTTATGTGTATAAAACAACTATAATATAAACAAAAAAGGTGAGAAAATATTAAAAGAAGGAAATGTCAGTTCCCCTTGTGTTTGCCAAAACTTCTAATTTAGAAAACTATTCCATCTCCGTTATTTTTATTCTAATATACGTACTAATTTGGTTTACTACTTCAATCACTGGCATAATTCAATCATTCGGATGTTTTTCAAAATCACACAGTAAATTTCAATTATTTAATGACATAAATCATTATTGGTTTTACTTGGTTTACTCAACAACATTGACTTTAATTTCCGTTCGAGATCTTAATGGAATCGTGGGTAAAACAGTTTTAGAAAAAAGAAAAGAGACAATCATATTTGTTTTATTTCATGCTTATATAATATTGATCACCGATACAATACTGTTAACCTATTGTTTCACTGTGTCTGTACCACCAATTGGTAAGTTGATTGAGAAAATTGAGTTATACTGATAAATAATGAATGTATAATGAACAGAATTCAATAATAGTAAAACAATTCTTTACTCGACACTTCTCCTTCGCATTGGAATATGCTTTTACTTTACAACCACTAATCATAATCATTATAGGTTGATGGGCAAGAGAGGATTGGTCTAGATTTTTAAATACAAATTGTAATACAAATAAATTTATGTTTCTAATAAAAAATTTATTTATAGTTGTAATGATTGCAATTTAGATTTAACTTCTTGTATTAAATCATCTTTGGATACTTCAACCTGAAATAAAACATAAAATTTCTTTATCATTTGAGTAAAAACACAAAAACAAACCTCTTCTCGTGTTGAAATGTTGCGAATCTTTAAAACCCCTCGTTTCAATTCTTCTTCACCAAATGAAATAGCATAAGGGATATTCTTCTCCTCACAATATTGGAATTGATTCAAAAGTTTAGCATTGTTCTTATAAAGATGTTCGGCTCGAATGTTCGCATCCCAAAGTTGAACCAAAATCTTCATTCGTTCCTCTGTCATACCTTTTCCAATAGATGCAACCAACACTTGTGTAGGACTACTTTTGCCAACCATCTTTCCTTCGATGATAGTGAATATACGTTCAATTCCGAGACTTATTCCAACACACGGAACTTTCCATTTGTTACTGTCAGCAAGCATTCCTACAAGGCCATCATATCGTCCACCAGCGGCAATACTACCACATTCAATATCATTTTCGGTTAAAACTACTTCGTAGATTAGACCAGTGTAATAGTCTAGACCACGGGCCAGACTCAAGTCGAATGAAATCGTTGGAGCAATGTTGAATAGTTCGGCATATTTAAACAATAGTTTCATCTCATTTAGTCCTTCAATTGCACGTTTGTTCGAACCCAGTTCACCGACTAATAACAAATCTATCAATTCCGCAGCTCCATTCTGACGCACGAATTCGCCTATTTTATCTGCTGCTTCTTCAGACAAACCTTTCTCGTTAACCATTTCGTTTTTAACTTCTTCCCAAGTATTCTATTTAATTAAAAATATATAAATTAAAAATTATTTTTTTTGTACTAAAACACTTGCCTTATCCAATTTATCAACTGCCGAACAAATGGGACGAAAATCTTTAACTGGTACACCACATACTTCAAATATTCCATCCAGAATGCATCGATGATTTACCTAAAAATAATACCAATAAATAAATAAATCTTTTGTTAAAATATAATACAACTTTACTTACTTTGATAACAAATGACTTAAGTTCCAATCCATTAAGAATTTCGTAAACAATTCGTAAACACTCTACTTCAGAAAGCATAGTATCACATGTTCCGGCAATATCAAAGTCCTAAATTAGTAAAAAATTCGATTGAAAACAAATTGAAAATAATAATATCAATAATAGCAACTTACGCATTGGTAAAATTCTCTATAACGACCTTTGGTGATCGATGGATTATCTCTCCTGTAAACTTTAGCAATTTGATACCGTTTCATGCTATTAATCTTGTTTTGAGCAAGATATCGTGCAAATGGAACTGTTAGATCATAACGTAGTGAAAGAAGTTCTCCGCCCTGATCGGCCAAGTCATAGATCAACTTTGAATCTTCACCATATTTTCCTGTCAATGTTTCTTTCAATTCGCAAACGGGTGTATCAATCGCCATTCCACCGTGACGTTTGAAGCAATCAGTAATCAATTGGAAAGCCTTTTCACGAACTACCATTTGTTGTGGATCGTTATCACGCATTCCCTTCGGTGTCTTGAGAGTAAATTTTTGCTTATTTTTACCATCTTCATCTAAATTTAATTGACTTTTGAGTGCTAATAATTTGTCGACTTCTTCTTTGATCTATAATTAAATTTTCGTTAACTTTATGACAATAATTATCGGAAGCAACAAATACCTTGTCTTTGTCAGCTTTTTGCTGTTTTAAATTTCGGACAACATCGCCTTGGAGTTTAATTTGGTCTTCCAGGGAGTTTGCATGAGACATGATTGAATGTTTTTGAATTGAATCAGATGGTCTTTTACCCGTAATTTCAACCAAATTGACTAAAAATGAACTAGATCTCGTACAAGCTAATATCCGACGGAGCATAACAATTTAACACGTTGCCAGGTTTGGGGAACTTGAATGATACTTTTTGCTGTGTACAATATATTGTTATGCATACAATTGCCGGTTGGCTATTTCTACCTATTTGATTGAAAAACTTATGTTTGAAAATTATTCCAAATATAAAAACTCATTTTATTAATTAAAACGTATACTGATTCATGCCAGAGATCAATAAAGTAAAGTTATAAAATTATTTAAATTTACAATAATGAAAATTTTTACATTTCATTTTATTTTACTCGACTCCAAAAATTATATTTCAAAATATGTCAGTTTTATTTATTTCCTTTTCTTAGATATATTTTTCGTATTTGAATTAGATTGAGCTATTGAATTTGTTTGGTAAACTTTTGTACTAATTCGATTCAAGAAATACAATGTTCCAATTGAGAATAGAAAGCTGTAAATACATCATAACAAGAAAGATTAGTTAACTAACTATGAAATTGAGTTAAAATTTTTCAACATACCAAGTTGTGACAGCAACTCGATGAACTAAACTGACCGCAAATAAAGCAATAAGCATGCTTATGACAACTATAATAAAAAAACAGAAATTATTATTTACAATTCAAACAAACATGAAAAATAGTTTACCTTCTGTGTATTTACTTTGGAACTGTTTTCCAAAAGAAGCCATTTCAAAATTATTGATCGATGTCAAAGTTAGCATAAAAACAATTGAACCAAGATAACCAGTGAATAAAGTAGATAATCGAGACGAAGTAAGATAGACTTTAAAAAATTGCATGCTTGCCATCAACAACAGTGAAAGCAGAGCGGATATGATGCATGACACACCAGGTGAAGCAGCTATAAATTAAAATAAATTAAACATAAGTTACTATTAAATATAATAACAAATCAGTTCAATTACCCATTATTTTAAGATTCTTCTAGTTAAGAATGACAAAATTCCGTACTAAATAAACGCGACTTTTTTAGTAAGTTGTCAAACAAATGTGATGAATATATCATAGAAAAACGTATGAGTACAAATAGTCGACTTTTGCTACATGAAAACATTGAAAACGCACGCCATCATGTGGTCAGAACGCAATTAAAAACGTTCAAGTGGGTAGATTCAAAAACAAAGAATTTCGATCACATGATCACTCAATGAAAACGGATCGGAAAACCTGAGTGAAATGAGAGCCAGACACTAGGCACGATCACGACACGATTATCCGGCTTCTGATATAGGTTGTCCAAGGGCATGTTTTGATTAGGATTAACGTCAGCAAAATTTGACAAATGATAAAATGAGAAATAGCAATTACAATTCATGAAATTGACCATAAAGAAAATATAGAATTTTTATTGACAAAACAGAACAATGTATGCAAACGTAGAAATGTTACAAATAAATAATATTTGGTATGTACACGCTTTCATAATAATGAAATACACTTTTGAATTGCTTTTGAAGCCTGCCTCGTGTTTGATACCCACAACCGTTGATTGACAATGCGTGTGGAGTGACAAGTGTATGATGATGAGACCAACCAAATTATCGCATAAAATTGGTGCGATTTAAAATAGCTTGAAAACGTTTCACTTAGAATAATAAGAGCGCCTTTTGTTCGTGTAAATTGTTAACAAAACGATGATTTTGGGATAAAGTAAAAGAGTGATGTGTTTGATACGAGCGGACCCACAATGTAGTCACAATCGTTAGAAACGAAATCAACGGAAAATGAATGAAGTTTCCAAATAATGGGACAAAGATGGATGAGGCGAGGCTTCCTCTAAGTGTGACGAGGTTGACTGTTTCGATGATTCGCATTCGAAGAATAATCGAAGGGAGGGAAGAAATGTGCATGTACATATGTAATGGTCTTTACATGTGACGACGTTTGTGTTGTAGTGCGCGTCTGTACAATTAGATAGACCCGAAAGTGTTACACATGAAGTTGAATTTGGGTAATAATAAAAATTAAGATTGTGTTTGGTATATAAACACTCTAGATTCACGATTGGGTTGGGTATTAAACACAGGAACAGTTAAATAATGATAATGTACAGGTAAAAACAAACGACTTCACCAATTCTCATTAACCGTTAAGTATGGCAAATCAGATCAATCACAAATGTTGTTCAGTTCAATGTGTTTGCAATGTATCGTATGCGCAATAATATATGAATTTGAGTGATTCAGTGTTGTGTTGAAAGAATGTTTATATTCTTATGAGTAATTAATATCATCATCATCATAAGAATAAACTACATGAATCAAAAATAAGTTGAATTCAGAACACATTGTATATAAGATGAAATCATTTTGATATAAGACTTATTTGCAATCGATGATTTCATCATTTTAGATTTCGATTCCGTTAAATTGATTCCAAGCTAAAAATAAATAAATGGATTAATTAACAAAAGTTTTATAAAAACAAAATAAAACTTACATTGGTGAACATATTGAAAAACGTTGGTATAATTAAAACTATTACGGTCAACATTGTCAATGAATTTGAAATTGCTTAGCTGACTTATGCAGCTCACAAAAGGTGTTTCTTCTTGCTTCAGTTCCCAACCAGTAGTGGTTGAATTTGAAACATTTGAAGATGATGATGAATTGGCTGCTGATGAGCCAGGTGATGAATCGAAAGAGGATGATAGTGGTGATGCAGTAGATGATGAGTATGCAACTTTATTGCCTTGGTTAGTTTGAACTTTATTATCTTGGTTGTTCAGTTTACGAAATTGTGTATCTTCCAGATCTTGAACATGAACCGCCTTATTCTTAAAATCAATAGTTGAATGATCAACACCTGTTGATGAATTGACGGTTTCAAACACCTGTTCACTTTTGTTGTCGTCTACTTTCAAGTTAGCAGTTGATTCTGAATTATCCACATCCTTGATAAACAAATTCAAATGAAAAAAATGGAAAAAGTCAGCAGATCAATAATAACTTACGTGTGATGAGTGATCGTTTGTAATAAAAAGAGCACCAAAATTATTGTCCTCTTTTAACATAGACATTTCATTTTCTTCAAAGAATCCAAAGATAACTCCAATATCTTTTGATTGTTTATGAATAACATTTTCAGCCAATTGCAATTGTTCACCATTCATAACGCAACCTTCATCAGAACTTTGCACATTACCATTATCAGAACAACCATAAAAAATGAGCGGTGGAGATTTGACATGAAATTCTTCGTTTCCCTTAACCAACGGTGAGAACGAGAGAGGCTCAAGTTGACCATTTAAATTCATTGGTTCATCTGATGATTGAGGTTGGTCACAATTGTTATCATTTTCTGATTCCATCTGAAAGACTACACTATCGGTTTGAACTGGGAGTGGCGAATGTTTGGCTGGCGCTGTTTCTTCAGTAAAGTGTTTTGAATCAGTGTCGGACAAATCGTTAGATTCAATTTCGTCAAATGATTGTGAATTAAGTTGGGGAAACTCATCGACAGTAGATAAATTGTCGGCTGGTTGCGACGGTTTGGAAGCTGATGTGGCCACATGAGCGATCTTAAGCGGGACATTCGTTGGTTGGTGAACTGACTTGGCTATATCAGCATAAGACGGCATTTTTGGCCCACTGTCTTGGGTATCATTAGTCGGCGAAAATTCTACTTCATACAATGCGGGATCTTCGGTGGAATTCGGCAACATTGGCGTACTCTCAAGATTGGTCGGCGAACTATTACGTGGTGGTCTCTTGTCGGGAATCCTCGAAATAGTGAGCATAGATGATGAAAGACTTTGTGAGGTGAACGAGAACGGTTGCAAATTGTTATTGGCTGAATAACTTTCCAATTCACTTTCGTAACCACGACCAAGATTATGAACGCCCCCGGCACTTGAATTAAATGGTAAATTCTTATTGGACACTTGCTTACCATTGGCTTGATCATTGGCTAAAATTTTATTTTGTTGCATCTTCTTTTTCTTGAAATGCTTATTCTTGGGAGTTACAAATCCTTTTTCTTGATCGGCCATCTCTGAATCAGATACAGTACACAAGTTTTCATCATCAATCGGTACAACGTTAGTAGATGTTGGTGGTGTAGACCAAATACTATTTGATTTTTTTGAACGGTAAAAGATGATCGGTTCGTCAATTTCATCATCAGATTCAGTAGCATCTGAACTTGAATTAGTCTTGTTTGTTTCAGCGTTAGTCGAAACGTCCTCTTTTGACTCTTTTGATGAATCCATTTTATCAACTTTACTTCCTTTTCCGTTAAACGAAGTGCTTTTCCCGTTTGCAAGTTTTCCATTTTTGTCCTTGTTCTTTGATTTACCCTTTTTCGTCTTTGAACTTTTTCCAACAATCATGTCATCACCGCTAAGTGAACTAGAATTAGAAGCCGATGAGAGTGGCGCCTTGTTCATGGGGTTTCTTTTATCCGAATCGCTGCTTGTCTTTAAATCTCCATTGTTTGATTTTGCACGTTTTCCGTTTTCATTTTCATTTTTATTTGCCTTTCCTTTTTGTTGTTTAACATTTGAATTATCATTTGAAAGATTTGACAATGAGATTGGAAGATTTGATGAGGGCGATTCAACAAATTGAACAAGTCGATCAATATCGTTCGTGTTGCCAACGTAATCTTTTATTTGATCGGATAGAATTACTGTCTCTTTTCGTTTCTTTTTCTTTCTAAATTGATATAACAATAATGGAAAATGTTAGTAGGTGAAAAAAAGAACTATTTCAAATAATTCTAACCTAATGTTGGTTGTATTGGATGAAATTGAGTTATTAGCTTTTTGAATGAAAGCTTGTGGATTAAACAGATTCGGTACTGTTGATATGATGGAGTTTGATGCTATGAAATAAATCATTTAACATTAATGGATAAAAATGTAATATGATACTTTACCATGATGCGAATTATCACCATTAGTCGACAGCATGGGCATTTCAAGTGTCTTGTCGACATTTTGGATTTGTTTATGATTCAACGGCTTCATCGTTTGGTTATTGTCCAAATTATGTTCCAAATAATTCAATGGTAAATCACGTGAATACTCGTAGATGTTGGCCTTCGAATGGAGGTTTTTCATTTCAGGAAACTCTGGCTTCTCTTCATCCTCTTCTTGTACAGTATACGATTGTTTATTAGGACGAGTGTTACTTTGGAAATGATCGAACGTCTCCACAAAGGTGCCTATCTTTTGAAGATGTACGGAGGAATATGAGTTGGATGCAGCCGATTTGGACGAAGAAGACAAGGACGATGACAAAGTGTTGTTATGGTCAGTGGCTATGGTATCACTTAACGAGTAATGACTAGAATTCGAACACGACTGATGTGATGCAGGCCGGCTTAGTGCCGAACTCGATGATTTGTGATTAGGTAGTGGCACACCACCAGACAACATTTGTTTATTACCACCACTTATTGGTTCGCGTGACACCTCACTGCAATTGCCGACGCCGCCACCATTCGTCAGCTTTTCCTCGGTTATTGGGAACGTCGTGTCACATCTGCCTGAATTATCACTTTTAGAAGGCATTGTAAATGAGTTGGCACGATTTGGCTTGCGGTTTGCGACACCACTGCCATCTCGAATATGATTCATTTCGGATGAGGTTGAAATAGATGTATTCAACTTGCAACTATCATCATCACAATTGTTGTTGTGATTAGGGCATAGTTCTTGTTGTTTGCGTGCTTGACTCAAGGCGACATTGGTACAATCAATACTGACACTGCCTCCACCACCGGAGCTACCATGCCATCTATTTTCATGACGAGTTTTGGTACAATTCAAACGTCCTAAATCTGCCGATGTTCCATTCTGTTCGATCGTCTTGTTCTTCTCCTCTTTATTTTCCTTCTTCAAACGCTGAACCAATGGACACTTTTCCGAATCTGGTAACGAATGATCGGTCAATTGTTTGAGGACACAATAAAGTTCCTCTTCGCTTAGTTGTTCAATGTCCTTTTCTGCACCGGGACCGGATTCCATCTACAATCGAAACGTATATATACATACATACATTAGTTCCTGTATCAAATTATAAAAGTAAATTTTGGTTCTTCAACAACAAGCGTATTCAAACACAAAGACACATCAGACATCAGAGGCACATATAAAAATGATGATGATGATCGTTCTTAGTATCTGTTTGGTTGGCAATGTTCAACCGAATAGTCGAATATTTCTGAGACATTAGCCGCATTCACATTCGTCGCCGAAGTATACTGTCTTATTGTAAGCGTTGTGCATCGCATCGCAATCGTTGAATCGTTTATGTGCCTGTTACATTGACACACTCAACGTCACATTCGAATGTACTACCTACACACACACTCACGTACAACATGTGAGCATCGAGTGTGTCGGGCGAGAACTTACGAAAAGAAGCCGATGAACATATCAGAAAGCAACATACATACATTGCACATTTAAACGCACATATGTACGCATACATTGCGATTCCTTTTGGTTTGTATGTTTGTGTGTGTGTATGTCTGAGCTCTATCAAAAAACGGCTTGATTATAATTATCAGGTGAGCCAGTCCGAATCCAAATTGGTAACCAATCGAGCATGTGTCATGGCTTGTTGCTTAGTGCCTTAAAAACATTATATTATATTAGAAAGCGTATACTGCCCACCCCGAAACGATGGACGGACGACCACTTGTACTTCCACTCGCCCAACATTTTCTTTCCCTCATTCACTCAGACACTCACATATACAGTGTATATTATACACTCTCCCTTTCCTTATTTGTGCCTCGAGCACATGGTATCACACATCAGCAAACAAGGCTACAATCTATTGGTTCGTTCGTACCATTCATTGAATCATTAGTTTACATCGCCAAGTGCAACCTAATAGGGTCCCATTGGGAATGCATTAGTCGATCACCTATCATTGGTGATATGTATCCCAATATCCATTACAGTAACAATTCATAAAATGTATTAGGACATATAGGATGTATCCAGAATGATTAAAATAGTATAATGAGCATATTGGTAGGAAGGCAAGTCGACGCACAAATGAACACATCGCCGATCAATAACTGTCATTCATTGAAGCAACACATATAGAGTTTTTCCCCGTTTAGGTGGAGTATAGAAATAAATAAAAAAAAATTTAGGCCAATTGAACGAGTTGATAAGTGAGATAATATTGTATTGGGTGTAGGGCACACCACCGACCATATATACCAATCGGAAAGTAATGGTCATTCATTTCAATTATAATTTAATTCTTGCCATTTTCATCATCAATTAAAATGTTCATGCAATCAAGTAATCTGGTAAGTGTTATATGTTAGGAAATAACTAATAATAAAAAAGGTGAACCATAATTATAATCGAATTAAATTAATTCCCAATCAATTAATTCTTTAACTAAGGCCTGGTTGCGATTAAACATGAACACAATCAACAATCTTGTAAATGTTTCGATTTTAAACAAACAATTATAATGAAATTAAAAAAATGGATCATTCCAATCGGTAATGTACTAAACAGTATACTACATACAGTAGTAGCAATAGACCTACCTTGTTGAGTGATGATATGCAAAGTTTGATGACGCGAAAAGGAGGACAATGTCGAATGCAATCACAATGTATGAGTGTTTGGGTGTATGTGTTGATACGTACAGATGGTGAATGTCACAAATGAACTACTTCGATGAATGTTTGAAGTCAATCGGGAGATGAGAGAGTGAGCGAGAGCTTGACAAACGACAACTTCACAATTTGGATATCACAATCGCTCAATGTCTGCTCAAGGGAATGAAACAGACACGTTTCCTTTCACAATTATCATCATATCCAATTGGTGTGCATATAAAACGAATATACTGGAAACGGGTCAAATTTGAATAACGATTCTAACATTGTTAACACTGTCATACTTTGTCGGTCGTATCATTTCAACCATATTGCCAATTGTATCAATGGTTCTAGTTCAATTCAATGATGAGTGCCATGAGTGAGAGAGTAAAGGCACGGTTGTGTTTAAATGGTGAAACAATCCGGTGAAGTAATTCAGTTTTCTACTTCAACCCAGAATGACGAAAGGGAGTAATAGTGATAATGATAAAGAGGGACACATCAACCAATGAACGGAGGTGACAACATGCTTGGGCTGAAACGAATGAATGAATCGAATGAATGAACGAATGAGAAAAAATGGTATTTAGGCACGTGCCTAAAACGTACCCTAATAGTTTAGATTTTTAAGTTTAAACATAGGAGTCATTCGGCGAATACAGATGAGATACAATGTAGAATGATATAAGTCGAAACGACAAAAAACGTATGATGATGATGATGAGAAAGATTAATGAAGCGTCAGTATTGGAGTAAAGTCATTGGTCGAACGATGTGACTGATGAATGAATTCAAACTAGATCCAATGAACCGACCGAACTTGTCCGGGCGCCAGGTGTATCTATTTGGTTGCTTTACTTGGTCCACGACACTTCAAGCAACATACGGGCCGAATGAAGCAACCAAGAAGGAGAGGAAACCAAAGGTTCATGAAGCTACACGAGCCAACTGTTTGCCGTGCTAGAGCCAGCCAATGTTGATGTGCGACGGTGCTGCTAGTTGGCTCCCTTCTCCGCATGCGGCCGCCTTGTTCCTCACCGATCAGGCTGCATGTGCGCGTCCTTCTCGTCCACATACATATATACACACACACGTACAATTTTCCATTATTGATCAAATCGGGCACAATCGGAATGAATTGATTCAAATTGAGTCCACTTGGCAACGATTATTATTCGATCCAACACATAAATGATGCAAACTCAAACAATTCACACACACAAACGCAGATACATTTACATTTATCATCAATATTGTCTCAGTACATTAAGATTCATTCACAGAGGACGTATTCAATACAGTTGAACTGAATTAATATGTTTGACGAGAATAACTATAGTTGTATCAACTTATTACACCTCAACCCGATATATTGGTATTGAGAGGGGGTAGAAATCGTTTTTTTTGTTTCTCTATTTGTTCTAGTTGGATGTTACATTTGACATCTGTTTAATTAATGTTCAAATATTGATTAATTGGTTTGATTGAAACACTTTTATTATGTGTGTATATATATAGATAGATAGATGGGAAGGCGGGAAGGGGAGAGGAACGGGCGAATCATTTGCCTGGTATAAGAAACGATTAGCGCCTCCAGAGGGAGCGATCGTATTATATGGTGAGTTGGGATTATTTGGGCGCTGTACATAAGAGAATGTAGTGGCGCCCAACCAACGACCGACTTCCATTGAGATGAAAATACTAGCATATTCGACTCTGTTCAGTTGTATCATTAGCACATACTCGGTCATTGCGATGACGAACATTGGACGACTCAGATTGGGTTTTAGGTCCATCGACGGCGGCCTACTTCCAACAATGCGAAAAGCGAGAACCAAGACCGCCCTCCAGGTGACACGCGGACACATTTGTAGGTGTAAAAGCGCTCGATCATATTCCATTCAATATGTACTCAAGTCCGGTGAACAGCAGCAGCAGCAGCAGCTGAACTTCAATAACCTAGCCCAAATAGAAAACATGGAAACATAAACAGAGAATACAATGTACATATGCACACAATTTAGAGTAGGGAACAAGCAAGCATCCCTCCTGTTCCGTTCTCATGCGACAAAGAGGATATACCCAAACATACACACGTCAGTGTGAGCCACTACTGCACGAATCGATCCAACATGGAACAGTCTCTAGGATACGGTCAATGGAATGAGGAGAGTTGTACTCTCGGCCCATCCCGTTCAGTGTGCACAGCCCCCGTTCCATTCACGAAATGTTCCGAATATGACGATCGACTCACCCGAATCGGTTCACAGCTACCTATCCTCAATTCGGTTGTGTACTTTCATTGACATTCTCAATATATACCTCATTCATTGCTTGCCGTAACAAGAATCCGTTCTACGTTCACTTGACACACTTTTTTTTCCATTTGATATTGATATCATATTTATTTATGATCATTTCAATTTTGGCTTATTTTCCAATAAATCAAACCAATAAACCAATACGATGAAACCAAAGTTACATCAAGTTTGAATCTTTAAGCAAATTAGGCGCCCCCTTTTTTTATACAACTAATTTTTTTTATGGCCATATCCGTTCGACATGGATGAAGAAACGAGAGTGAAACGTCGGTCTAATTCGGCCTGCAATCGATGTCATTCGGAACATGATGAACTGGGATTCGAGTCAAGCCGTCTTCACGTGATCAGTGATTCACTATCGTCGCCGTGTCTCATCGACCAGTTGTCGTCTGTACCACCACCATCATCATCATCATCACCGAGCCATCGCCATGAAGAGACGTCAGAAAGCCAACTTGTCGAACAGTTAGTAACTTTTTTTATTTGCTTATTTATTTGTCTATCTGTCTGTCTCGTTACTTTGTTTCAATGCCAATTTGAACTCGATTCAAGTTTTTCTTCTTTTTACTTGATTTCGCTCATTATACGATTATTGCATCGCTCTAAATTGTTTTTATTTTGTTTTCGGTTCATATTTTATATAACAGTGTCCTTGACAGTCACCGCAGGGTTGCATTAGAATAGATCTTACGATTGCAATCGTACAGTAGATGATGATGAAGCGGGTAAATGTAAAGCAAAGAATAGAGAAGATAACGCTGACATAGGACAGCAATATAATGGGAGATAGTAATTGATAGAACCATTGCCAAATCAAACCAACAACTAAACAGAAACTTTATATTATTTATTCTTTTGCGAACTAACACAGTAAACAATTAACACCATCTTCGCCACCGCTATCGCCGCCGCCGCCGCCGCCACCACCACCACCACAGTTAACGAATAGACTAGTGGTCGCCGAAGTGAACGATATTAGAGCGGATGTAAAGGACGATACCGAACCAGTTGAGTTGAAGATTGAGAATTGTTTGCCATGCAATGTACCATCGAACAGCAACAGTCGACATAGTTTCACCCTTCAACGACAGGACGAATTTGAAGATATCCATTTTGTGGAATACGGACCGACATTATCGAATGGCAAATGTACAACTGATCACTTTGTTTCGACCAATGACCAAGATGAGGAAAATGATCCGTTCAAGAATGCGTTCGTAACCAATTTTAAGAGTAGAGGTTCACTGTCAATAGCAAATAACGATATGGCGCCACACGAAACCGGTGAAAGCAACTATCTATATTCAACACATAAGAAATTGACCCGATTGATAAACCGTGATTTGGTACCAATTCAAGCATCGACAGAAAACGGGAACAAATTCGAGACTCAAGTGATGATTTCCGGTGACATGCAAACTCAAATTGTGTTGCAACCAAAATCGACAACAACCCAACCCCAAGTTCGCAGTCCACATTGTTCTAAAGCGAACGATGCATTCCTGTACAATCGTGGAGCAAACCAGGAAGCACCATTCCATTATGATTATGATTATCCCACAAATGTGTTCAATACCCTTTTCGGCTCTAGTTCAAAAGCACAAAATTGGTTTAATGGAATATTGGGTTGTTTGAAACCGTTCTGGACTATCATCGGAACAAAGGAATCTCCCGGGAGAATGTATGACGAATGGGAAATTCCATTTGAACAACTAAAAAATTTGGAATTCATGGGAAGTGGAGCTCAAGGCGCCGTGTTCAAGGGTACGTTCAACAATGAGTGGGTTGCCGTTAAGAAGGTAAAGGAGAAACGGGAGACCGACATTCGTCACCTACGACGATTGAGCCATCCGAACATTGTCGCTTTTCGTGGTGTATGCACACAAAGTCCCAACTGTTACTGTATCGTAATGGAATTTTGTCCCAATGGACAATTGTACGATTTATTGAAAGATGGCCAACAAATACCGCCATTGATGATCATTGAATGGGCACGTGAGATTGCATCCGGAATGAACTATCTTCATCTACACAAGATCATTCATCGTGATCTTAAATCACCAAATGTATTGATCTCAAACAACTACACGTTGAAAATTTCCGATTTCGGTACATGCAAACAATGGAATGATCGTTCTACAAAGATGTCATTTGCTGGAACTGTAGCATGGATGGCACCTGAGGTTGGTTTCTGATTTATTTTCCATTGATGTTGTATACTATTTTGTTAAATTTCTTTCGGCAGATCATTCGAAATGAGCTATGTTCTGAAAAAGTGGACATATGGTAAGTCATATTAGTATGGTCAATCGATGGTCATTAACTATTCCATCTACTAACATCAGGAGCTTTGGAGTCGTCCTTTGGGAGCTGCTTAATTGTGAGATTCCGTATCGAGATGTCGACTCATCAGCAATCATCTGGGGAGTTGGTAGCTCTAGTTTAACCCTTCCAATACCGAGCACATACCCGCGAGGATTTCATCGTATATTGCAACAATGTTGGAACTCTAAACCACGTAGTCGGCCATCGTTTCGGCAAATATTGGCCGACCTGGAGATGGCCGCCGCCGAATTGGAAGATCTGGAACCGAACTATTTCTTCACCATTCAACAACAGTGGAGAGAGGAGATATCTAATTCGATGAAACGAATGAAACGGCGACGATCATGTGTCGCATCCAATTATGAACCGCCACCACGTGAAGAGCACCAGAAGGATGAAGTGGAGAATCTGGTTTCCAAACGTAAGGATGAACTATTGCATGCGCAACACATTCGAGAGGAATATGAACGAAAACGGGAATGCGCCAACAACCTCTATATGGAATTGATGACCTGTTTACTCAAATTGGAACAACGGGAAAAGGAATTGATTCAACGAGAAACAGACTTTGCGCGTAAGGTTGGCCATCAACGACAATTGTGTCATTCATCTTCGATCATTTCACCTTTCGTCGAAAAAGTTCCTCAAGTTTTTCAACGAAACATTGATGAAGGCAATCAAATGATTCCATACTCTGTTCTATGTTCACGTCTACCAGAACAGGACAGTGATCTTGATCATGAATCGGAAACCGAATTCGAAAGTCCATACATGAGACGAAGACAATTACGTCAACGAATAAGTGCAGAGAGAGGAAGTAAAACGTCTCAACGATATGGAACGAAAAAGTTGGCATGCAATTGTAGTGCTGAGTGTAGTCGTCGTTCTATTCGACGGAAACGTACAACGGAACGAGCACTAATAGATCACCATCGATAGGATCATCGCCGGCTAGAAGCATTACGCCGGACAGCGCAAGTGTTCATTCGAACAATGCACGTTCGACACCTCGTCCGTCAGCATTGATCAATGATTTCGATCGACCACGACCAACGTTTCGAATGCGAGTGGTGGAACAGTCAACTCAAACCGAGAAGCATCGTTGCAACACAAACAGGAATGCAAATTCAGACTCTTCTTCGCAAATGGAGAGCAACAATGTCCGACAACATATCGACAAGTCGACATCTACCTCATCGTTGGATCTATTGTCCAACTTGAACAGTCCCAACTATGGCCATAGTCGACTCGTGCCTAAGATGAGCACTACTTCGACGTTCGATTCCGGCTATGGTGATGGATACCAGAGCAGCCTATCTACACCGTCTACCCATTCCATGCGAATCCGTTTTCCGGACAAGAGTCCAATGACACCGATCTCGGCGAAGGCATTCGAAAATGAGTTTGACATTGAACAAGAGTATAGTCCCAATGGATCGAGTGTGAAAGTTTCAGTTTGTCGAATCAAATGTCGGCAAACCAATTCCAATACATTGCCCAGTTTGAGTAGTATCGATGAGAACGGTACCACTGAAGAATTAACCGAAAAGAAGACGGAAAAGAAAAAGATAATCATTACCGAAGAGTTAAAGAAGGAACCGGAGAAAGATAGACCATCACACAATGAAATTGATTCACGTTCAAAAGAGATGGAATTTAAAGACCGACCAATTGAACATTATCACTCGAATTCAGATTTGTCGAGCTTTTACGATAGTTCATTAGAGTCAGTGCAAAGCAGCGACGACGATGACCAACATGATGAAGAGAGTAAATACTTACTTAGTGATCGATTCCGCAAGGCGGTACATCACTTTAACCAATCTAGTCGACGATATTGCGATTCCATGTCGAGCTCCGACAATGAGAATATCGACAATATGGCCAATTCTAGTCATCTAGTTATTCAATGCACCGATACGATGCCAAATGATAATTCTCCTTCCATTGATAAGAAACAGATCGACCAATTGCCTATAATGTGACCGATTGTAGGTCCAGTTCCTATCGATTCCGATATGCCAATTAATATTGGCAATAGTTCCAAACCATACACTTTACATTCAAAGCACATAGTCGTTGTTGAGTTGGCTAAACCATTTCGGTTTCAACTAACCCGTATAATAACATTATAATGCGTCACAATGTACTGTGTAGATGAAATAAAGTCAATTTTATTTACAATATTAATCGATAAAAACGAACATTTTTGTATTATTGTGATATATTATTTTTTTTTCATTGTTGACTAACTACTTGTGGCGATAACGGTACTGGTAATTTACGAGCAATTTCATCATCGTCCAATGGTTGTGTTTCGCCAATGTTTGTACCATCTAGTTGTTTCGGTAATGTTGGTTCACTAATATTTGCATTTAATTCAAGACTGTTAAGTTGACTGCAAACATCAACATTGTCAGTTCTGACTGATGACTCGATATCGATAAGAATGGCACTTTGTTGTTGAATGCGATTTTCACGCTGTTGTACATAGATTGCTTGAAAATGTGACGGCAACAAAGACGGGTCAATGTCTTTTTCAAATATTTTATAACCCAAACATTGTTTGATTGTATTTTTCGATGATTCAATAGTAGACATCGACCGTGTTTCATATTGTTCTATAAATCGGTTTAGTCGTTTCGAAAGAGATTCAATGTGAGATTCACATTGAGCATTACGGTCCATTGTATCACTAAGCATGGCATAATTGGTGTTTAAAATACGAAATGCATCACAAAGAAATGTTTGTTTGTAATAACCGGGTGGTTGTGCTTCACCATTCATGTAACTCTGAATATATGGATTTTAGTAAATTTGAAAGTGAAGCTAATTGAAAAACTTACCTCAAAATCACTTTCGCTCATATTTAATGATTTTCCACATATTTTCTCAATAAATGTTGTAGCACAACATAGATTAGTAAAGTAATAACCAGCTTCACCACTCATCAATCGATGTGGAGTACTAAAACGTGAAATAAATTTTATGTTTGATTGCAACAATGGAGGATTGGCTTTGATCACAACAAAAACCAAAGCTGGTAGAAATTGATCAGCAGAGATGGCATCGTTATTGTTGACTTGAAGCATTTGAATAATTGTTTTTGAACATTTAACAACCAACTCTAACTTTTCTAATGGAATATGTCTTGAATCAAGTTCGATTATCTCAGTTATTGCTTTATCAAGAAGATCTTTGACCTTAAAAATACATTTTAAAAGTTAAACATATTATTAAGTTTTTAAAAAAATACCTGAGGATGTCTTAAATTAATGTCTAAATCCAAATGATTTGACATGATCCAATTTAAATTTCGAATCATTTTTTGAAGTTGCAAATCTCTTTCTTCATCTTCACTTTGGACCCGAGCAAAGAGCGGACCATAAAGTTTATCAAGTAACATATTCTCAGTTTGATCTATTAGTTGATCCAGTTGTTCAAATTGAACTTCCTTATAGTTTGGATGAGTCTGAAATCGGTTTTTCATTGCCGCATAGAATTCATGAATACATTCAGTCAGTTCATCAATCGATGCATGACGTTGAAGCATTCTATTAATTTTGTCAACACACTTGTTAATGTTGGCATTTATATCTGGTACAATATCATCACGAAATAGTTTGGCAAGCATTTCTTCTCCTATCATTAATGGTTTCTCCAAAGAGAAAAATTGCCACGAATTGTTATCACTATTGCTACTAGTACTACTATGACTAGATGTTGAACGATATTCTCGAAACGTGGAGGCTCGTTTAAAAATTGACTTGAGTGACTTTTTGTCCGCTTGTTGTCGTTTCTTCTCTTCAAATTTCCTGTTGAATATAAGTAAAAGTGTCAAAGAAAAAATATCAGTAAATGATATTAACAAACCTAAACGATAAAAGTCCTGAAGCATTGGACAAGAAAGAGGATGGCTGTGACAATGATGATGCCGATTGAGCACGAGCCAACGAATCGGACGAAATCTTATTTTTTAACGAAACCGAACTTGACGATAATGGTTGCAATGTTTTGTTCATTGTCGTATCTGCTGATGGTGATGATAATTTACCAAGTCGAATTTGTTTGTAACAAATTGAGCAATAGCCATCCCATTCACGATTACCGTAAAAACCACAACCATTCTTACAATCCAATGCAGATTTATCAGCAATATGGACCGTCATCCGCCGATATAACTGACATTCGTTGTCGTCCATTGTTGATGAGTTATAATTGAAGCCTAGACACGAACACATAGTAAAAAAATTAATAATCGAGAGTAAACATGAGTCAACGACAACGTGAAATTAATGGTTGAAAACCTACTGGACAAATGATCGGACTCATCCAACTTGACAAACGTTTCGTCATATGGCGAATGTGTTCTCGACCCACTACCACTGCTATCAGTCATAATGGAATGACAATAATCTTCTTTTGTTTAAATTTATTTTATCTTCAAAAGAAGAAAATATATATAGTTAGAGTAAACAGACACCAACACTATATACAGGTACACAAGTACATTCGTAGATCAATGTTGACTAGGTGTCTGGCGGTGATCAATGAACAAGCATTAATTGTCCAATCGTACATAAACAAACGATCGGTTGGAACCAAATGTTTAGCAATATACATTTGGCAATGTACATCGCAGTCTTGCGACAATCCTTCGATTGGAACAACACTTGAGTAATGGCTCGCGTGCGCGTGATGATTCATTCTACAGTGCCAATGTATTGTTGTAACCAGCACAGTACAAACTTGATACCAATTTTAAAACAATTCAAACACAAATACATTTTTTTGTTTCTTTATTTTCATCTTTATTTTATTTGTTTAGGTAACATTGATATGTAATATAAAAACAAAAAAAGCAAAGATAAATTTAAATAATATTGCATCCGGGTACACCAAGTTTTACTTGATAACAAGTACAACCTTGTAACTGAAGTTCCTTGATCAGATTTTCATTATGGTCAAAGTCTAAAAAAATTTTAAATGGTTAGATTTGACTATGAAAATTAAATTATAATAATAATAAACTTACTAGATGAGAGGTAGATAAGAACAATACCACCGCCTCCGGCACCGGTAAGTTTGGCAGATAATCCATATTTGTGGGATATGGCTACAATTTGGTCAATCTTCTTGTGGCCAACATTAAGACAGTTTAACAAGTTTTGGTTCATATCAAATAGAACCTAAAATAAAGATAAAAAATTACATACATCGGTGAAGAATAAATCAATAAACTTACCGATAAAGAAGACAAATCTTTTGATTTTAGCCTTTCCCAAAGGTTTTGAGACAGATGACCAATTGAATCGAGAATGTTTCCAATTACAGTTGGATAAGCTGTCAATCTTAAGCGACATTTCTCTACCATGTTTTTGGTATTTCGTGGAACGTTTGTGTTCACTAATATAACAGGAGTGTGAGCAAGATCAACCAAATCAGCACTATCAATGGAATCAATGATTTGTCCAGAGCCGAATAAAATCGCTCCACCATATGTGCAAATAGAGTTGTCAATTCCCGATGGCTTTCCGTGGAATAACTTATCAATCTCATAACACCATTGATTAAAGTTTTGCTTCTCAATAGTCTTGTTAAACACAACAAATAATGCTTTTGCCAGGGATACAATATAGGAAGAAGAGGATCCTAATCCAGCTCCATTTGGCATCTTACTTGATACCTCAACACGTATCGACTCACGTTGTCCATTTGGCTCAGAGATATCGCTTATACTCAGATAGAGTAGAAGAAAAGCCAAACAAGAATTGTGAACGGCATTGGGTTCTTCGGGAATCTTCAATCGCATCTTTACGACACTCAACAATTGTTCGTTGTAAACAAATTTTCCATCTTTATCTACAATGCGACCAATCTGTTGCAAATCATTCAGTGTCCAATTGGTTTCAAAATTAAAATTCCGTAAACATAACTCAACCATCCGTTCCTTCGAACTAAACACCTTAACTTCCGTATATAAATCCACCGTTATGGCAACTGCATTCTGTTCATTTTTTTGCAATAAAAATAGATAACTTATCAAAAAAATTGTTATAATATAATTGTACAAACCTTTCCATAAACGGTTGCATGTTCACCAGAAAGAATCAATTTTCCGGGACATTTACTGTGGGCCAATAGTTCCATATTGATTCTTTGCAAATAATAAATTTAAAACACTGTTAGGATACTTTAGTATGAAAAGTGAATTCATGTCTAATGAGCGGATGAAGGTAGAAATACATTTCAATAAAACAATGCGGTTAAAATGAACGAAAAAAACGTTCGTTTCTAAGATTTCCTTGTTTGACGCAAAACATGATGAGTTAGATATTATAATAAACCATGGAAGTAAATTGTGCGCCAAATATAATTTAGTTTTGATTGATTGATTGACGAAACAGGATTGTCGTGTACTACGAATAGCATAGCATAGCGAACTAACCTAAACCAATGAATGGGAATTTTAGTAGAGCAAACAGCTGATTGATGTTTCGTTCGATGAGTGTTCCCTCTTGCGGACCACGTTCTCAATAGAATCCAATGGTAAATGTGGTTCTTGTCATCCAAATTACGTTGATCAAACCAAATTGTTCATTTGTCCACGACTACACTGATGACGATTGTTCCGCCGATTATTGGTTTGTGTGTGTGGACACATTTGCATTGACACATATTTAACAACAGTAACTGTTTTGTCCGGATCACGACTTATCTTTGATGGAATCCTGTTTGTATGTTCGTCCCACTTCAAATGCATTTTACCTTGCCAACACAGAACTGGTTTGGTAAATATCCGAACATGATTGATCTTATAACCGATCAGTGCCAATATGTTTAAAAGTTCTCATAAATGAAAACTCAAATCAATTGGTTGAGTAATCTAAACATGTGATATATATGATTATAATACAAACGTAAACAAATCTAACATCAGACTCATAGCTCAAGTTGTTTTCGTTTAGTAATGTTATAGTTTTGAGATAAAAAACAAACGAAGCCAGAAGAAATTTTGATCATGTTTTATGTATGTACTCGTTTTACATCGAACATAATTAAAAGTCGGACAAATTTATGTTCTCGTTTACCATCATTTGTATTACAAAAGAAATTTTCGTCTCAAAATGATAGTCTTGATAAGATTATACCAAGTCAAATTGACAATTATGGTTCGTTGCGATTTAACGCAACAGATGTGAACAAATTGTCATCATTCAGTGTTGGACAATTTGAAAAGTTGGTTTTGGATCAAATCAATCGAAGCCCAAGTGATCCTCCTGTTCGTTCATTATGGTTCCAAGTATCTACTTTAAATGCTCGGTTTATTGCTCCACTAATTAAGGCAACCACTTTTCATTGATTAATGACAACTGTTCAATTAATTTTAAATTATTATAGTTGGGATTTGAATTTCATCACACCAAACGAGATTATTTGGTGCTTGTTAAACCATTGGTACATTCGACCAATATTCCAAACTATGCATATACGAACATAGGTGTTGGTAATAATTTTCATATTCTTATTGAAATTATTCATTGAACATTTGCTTGACCAATAGGAGCATTGGTGGTTGACGAACATAAGAAGATTCTAGTGGTAAAGGAAAAACGATTCTATTTTAAACAAATGTGGAAACTGCCAGGTGGTTATGTAGAACAAGGCGAAGAATTAAGTCAAGCTGCAGAACGTGAAGTACTTGAAGAAACTGGAGTAAAGTGTCAGTTTCAAAATTTAATTTTGATGCGACACCTTCATCGATTTGCATTTGATTGCGCTGACATGTATTTTGTGTGCCTTCTACGTCCATTGAGTAAGACAATTCAAAACAGAGATGATGAATGCGATGCTGTTTGTTGGATGTCAATCGATGATATTATTCCACAATTGACCCCATTTAATAGATTCATCTTGGAAAAATATATCGAATTCCGAGGTAGTTCACTCTCAATAAAAGGTGAAACATTCGATCCACAATTTGCTTCGATGCCTGCCTATACAATCTATTCAATGAAGTCTGATCTCCCAGATAATAGCGAGGTAATATGAAGTATATATATAAAATAATATTAAACAAAATAATTGAAAAATATAATAAAAAAAATTTAAGTAAAATGATATTGTCCTTTACAATGATAATAAAAGGCTATAATCAGTAGTCAACTTTCCAACCACAATCTTTGCCTGCTTTATAAAGTTCTTCAATGGCTTCTTGTGCACAGCCAGTAGTTTCGAGTTCTTTGTACTTATGGTAAAGGGCAAGAGCTGTTTTAGCATCTTCTACCGAATCATGAGTTTCACTTTGTATATTCAATCCAAGAAAATGCCATGCCAAAAATCGCAATGAAACCTTCCTTTTATAGTTAGGAGATTGGAAAAGATAAACTGTATCGATGACCTGTTCTGGTGGAACCACTAAATTGATAACTCGAAAATCATTTCGTAAGCCATGTCCAACAAAGATGACTCCATTGTCGACCAAGAATCGTAACTTTAAATAAGTTGATTTCAATGTGGTTAAATGTTTTGATGATAAGGTAGCATCGAGGTCACCAGGTTTAATTCCTAGACAATAGAAGTAGACTTTTATAAATTGAAAACAAATTGAACCTCTAATGACAAACCTGAAAACTTTGTCATATAATCAGCAACCTGGTCTTGCGTACAAATATAATCATCGATGAATGGAATGCCTTGCATTTGTCCCGAACCACGAACACACGAGATTCTAGCTACGGACTTGTGCGATGGTTTTATGGTAGAACGTGTACCATCCGAACGAAGTTCAGTCTCTTCATGATTCAACATTACAAATTCAGCATCCATTGCAACAATATCTCCTCTTCTGAGCAATTCCTTACTTAGATCAAGAGGAACGAACGAGATCAAACAACTTTGAATCTTGAGTGCAACTGATATGTCACTACTCAACACATTAGGGTCTATTTGGTTCTTGATTCGTCGAAGTGTTTTATTATTTATCATATCGCCAATCAAATCACTTCGAATATACATCAAAGTGGCTGGAATCTTCCAACTTAGATCAGTAGAAAGCACTTCTTCAATTGAGATCGGATTAATCGAGTAATGATTGAATAAGTACCATTCGTTGATTGTATCATGACTGAGAATATTCTTTTCGAAATCGTTTAAACAACTACGACTATCCAAAGTAAACATTTGATTATCTTCCAACTCGCATGGAAGTTCGTCTGAATCGGACAAATCACTTTCATTTTCCAATTGATCTTGATTGACCATTGTCTCATTGTTTGTTCGCATATGCCGTCTTCTCTTTTTCATTAATTGCTTTTTACGTTCACAGAAGTAAGCTTTATCGATTTTGATTGCGCTCACAATATTATCGAACGAATTTTCGTCTGACTTGACAACTGATGTTACATTTATCAAACAATATTCGTTCACCTGTCCCTCCAAACAATCACTGCATTTGTCTTTTATCTCGAACAAACCATTGTCCCCATTTACAATGTACAATTTTGGTGGTATCCAAGATGCAAATTGACCGTGCGCATTAAGTTCATTTTCATTCTCATTCTCTAGATGAGCATGATAAAACTTGCAATCACTACGCATACAATTTTGTCCGTACCGACAAGCTTTAACATTTGCGCCTGTTTGAGCGATTGTCTTCGATTGTTCTGGTTGCTTCTGTTTGTTCTTTTCGACCTCCTCCAAATTGGTAATCACATATTTTCCCTTGTTTTTAGATGTTGTTGAAAATTGACTTATTTGATTTTGCCAAAATTTTATAGCCTAATTTTAAATTATTTAGTTTGATTAGATTAAATAATATTTAAAAATAACAGCAAATTACCCTTTCATTGTCAAGACCAGTATTGATGGCAAATATGTTCGGTAAGGAGGAGACAATTCTTTTTTCAGTAATATTGTGGTGGAACTTTTGACATTGGCTACAAAATGCTTGAATTGTTTGACGAGTTAAAATTGAGTTGGTCAATAATTCAGCAAAACCGACAAATACATTTTCGGTTCCGGTACCCCCACTTTGATTACTGCCATTGCCAGCAGAAGATTCTCCGTTGGTTGGTGTATTATTTAGTATTTGATTAAATGGATAGTTCAAAGTTACGGGAAAAGAGTCGTGTGGCGATTGCCAAGTGTGACGACACTTGATGCATTGAAAATTACGTGTAAGACGAAGAGAAAAATAATCAGTAACAAATGATGCTTTAGAATTTTCTGTAAAATCAGTGTTTAAATAGTTTTTTGCACCAGGTTGCTGTGGCGAGGATGGTGTGTTAGATGATTCCCGATTTAATTGATGTAATAAAAATCGAAGCCATTGTTGGGAAAGTTTTCTAAAGTTAACCTGTTTGAGCAACGTTTCATCTTCTAAAATTGGAATAACCGTTTGATTCAATAAGCCATAAAATGAATAATAGATCTTACCTGGTAGAATAAGTTTAAATGCAGACACTTCGGGGATAGTACGAAAAGCACGCAAAAAGTTACTGGCTTGACAAGGTGTATGTTTTGGTGCCGTATCAAGCATATGGAACAAAAAGCCAAGTTCACAGATCAAACAATATTCTTTGCCACATATGTGACTTTCAATTGCCGATCTGAGTGGTGGTATGAAATACAAACATTGAATCATATTGTTCGCGTAGGAATTGGGCATCGTAGAATCAAGTCCCGGAAATGGAGAATGATTGAATCGAGAAAAGTCGTATTCATCCTTGTCCACCATATTGTGATTCGGTTCTAAAAAATGATAACGGTGTGGCATTTGATCTGTTCCAAATTCGTTTCCCTCTGGACTGTCTACATTAAATGAATTTCATAAACATTTCAAAATTATAAAAAAAATTTAAAACGAATCAAACAACAAAATAAAACATACTTCTCCGAGAGTTGTTAGCATTTGTGTTCAATGAAGGAATCATTCCAGATGGATTTACAACATAGCCAATGTTTCCAACAACTTTCATCGAGCGTAAAATGTCTGGTCCAATTGGTGGCGTGGGTCTATATGTACGGATACATTGTTTCGATGGCATATGTGAAACGAGGTTTCGAAAATCGGCCAACTTTGAGAATGCATAATACGGAAATTGGGATATCTCCGAAACGGGTGTGTAACAATCGCTCGTCAGTGAATAATATGGTGGTGGCATGATAACATCAGCATATTCGGCCTGTTTTGGGTTCGTATTGATATGGAATTTATCACATGTCCCATGAACATAAACAAAATTGTGATTGTCTCCAAATGCAAAGGCCTGGTCAGTTGCTGAAACATCAAAGGCACTAATTTCAGCCCCGTAGGAATGTAAGGCAATGTTGTTAATTTGACTATATTTTCAATAGATGATAAATTTTGTTAAATATTTGTTAAAAGTTCAAATAAGAATACATACTTAACATTGCTGGGACTGGTCAAATCAACAATTGAAAATTGGCCATTGCGCGAAACAATGCAACACTTGGTGGTAAATCTCGACAAAAATTTAAGATGCATTGGCAAATAGGTCTGTGTGGCAGAAACCAACTTCATTTCGCGGATGTCGTAAATCATCAACAATTGAGAATAGGCTGAACATGTAACGAGATAATTGCCACAAACGTCAAATGATGAGATTGGCGATGTAGGTTTAAATTCGTGCAAAAGATTCAACATATCGGCATCTCTCAGTACAATCTAGAATAATAACCATGTGAAATAAGTTAATTTTGTCAATTTAAATTATACCTTTCCTTCTCCATCGGCCAGACACATAAATTTGGGATGACCCTTCATGTATTTACAATCACTAATTCCTTGTTTGTCGTCTCCAATATTGACCACTCGAACATGTTTCAGAGTTTCCATATCACAATCAATAAGTTTTTCCTGGTTTCCAGCTAAATAGATATGACCACTTTTGTTTTCGTTCGTATTCTTGTAGTGCATACATTGAAGATCTTTAAATAAGTCTGATTTGTGCGTAAATTGGGGTAAACCACGCCGTTTCGACATTCTGACAAACGTTTTAGTAAGCGATAGAACTCCATCACGACAAGTTGACAATTGTCTAGGAAGAAACAGAAAATTTTTGAGTTATAGATTCAACTAAAGGTTCCAAGCTTTATACCTTATATCACTTTCATAATCAATGTGAAATGATGTATACTTTACAAGGTTATTGTAACTAGACGAATTAGGCACAAAACTGGTCAAATGGCCGGAATAGTTCCCGACCCATAAGATCTCTTGTTCGGTGTCGAATGTTAACGATGAGACACCTGTCAACTTATCGGGTCCAATATTTGAGCCAACATCTGCAACTGATGAGAAGATTAATGGATAATCCATTTGTGTTGTGCAAAACATTTAATATAGAGTATGCAATGTATATTTGGCGGGTTGGATGACATGCGTTCAGAATCATCGAATATTCAAATTTGATAGTTTGTGTTGATCAATGTTTTTGTGACAGACATTGGTTTTGAATCGAATTTGGTGAATCAGAAAAAAAGGTCGGTGGCCATTTGGTTTTTATTTTTGTATGCGCAACTGGTGATGTTGTCATCGTGGCCTTTGGATTCTTGTTGAAAAGAGTCTCGATGTCAACAGAACATAACAATGCACACAAGACATCGACACAAAATACAGTTGACTACAATGAATGGACAAGTCACACAAACAGTCATACTGCGCTTGCGTAACACACACACGGATTGTGTTGACGAAACAAGGTATATAAGATAACACCTGGTTAAAATAGCATACTTAAATGTTAATTAAATTGAAATAGAGCAAAGGAGATCCTGGGGCTCCACCGTTACTTCAAGATTAAATTCAAAAACGAAGAATTACTCTCATCAACCTGAGTTTTATGATACATTGTACTTATCACCTTTCAACCGTATTCAACATTGTTTTGTCGACAATTTTCAAAAGTCCGCTGTGAAAACTTGCCAGAATGTAAATGAACAACCTCAAATGGTCGAAAACGTCAATCAGGTAACATCTTCTGTTTTTAATATTACGATTTAAACTAACTTATTCTTTTACTTATCACCTTTCAACCGTATGCAACATTGTATTGTCGACAATTTCCAAAAGGATTGTACTTCCAGAAGCTTAACAGTGCGAGAATATCGAATAGCTAAGCTATTCGATATTTCAAAAATTGTTATAAATTTCGCATCCATTGAAAGTTCTGATCAACTATCAACAAATCGACAAATTCAAACGGACGAATATAATCGATCAATGCTTCAATTTCTTGAAATTTACATTAAAAAAAATCGTTTGTTTTGCCCCCTTCGGAGAAAGTCTATACGGGTTGACGAAAGAAGAAAAAAATTCCAATATGGTTTAAAACTGGATGTTGTGGGCCGAAGGCGATTTTGGGTCACCTTTCAAAGGTGACCCTTATACTTTAAGAAGCATAGACCGGGGGCTTCTTTTAGCAATCAACCGAATCGTTTGGTTTTACACGAAAGGTGCTAACAATAATTTCAATTTTGATCCAGAATTACCAACAATTTTAGCAGCCATTTATCTTCCCATCTACAATTTCTAGAACAGAAATGGGAAGATATTTTGAAAATTATTCACCATAAAGAGTTAAACCTGCATTTAACTGAGCAGGAACATAATCTACTTCTAGGCAAACCTGCCAATTTCAAAGTAGAAAATTTATTTGTAAGTTACCTTTTCTATTTGACATGATAGTTAATTAATATATTATTTATTCAGTTAAAAATCAAAGGAAAAATGGTGAATGTCTTTAAAGCAGCTATTCGCCATAAAACAAGTGGCGTTCGAACTAAAGAAATTAACAAACAACCTCGTGTGCGTGGGGGAAAAACCCCTAGAGGAAGAATAAATACTATTGATCATAATTGCCCATTGACCACCACAATTTGTAAATAAACTAAATAAAATTACTTATTATTAAATAAATTTATATAAACCATAAAAATCTAAAGATTCGTTTAGTTTATTGTTCACACGTTAAAATCAGCATTAGTGTCTGTGCGATAAGTAAGTTTATTGTCTATGCACTAAAGCCAACAAGAAACTTCACGTTTGGCCAATAAGATCACCATTAGCGCCTGTGCACTATCTCACTTAAACGTACTGTCTGAACGTTAAACATTTCGGTGCTGTTTATGGACAGTGTATGATTTAATTAGTCAAAGTTTAAAATTTGACTATTTGAAAAATTACCTGAAGTTGCATAAATTTTAGTAAAAAACCGGTAGAAACGGCCGACATAAACAAATATTAAGCATTTTTTAAAATAATTAATTTTAATTATAGGAAGTTGTCATTTTTATCATAGTCAAGTTTTCCCACTAAATGAAATATGCAATGTCAAATTATAAATATAAAGTCGATGACATTAACAAAACGCAGTTAAAATTGATAGTTTAAGTATAGAGTGTGATTTGAGTATCATTGTTTTCGTTAATTGAAATAAGAAATATTGGAATGTAAATGGTGATAGAATATAGCTTGCATTAAATAATGATAGAAATGATTATAATGAGCCACTTAACGTCGCTTCTTTTTTTCATGTCTTTTGGTTATTTTGTTAGATGGTCCACTTAAGGATGTTCCAGTAGATTTAGTTTGAGTATCATCGTTTGAATTGCCATGACGCCTTTGATGCAATTGCTGACTAGTTGAGAAGAATGGCGCTTTCGACGATTCATTTCGACGATTTGAACCACCATTGCTTGTATCATCACCGTCACTTTGATCAGAATCTTCAAGAAATTTATCGCCAAATCTCTCCGAAGAATTTCTTATTGTAGATTTTTGATTACTCGACATATTTCCATTGGAATTTTCTGAAGCATTTTCATTTTTGCTTGGTAAAAATATTGCTGCAGCGATACAAATCACTTGAAAGATGGCACCAAGTATCAAGCCTATTCGAACAACCTCTTCGGTGATATATGACCAATCAATTTCAAACATGTTGAAACCAATCCCCTACTAGTTCGGTTCGGTTACGATTCACGACAAATATCAACAAAGTGTCTATGAAACCTCAATTTTCATAACTTCCTCCTAACTTGTCCATTGTTTTGTCCTCTATTTCTACCCAGTTAGGAATTTTCAGTTTAAGCATAATCCACAACTTCAAATTTTTATCTTGTCTTTTCGACATGGTAATGAAACTTTATATAAAAAAATAAGTATAATTAGCTCAAGTTTATTTATAAAATAACAATAATAATAAAAAACTAAGATAATCGTTTTCGTTTGTTAGGACTATTCTTTTTGGGTTTATTGACGACTCGTTGCTTGTAGCGTTTATTACTGCGATCAATTTTTTTGAAAAATATTGGTGTCTGTGGTTGCACCACACTTGAGTAAGATTGTGATCCGGAAGTTCCCTCTCCCGTAGATGTGGATGTCTTTGTTGAAGTTGAAGGAATATCTGCATCCGGCATAACATCCGCCTTAACATCCCCAATAAAGTTGGATTGTTTTACTTCAATATCGATTTCATCAGGATTACAGTCATCGTTAGGCTCATCCAATTTCACTTCGTCTTCTGAATCCTCATCGGAAGATGATGAACTTGAAGTGGATAACGAAGATGACGAAGTTGAACTTGATATATCACTGTCTGTATGCCTATTCGTATGCCTATAATTAGGAGTATCAATTGATCCATCTTCACTACTGTCTGTTATATAAAACATTTGAGGTCGTGTTGAAAAAGGTTGCTTTGCGTTTCTAATCAGCATACCACAATGTTTCTCAATTTTCATATCCGTTTCTGTAGTAAATCGATTTTTGTTAAATAAAAACTTTAAAAAATTGTTATGTATTATACCTCTTAAAAATATCAAAAGATCGTTGGCACTTTTGTATAAATTATTTAGTAGATTATATAATCGTTTATCACACAAATTTCTCCCTATAGAAATAAAAAGTAAAATTGTTAAAATTATGATTTGAAATAAAAATGATTATTAGCATGATACCTTCAATCTTTGACATGTTTTTAATTTGAATTGATATTTGTTTCTTTGAATCTTCCATCAGATCATCATCGTCAATATGTTCTTTTAGAAATTTGCATTTAGATTTGTCAAAGAAAGCTCCAAACTTTAATGACAAAATGATAGACTTGGAGAATTTGAGAGCAAAAAATGTTAGTAAGTTTCTCTTTTTTGCTATAATCTTTTGATTTAACAGACATGAGTCGATTTCATTTGTCACTATACGTTCATTTTGCAAAAACACAGTTTCCATCGAATGGGGTTCATTTTGTGTTCCATTGTTGGTTTCGAGTGCGTCAGATACATTTTCATCTATAATTGAATCGATATCATTTTCCATAATTTGACTTTTGAGATTATTTAGAAACGAATTAAGATATCTAACATAAAATCGTTTAGCGAAAACATATGAGAGATAATCATGTTTTTTTAAATTTTTTGAATCATATTTTTGCGTAAAATCAAAACGCTTTTGAATTGAAAATTTGTTATCACTATCAGTGCTGATCTCATTAAATGCAATCTCTTCTTTAAGCGGACTTTCACAAAAGTCATTGTCTTTACATATATAACCTTTCATTCCAGTGAACGCAATTCGATCAAAGTACGATGGTGACTGTTCATCCGAAGAGCTTCTCATTGACGAGGAAATATCACGTTCAATCATTGAATCGAAGTAAGCAATCATTCTTGCATCTTCAGATGTATTAGTGCTACCATACTCGTTCGGAACATAATATCTATCAGCCTGTATAAGGTTCAAATAATCACGATAGGTGTAGACACTTCGTCTCATTACTGGTCTTGATGTATAGGGATTATTATTGCTGGTGATATGGTTTGATTGTTGAGACTCTACTTGATGTTCTTCGTTAAATTGCATGATAGGGCTCCAAATTTTGATCATTTTTTCAACTCCAGTTGATGCAATGAAGCCGTTCTTAGAGTTAAAACGAACCTGATTCACAATGGATCTTATAAAAAAATAAAAAAATTATTAATAAACTTGAAAATAATTTTTCTCCATACCTATGTCCAGAAAGAATATGATGAGCATTTTTCACCCGAATAATTGAATCCTCCTTTAAAGGATTTTTATTATTTGATCCATTAAGAATGAAATCTGGAATTTTCCAAATATAAATTTTGAAGTTGTCCGATCCTGACGCAACAAATTGCTCATTCTCGCCAAGGAAACAACAACTCTTGAGTGTACATGAATTATAGTAATCTGAGTTATCAAATTCAGCAAGCGGATATGGGCTTCGAATATCATAAAGTATTGGAGCAGAACGGCGTTTTAAAGCGAAGATTAAATTTCCTGTTTTATTAAATTGAACACACATAACATTTTGAGAGTTCAATATGGATGATGAATAAAAATGGAATAGCTTTTTCATTGGACGACGAACATCGTACAGATCAATTCCGTCTCGAGAATTGGCGGTAACCACTATATTTTCATTGAGCGGATTATACATAACGGAATGAAATTGGCCTGACCCAACCGCAAGTTGAGTCGATTTGACATGAGGCATCCGGATGTCCCATAACATAACTTCATTAGAAGCGCTAACGAAAACATTATTGTTAAATGGATTCACCGACAAACCATATACGTCATCCATATGGCTGATCACATCGATGGTTTCTCTAGTTTCAATATTGTGTATTATCACCAACTCATCATTACCACCGGAATAAATTCGTTGTTGGTTCGAGTCAAAAGAAATACAAAATACGTTTGAATTATGATTATTCTTCATGGCAAGTGGTTCATATTTATTGTCTGCATATTTGATTTGGAATTGTAAGAGTAACTAATTAAAGAAAGGTAACAATTGGTCATACCATGTATGGCATCCATAAGGTTCCACAACAGGACACGTTTATCATCACCAGAAGATACCATTAGGTTACCATCAGGAGAAAATTCGGCCGAATTGACGCATCCAAAATGACCGAATAAATTTTTGTAATAGAATGAAGTTGAATGTTCCAATGTTTTATCGATATATGACCGTTTCCATACATTTTGACATTGATTATAAGCAGGAAATGCAAACTCTCGTTGATAGAGTTGGTCGACCAGATTTACCGAGCGTGATATTTTGGCCATTGTATAGAAAACATTCGTACGGATTATCAAATTACATATATTAAATTCTGATTTATTAAATTGTAGTAGAACAGATCTCACTTATATTGTGCTCATCATCAACATACACACGACGCACACGCGACAGCAGCATGTTATTTGCAATGGACATGCGCGTATCCATTTAAACGGAGGAGTAGTTTAAAAACGCGGGTTCAATTCATTTTTGATTAAGTGTAGAGAGTACATAATTCAACTATTATATTTGCCAATCAAATCCGATCTAGATTTCAAATTGGGTTTAAATTGTCAAATTTTTAAAATTTCCTCTATTCTCGAGGTTATTCTAAATTATCCAACTGTTAGTGGATAGTAACAACAATAACAGGTGAACATACACAGTTCAATGTAACACATTAGCTAATGTTGACCTGCATTTCATCGTTGGTTTCGTGTTTCATGTTGTGTCTCACCAATAGAACACAAACAAATGCCATGATGGTTGTACAAGATATTTACAAACATACATTGGTTCTCTCGCCATCTCGCAATCTCGTTCATTATCATTGTTTTTATAATGTTGTTGCTGTTATAACGATTTATGTTCGATGCTCCATCTGACCTTGTCTACCAATCTCAAACCAATTTCAGTATGCTCAAGGAAATGCTCTCCTTTTTCTATTGTTTGCAATTGATTTGCGGCAACGTTCAACATTATAGAAACCGGGAAAACTGCTACGCACCTGTGGGCACAAAAAGAAAATAAACACACGCACATAAATTGACTACAGACATGGCACATTCATATTTATATGGACTCTGACTCTTTGGATCCAAAAAGGAAGCAAACTAGTGAAACGTCGAATGGCTTTTAAATTGAATGAACAACCACTGGCTGAATGCCATTGGGCCGAGCTGTGAGTAAGTGAATGGATGAATGAATGGATGACTGAATGAATGAATGAATGAGTGGCCGAGTCCACATAGAACGTTCGAGTAGCGCGAGTGTCACTCCCGCCATTTGTGTTTGTGTATTTGGATGTGTCCTTCTCCATATAGATGTGGATGTTCACTGCCACTCGATGCGTGCAGCCACCAACCAACTATTGAATAGCCATAGTTCAGCGAGCTCAGTCCCTCGTTTGACGTCCATTCGAGTTGCCGCATCAAGATAGAGTTGCTCACATTTTTGCACAGAGTGTGAGCTCAATCACTTGCCGAACGGGATGCACCATACATTCAATCCATTGAATGGATAATTCGCACACTCAACTGAGCGATAGTAATCGGCGACATAAAATATGTTGATCATTTCTAGCAATCATGTTCAACCACCATTAACATCTATCATCAATTTCGATTATAATTATCACGGCAAATGAAAGTGTTCGATTGTGAATGCACCCAACCCCCCAAAATTGGTGAACCTCTCCACACACTTGCTACTATGCACACACAATGTTACAATGTTCGCGTGCTGAATGGCATCTATACCATCTGTTCGACTTTCAATTTAGTATTGATGACGATATCCACTAATTAAACCACATTCACGCACAAATTCATCATCATTCTTCGACTTTCACTCATTCACTTGAGAAAGATCGAATGGTATATATACGGTAATATATATCATATACGTATGTGTTAGTTGTTTGCCGTTTAAATTATTGTTGTATATGCATCATTTTGCTTATTCCACAAACACCACTGAACATCAACGAGTACATCATTGCGGCCATTGACTTTTGCCCGCACCATCTCGACATTGCGACCGAGAGTATCGTCATGTCGTCGTCGTCATCGTCTGTTGCTTCAATTCTTAGATAATGTTTCGCTGTCTCTTTTTTTATTATACTATATAGTGGTAGCACACACGCACACACATTCTGTCATTTCAAACTGGTACGCCGTCTTTTATGCCCCTCAACTTTCAAAACTACTTCATTTCATTTTGTTGTTCTAGTGTCTTAGTTGATGATCTTTTATATATATGTGTGGTGACACAGTCCTGACCCGTTACCAAAGTGATCGCCCAATTTAAAATATCGATCCATTTATATGTTTGTTCCATTTTAAATTACTTGTTTCATAAATTGACATTCATCATCATCATGAGTTATACGCCATCATGCAAGTTAAATCTACTTCTAGCCGCAATAATTACTTGTGGTGTACTTGCCCTGGTCAATCAATACCTATCACCTCATTGGATTGGAAATGTCATTCTAGATGTAAGTTTTATTGAGGAAGGTGTTTTCACCTAAACTAAAACAAATATTTGCTAAAATTTCCTTGATGACCATTCAAGGAATATTAAATTCCATCTAATATCAATTGTTTGATTAGATATCACCAATGTGTCAATTACGTATTTCACAGTATATTTCCTTCATTGATGTAATTTCATTCTTTCTTACAGAAAGTTGCATTAGGTCCTAACTCATCAAGCTATGGCGATTGGCAAAAGTCAAACATTCCAATCTACACCAAGTTCTACCTCTTCAATATAACCAATCCTGATCAAATGTTAAAAGGAAAGAAACCTGTTCTGGAGGAAATCGGTACGTAATTATGCTCATTGCCATATTTATTTGTTTTTAAAGAAATACCAATAAATTATACTTATTTGTGTAATTTAAAACTTGTCTTTTAATTCAGGACCGTATGTATTCCGTCATGAGTTTGAAAAGATCGATATCAATTGGAATCAAGAGAACGATACGGTAGAGTATAGGCAAATAAAACGATGGATTTTTGAGCCATCAATGACTGAACGATCATTGGATGATGAGATTTATCACGCAAATGTTCCATTGATGGTAAGTGGCATTATTTCATACATAATTCATCTCTATGCGTCAATGTGCGAATATTTTATAAATAATGTCATTTTTGCGTTTATAGTCGGCCGTTGTCCAAATACAAACCTCTCCACTTGAAGAGCAATATACAGCGTTCGAATCGCTTAATTCACTAATTGAGGCATTCGGCATGCGTGCAATACTCCGACATAGAGTTTCCGATCTGTTGTTCAATGGATATCATGATTCATTACTTGTATCAGCATCGAACTTTTATCCCACTCAGGTTACACAAACTAAATTTGGATGGTTCTATGATCGGAACGATACATCCAGTGATGGATGGTATCGAATCTTTACCGGAATGCAAGATCACACCAAATTAGGTTTAATCAATACATGGGAAGGAGATGAAGAGTTGACGAAATGGAAAGAAGGTCATAAATGTCGATCGTTCGAAATGGTATCGGCTGGTGACCTACAACCGCCATTCATCACACGAACCAATCGACACTTTCTACAATATTTGGATGGTAACACAAGAGAAGATCCATTGCCGCCACTTCGAATGTTTATCGGTGACATGTGTCGTGTGTTTGAACTCGAACCGACCATAGCAACCAATGTTATGGGCATGCCTACTCAACGATATCGTGCCAATCCAATGCAATTCAACTATTCGTTGGTCGAGAATCAATGTTACTGCCAGATGGCAAAGTAAGTGAAACGAAAAATAAACAAGTTAATTGGCTTAACCAACAGGTTAATTATAGGTGCCCACCCAATGGATTATATCATGTTGGCGTATGTGCAAAGGGTTCGCCAATTTATATCTCGTTTCCCCACTTTTTATATGCCGATTCGAGTGTACAAAAATCGGTTATAGGCATGAATCCTTCAGTGGATAAACACGAATATTTTATGGATTTTGATAAGAATTTAGCTGCGCCATTGAAAGTTGACATACGACTTCAAGTCAATTTACTATTTAAGAAGGTCAAAGAAATTGAGATAATGGAAAGTTGGCCAGATAATTTGGAAATTTATTTACCTCAATTTTGGTCGTCAACAGTATGTTTTTAGTCAATGAAAAATCCATTAATCATTATAAATTATTTTTTCAACAGAGTGTAACTGTAAACGAACAAACCAAAAATCAACTTGAACTATTTAACAAAGTACTCAATATACTTCCGTTGACAATTTTTGGACTCACATTAACCTTGGCAAGTGTAGCAAGTTTAATTTTGTGCATCGTTCTATACCTCCTCTACACTAATCAATCGGTTTGTATTTTAAGCATAAAATTCTTATGTTCAATTTAATCAGAATTCGTTTTATCGGATAGCTTATCGGACTTAAGCAAATGGTCAAATATGAAAGTGTCTCCATAATAACGAACAAGGAAAGTCGCGCCACCATTACACCATAATCATATCATGATTTATTGCCTTCGTTCTTCTGTGATCTGAACATCTATTGCCATGTGCCATCACTGGTCATTTGAACTCAACCATTCCCGGAGTGCAATGCATCAATAAGTATAATTTCAAAGACTTTAAGCACGCGATGCTAAATCATGTGGCTAATTGCTCCTCAAAATGCTTATCACCTGTATATACTCAAAAAATTTATCAGGTTAATAAAATAAAATATATAAATGTTAATGATTTTATCACGACAAAGATCGAGTTGAAAATAAAATTACTTTTCGCGCCTTGTTAAGTTGTAATACAACTTTCATGAATAGTTCAAGTGCAAACTTGTAAAATCCACAGTGTATTCAGAACGTACCCACGGTTTTACCCCATTACACCATTCACAAACAAAATGATTACGTTGATGGATGTAGTTGTAAAAAAAATAAATATTGGTCCGAGAAGCACTTGTTCAGTGCAAATGTGTGTATTTGTTTGGTTTTTCATCGCGCCTTTCCAAAGTCTGGTTTGGTTTGGAAATTTCAAACCAAGTTAATTTTGGCAGCAATCATACATCATCAACAATAATGGTTCAAACGATGCCTAATTGCCCAGGAGGTATTCATTGGTATGTAAAAGAAAATTATTCCAAAAATATTAGTAAGATAAGATTATTTCCACAAAACAAAATAACAAAAACAGGATTGAAAAATATCGGCCCAAAAGTTTGGATGATCTCGTCTCACATAAAGAAATCGTAAACACAAGTAAATTTTCAATGATAATTATTCAATTCGTTTCAATTTGATTTAAAATTCAAATTTGTTTTATTTTTTTATTTTAGTTGAAAGTTTTATCGATGGCGACCGTATGCCTCATTTGCTTTTTTATGGGCCACCGGGCACTGGAAAGACGTCAACAATATTGGCATGTGCTAGAAAGTTATTCTCAGAAAGGGAGATGCCTTCGATGGTTTTGGAGGTATGTATTGGCTCATTAATATTTGAGTTTTGAAGGCCGTTTTAAGCTATAAGGGTTTTTATTAATATGATATTTTGCATTCTTGCAATAGTTGAACGCATCCGACGACCGTGGCATTGGAATTGTACGCGGTGCAATTCAAACATTTGCATCGACCAAAGTTATATTTACACAGAAGCCTTATAAGCTCATTATTTTGGATGAAGCTGATGCAATGACTCAAGATGCTCAGAATGCCCTCCGGAGAAGTAAATTTTTATTATAATTATTTTTATCATTTTTTACAATTTTATTCTGCCATCTTTAGTAATCGAAAAGTACACACAAAATGTTCGTTTCTGTTTCATTTGTAACTATCTGAACAAGGTCATTCCAGCTATTCAATCCCGTTGTACCAAGTTCCGATTCGCCCCGCTCAAATCAGATCAAATTGAATCCCGTTTAAATTATATTATCAAGAATGAAGGAGTGAATGCAACTCAAGATGGAATGCAAGCACTGATGGACTTGGCCGACGGTGATATGAGAAAAGTTCTCAATGTTTTACAAAGTGTTTCCAGTGCATTCGACATCGTGAACGAAGAAAATGTCTACAAATGTTGTGGAATTCCTCAACGATCAGACATTGAAACCATACTTAGATGGCTTCAAACGGAAAAATTTACCCCAATTTATGAAAGTATGAAACCGTGACACGGTCAAAACAATGACATGCTAAATGAATTTTTTTTTGTTCTCCATATATAGACATTCTTTCGTTACAACACGAAAAGGGATATGCACTACAAGATATTCTCAGTCGAATTTACGAACAATTTTTCAAGCGTAAGTTAAGCAATCATTGCTAACTATATAATAGAATGTCAATAATCCTAACAATTGACACTTTTTTATTTGTGCAGTCGATCTTCCCAATCAAGTTCAAATTGAGATATTGGAGAAAATGGCCGAAATTGAGGTTCAACTATCGGGTGGCGGTTCAGAGAAGATACAACTTGCCGCACTAGTCGGATCATTTCAATGTGCACGAAATGTTGCTAATGTATGAAACGGCCCTATATGATGGATACTAAATAAATACATTCAGTTGATTGCATATTGGTCGATGTATATAGACACATTGTTCTCATTACATTATTTAATCTATTCTGGTTCTGGATATACTAAAAAAGGCCAAAAATTTGTTTCGTTTGCTTGGTTGGTTTGGGGGGGTAAGCATTATCCTTCATTCCATGTCGAAGAATGGGGCGTTCTAATGCCCTCGCTTGACGCAATAGTGATACGATGATGATAGGTATCCGTCATCTTGTTTGGTGAAAGTGGGGGATAGTATATTTTGTGTCCACTGGTCGGCAACGGGAATGGATTGCCTCTGGCCAGTGCCATCTGAACCGTTCCAAATGTTTTGAGGGAGCGGGCGCGTCCTCTCGATCCAACACCAAACATGTATCGACTTTACCCGAGCATGCGTTTCGGTTTTGGGGTGGAAGCCTTGCATTGGTTGGTATCTGCGGTGCAGCACCACTCGAATCCAGTCAGTTGTCGCAGTTGACTGCCTTTTGTCTGAGCGTCATTGCCTGCTGCTGCTGCAGATGTTGGTGATGATGGTGATGATGATGATGATGCCATAGCAGAAGCAGCCGCCGCCGTCGCTCACTTTTACTGCCCTTTGCTCGCGAGCTCGATTGCGAGATTGCAATCAGTCAGTCTTTGACTCACTTGCCATTGCAGGATGTAGCCATAGTTGATGGCCGAACGATGGCCTCGACCACTCGCAACATCGAATGGGCGCCTTTGAATTTAATTCAGTTCGTGCCGTGGTTCGAAACCCACGCCCAGAAAGGTTACAAACTGCTTCTATGTGCAATGATCACGTAACACGCATTCTCTCGTCACCGCTCGATACATTCCAGACAATATTTTACTTCATATGTACGGTACGAAATTGTAATGCGTTCGTTTGATTTGGTTCATCCAACCATGTTTACCATATTATGCTTCGATGATCATTTCGCAACCGGCTACAAATGTCACTAAATGGTACCGTTTTGGTAAGTGTTGATCTCTGGTATATGATACTTACGTTCTATTATTTATTTCATCATCACCATCATCACTATTTATTTAATCTATATTTACTCACTCCAATTGAGTTTGTTCTAATTGATCTATTTTGTTTAATCCAATTAGGTTTGTTTGCACGAAGAGAGATGGCTTCATCACGCACTTATTACTGTACATTTAAATGTATTTCCATTATTCTTTTATTCGTACTCATCATTGACAATGTATGTGATGGACGTAATGCAGACAAAAGTCCCCCGAAAAAGCCAGAACCATTGGTAAGAGTAATGAAAGCATGGGGAGTTGTTGTACATTAACATTGCTGGCCCAATATTAATTTGTTATATCCATGTCCGAGTTCATTCAATCGTTCATTGTTTTGATCAGTTCGTAACAATGTCAACGATCCCCAGGTTCTAAGGAAATAATGTGTTTGCTGACAATTAACCATTTCCGTCTTTTTACATGACGCTTCCAATACACACAAAAAGACCATGTTGTTAGTAATTTTAATTTTAATTTTATTTACCAATTGAAATTGAGTGTGTATATTGTTTAATTTTTTTGTCAATTGTATTATGTGATAAGCCATGTGCGTGACTAATCGGATGAGTTTACTTATTCTGTTTGCTATCCCTAGTCTCATTCAATGTGGACAATTATTCTCCATTCGTTCGAACATGTCTCATTCTTTGGTAAATGATTGTTGATCACATTGACACTTTCATTTCAATGTTCGACTTTGAACAAAAATGCTTAGTCTCAAATTCGATATTTAATTCTTTTTAACCAGAATTTTTTAGAGAATTATGGATATTTGCCTCAACCGACCAATACCAATGAACACAATTTGCTCAGTTCGCATGAATTGACGAAAGCGATCAAACTTATGCAAACATATGCAAACATTCCTCAAACGGGTCAACTAGATGAGCAGACCATACGAAAGATGCAAGCACCCAGATGTGGACTACCGGACGTTCAACAAACGAGTAATGTTTTCCCAATGGAACAACCAAACAAATTCCAGATGTCGAACATTGGACGACGGTCTAAACGGTTCACATTGTATGGTCCGAAATGGACAAAGACCCCCATCAGATGGAGGTAGGCATTTGCCATTCATCAAATCGTTCGCTTTTGCTTCCTTTCACCTGATGTTATCATTCGCCTTTCCTCGTGGCGAAAGCAGAAATCTTACTTACTCAGTCCGGTTGTGGATGTCTCTCAATGTCAGTTCAGAATGGATCATCACAACCTCCTTGAGTGAGTGAGAAACTGTTTTCCACTTCTACCACCTTCTATCTAATTCTGAATTCTTCTGTCTGTTCATTTCCGATTCATGCTTTTTTATTAAACAACATTTGTTGCCTATTTACTATTTACTGATGTTTGTTTACCAAACTAATAATCCAATACAATTGTTTTTAGCCTATCACACGAGTCCCGTAAGGTGCCTTCCGATTTTGCTCGTGAAACATTTAGACGTGCATTCGCGATGTGGGCCTCGGCCTCTAAAACATTAAGATTCGAAGAATCGAACCAAAATGTCGATATTAAAATTGGTTTCTACGTTGGAGAACATGGTTGCGGAAATAGACAAGGTATTTAATTCATCTATCCATTTGGTTATCAGCCAATTCAACCCGGTTTCTCGTTTGATTTATAGCATTTGATGGTCCCGGTACAAAGTTAGCTCATGCTTTCAGTCCACCAGTTGGCAATGTACATTTTGATGATGATGAAGATTGGATGAATATCACTGATGGACTAAGTTTGTATTGGACTGCTTTGCATGAGTTTGGACATTCATTAGGCTTTGCCCACACTGCCGACCAAAGTTCGATCATGTTTCCCTATTATCAAGATCATGGAAACAATTTTGTATTGCCAGACACTGATCAAGCTGGAATACGATACCTTTATGGTTAGTTATTTCATTTAAAAGTATTTAAAAAATAATTATCATTTAAACCAAATTCAATTAGATGATCTTGGTACGGAGAAAGAAGAAGAGAAAATCACAACCAGAAAGCCTTCAAAAGGATCGAACATAGATCATCCAGAAGAAAGAGGTTCGTCTTGTTTCCTCAATATCGATGCAATCGCTTCCATTCGAAAGGATATATTCATATTTAAAGGAAACGTATGTTAAAATTGTCGTTAACCAGAAATAGATTTTGTTAATGTTAAATTTATTTGTAACAGAAATTTTGGTGGTTAAAACCAGGATTTCATTCGGATACGAAAGAACCGATACCAATTGCTGACTATTTTGATGGTTTTCCCAAACAAATCGAACGAATCGATGCCGTCTATGAGCGAAAGAGTGACCAAAAGATTATGTTCTTTGTGGGAAATAGATATTGGCTATTCTCGGCCAACCGATTTCATGATGGACCAATGCCGATCACTGACCTAGGTTTGCCACACGATTTGGAACGAATTGATGCAATCACAAATTGGGGTCATAATGGTCGGGCATACATTTTTGCTGGTCCAGTCTATTGGCGATTGGATGAAGATGAAAGACGTGTCGAGATCGACTATCCTCGTGACATGACCGTATGGAGAGGTGTTCCGCCCAACATTGATGCCGCATTCACATGGGAGTTTGACAGTAAGTCGATTTCCGCATAGATTCACCAATGATTTTTTCTATTGTTACCGTTGTTTATTGTCTCTTTGTTTACAAAACCATTCATTCAGGTGCCACATACTTCTTCAAAGGTGTAAACTTTTGGAAGTTTGACAATGCACGCATGCATACTCATAATGACTATCCGAAATTAATTCAAGATTATTGGTTCAAGACGTTCAAATGTGATTCATACAATGGAAATCAAGTTTACAATCTTGAGTTAAGGACAACGAACGGATCCTTTAGTTCGGCATCGTTAAGTTTGTTTATTGCAATCAATTTTGCATTAATGGCACTCTGTGATATATGGACAAGATCATGGAGATGATCGATCATTGATTTGATTGATTTGATTGATTGATTGATCAATGAGCTTGCAATAAATGATTCTAATCAAATTAAAGTGTTAGGTGTTTGTAATTAATTTAGAACAAATTTGTTTATTTACTATATTAATAATAATAAATTAATAAACAATCGACTCGATATGTTATTGAAATGCGGAAGTATGAATGAGTATAATTTGTTTTAATTTGGTCTGTTCCAAACAAAATGAGCAAAAAGTCAATAACGCAAAAAAAGAGTAGATGTAAACTGGCAAGATCGCGATCGAAACGAAAAACTAAACTTTCGAAAGTTAATTTGTTTGATGAATCCAATTTGGAACAAGACAATTCTAAATGTAAAACGACTCAAAAGGTAGTCGAAAATCGGTCGATTCAATCGTTGGATGCAAGATCACTTAACACAATAAAAATGGATGAGAAAGACATAAAAGGGTTCCTAGCTTCTAAGGGTTACGATGTAATATGTAAATTGGCTGAAGGTGGATTTGCCGAGTAAGTTTGTTAGTTATATAGTATACAATTGCAATTGATATTGACGTGCGATTTGTGTATCTGATTGTTGAACAGAGTACGCAAAGCAAAGTTGGTCTCAGAGAAAGAGACGACAACCAATTTTCTTGCAATCAAGATCTTCGATTTGAACAAGGTGAATAAGGCTTGGTTGCAAAATTGTCTCAAAAATGAGATGTATATTTCGAAGAATTTGAAACATCCAAACATTGTACTAACGTTGGAAGTAATGAAGACACAACACTATGGATTTATAGTGATGGCACTTGCCGATGGATCGTTGAGTACGGAAATGTACGGTGAAAATCGACGTGAATATTCGATTAAACAGGCTAAAATATATTTCAAAGGACTGATCTCTGGATTGAAATATATGCACGAACAGAATGTAGCTCATCGAGATTTGAAGTTGGAAAACTTTCTTCTTTTAAAAAAGACTCCAATGATATCGGATTTCGGATTTGCCGCATGTGGCTCTCGTCAATCGCGTACCACACTTACCCAAATGTTACGTAAGACATGCTGTGGAACGCCAGGTTATATGGCACCGGAACTATTTGCAACGAAGAAGCTTCAAGAATATGACGCCAAAGCGGTGGACATCTATGCAATGGGTGTGTCGCTGTTTGAGATGCTAAACTATTCTAAACCGTATCCGGATATAAACGATGAAGATACGATTGAAAAAATTGCTAATAAAGACTTGCGTTACAAGGTCAATCTACCAAATGAAATTAAGGATTTGATAGAATCCATGTTACAATTTTATCCATGTTTAAGACCGAATGTGGAACAAATTTCTCACAATCAATGGCTCGATCCAAATAGTTTTACCCAATTTCTCAACCTATTTTTAGGCAATTAATACCGTTACAATGATTAAAATAATAAATTCATATAACGTGGATTGCGTGTGAGTGTGTGGTATGCCAGGAGGCACACAGGTGTTGCATATCAATTATGATGAAGAGGAGGTGGTTGGTTGGTTGGTTAGAATATCATTTTGGCAAATGGCAACAACAGGCAAATGTCTATCTGTGTGTGTGTGTTAGTGTCACCTAGTCAGGTCATGACATCAAATGGTACTCTTACTCCGAAAGTTATTGGCTCATTCAAATGATCACTACCCTCACTATGGTAGCATATTTAGCGACCGCAAGTGGCAACGTAATTGAGGGGAAGGGTGGCGTACACCCAAGTTGAACTCTCTTTGAATTCTCTACCGGACTCGAATCGATCTAATCAAGTTTTGTATATGTTGGGGGAGAAAGTGCATTCAACGAACTGCGACCAACAACGGTGTTTTCCACTGAAGAGTCGAACTTGCATACACGATGTTTGGTGGTGGCCAGTTGTGTGTGTGTGTGTGCAAAAGGTAACGTCAAAAAGAGAGCGAAAGAGAGAGAGAAGGAAAAGGAGAGAAATGGGCTTGGCACCGTATTCGTCGGTATGGACAAGATGGAAAAGCATCGCCATTCACGACGATCACGGCGCGATGAGTTTATGCACCATCATCGCGGGCACGGACAATCGGTCGAACCGATCGACGAACGTCAATTGAGATTTGTCTCTTTTTTATTTCTGTTTCATTCGTTTCGTTTTTTTTTCGTTATATTGATGTTCTTCTGTTGATCATATTGGAGTTGAGTGTGCGCGTCAAATACGGCACCATCATCCTTGTGGCATGCTCCATTCCATATTGTCACCGTGAATTGTTTGGCCATCATTGATCAGGTAGTTCGGTTCATCATCACATGCCCACATCACTGTTCGATGCCAACACCATCATCATCATCACCACCACCATCATCATCATTGATTTGGGCAAGTGCATGTGTGCCATCATCATCTTCATTCATCAACATGAATCCACCGTTAGTTCCACCCGACAATTGTCTACACAATTCGCGTCGAATTAAATTGGTTCCCAATGCAACCATTGCCATCAATATTGTACGTCAAACGACATCAAGGACCACAAGCACCATAGCATCGCCTTCATCATTATCATCGTCATCAACAAGTCCATCATCATTGTCATCATCGGGTACCAGTGATCAAAATGAATGTATAAAAGTAAACAAATATTCGAACGGAACTCGTCGTCCACTTACCTGTTGCGAACATTGTGGTGTCGAGTTTCGTGCTTCACAACCACAACCACAACAACAACAGCAGCAGGTGGTACACAGTTTGCCATTATTAGATCGTCAATCTTTTAGTCCAATATCGAACAATACAGAAAATCGAGAATGTATATGCCAACAACAAACGCAACAGCAACGACAACCATCGTATACGATCAATTGTGTCGATCTTTTCGATGAATTTGTTCGAGAGAATATGCTCAACACGTGCCATCTAACATCATCAAAGGCGAACCATAAATTACCCAAACTAGAATTGGTCGGTTCGATCTATCCCAGTACATTATTGGTGTGTGGACATCACGAGACCATTAAACTATTATGCTCTTTATGGAGTCGTCGTTTGTTAAAAGCACCACACGGCTATTCAATTCGTTTCATTGGTAAGTGTATTCACATTCGCTGGCCATGATCGATCGATCGATCGATACGTTTCAATACTAAATGAAACAATAGCATTAATGTTACCGTATCAATCATTATTCATTATCCTTGTTTTCGTTTTGGTCATAAAGATTTGACCGTCATCAGGTGCAAAGAGAGTGGTTTACATTAGCATCGCACCATTCGAACATTCCCTTAATCACATTGTCATTGATCACAACAACATTACCAAAAACAAGTATTTATAGATCCAAACAAATGCATTGGTATGCTGCAGAATCGTATTCAATTATTGTTTTGTCTTAAATTTGAGCGTTTTTTCTTTCTTTCGTTGTGTATATATACTATAAATATGCATCATTCGCGATAGAAAGAAAAAAAATTAATAGTAAGAAGGTAAATGAAGTGGTCACTTTGGCCACCGAATGGTGTCGGACCAATAATTAACACAAATCAAGCAAATTAGCGAAACTTGTGGTTATGTTATGATGGCCAATGGTGTAATGGTTCTCGACCGACCGACCAACCGACAAACCTCGAAAAACAAAATGGAAAGAAAGGACTATCAATCCTATCTGGCCTAACCTAGATTGTACCAAATATGAATTGTGTGTGTGTGTGTGTGTGTGTGTGTGTGTGCCATGTGTGGTGTTGGTATTGTGGCATATAAATAAAATGTTAATCAATCACGACCACTTTCCCATGGTGCAGACGAGTTTCAATTTTGTGCTTTCTCCATCCGATTGCAGCATCCCATCCAGTTGGCATTGTCTTACTCGCCATCTCTCTTGTCTATTGCCATGTTTCTCAATTGATTGTACAGAACCATCTTTTTTTTCACTCGACCGCTCCCTCTATTTCAGCCCGGTTTTAACAAAACAATTTACCCGTTTGTTGCCTTTTGTTTCTCACTCACTCACTCACTATAGTGACTAACTGACTGACTTCGATAAATGATTCCCCGTCCAATAGATGAACGTTTCAATTAATTAAACCAAGTTTAATATTATCGTAAACAAGTCCATTAATGTAAAGTTTCAATTGACATGAAATAAGGAGAACAACTTTAGTCAACTTTTTCTTTAAATTTAGAAAAAAATAATTGATTTTAGTTCGATTCAATTGATGATTCACACGAACACATCTTATATGAAACAAGGAATTGAACACTCATACACGAATTGTAAATGTTTTCTCTTCCGACAAGTGTCAGTTTCCCATTTCGAATACATAACGGCAATTTCAACCATTATAGTGACATCAAGTTCGTGTGAGAGTGCTAATGTTCTCTGTTCTTACTGTTTCCAGTATTTATAAATAATATTTATAGGATGAAACTAATTTATGGAAGTGAAGGAGCGTTCAATGGCGAACATCGATTGATTAATTAGCCATTCAATTAGTGCATAACGGTTGCGGGAACTGTTCATATACATCTTATATGAATGGCGTGATGTGATGCGAACACACCAAAATTTTCTTCGTTCCATTGTTTTGATCATCATCAACAAAAAAAAGATGCATACTTTTCAAATCTATTACTTGTGCGATTTGTCCATACAAACAATATAGTTCCGTTCCGATCGGTATGATCATAACTCATCTTGGTTCATGTGTTAACCAATTTTCCATTGCATCTTGACGTGAAAACATTGGAACTTGTATGAACAAGTATGAAAAGTGATGTTGATGGAATGGATTGGCAAATGAACACGGACTGATAAATATAGAAAACGAAAATGGTCGTGCAATCGATGCAACGGTGTCCAACTAATTGTACCAATTACCACTGTTCATAAGAACGGAAGAAGGCAAAAGAGAGAAAGAACGAAAGATGCATCGACAAGCATCTATTGCTCCTTACTTGTTTGCTGACTGGCACGAGCCACGTTCACGTTCACGCGGCGACGATGGCAAATCACCAATATACACTTCATTCGTACATTTGAGGATAGGAATGTGTTGCATGAAAGTGAGCCAATATTATATTGACTATCAGATGGCATCCTTTAACTCGACTTGATCAAGATTACTGTCGCAGTCCATTGATCAAAGTCGTGTTTGTATCAAAAGAGTGCAAAATTTTCAAAGTACAAATAGGAAATGAGTTGTCAATGTATCCTCATTGCCCATGTGTGTTTTGCATTCTAATGTTTGACAAGTCAATAATCATTACGTCGTTGTTGTCCTCATCAACTTCATCATCATCATCATCATCGTCGTCGTCGTCGTCGTCGTCGTCGTCGTCGTTGTGGTGGTGATGATGACGTTCTATAGAACTATATAATACAATGGCAGACACGATTGATGCACGATCGCGTTCCCCATTCGCGTCAACACGAGTTAAATGAATCAATTTGAATTGGCAAATTGATAATGGCCATTGGCACGGCATGCAATTCGCTAATAGAGCACCCCGTCGGTTGATTTTACTTGCAAATTCATTCTCAAACGAATGCATCATAATCAATTGGACATGTTTGATCAGTAGAATGGGGAGCATAAACGACTATATGAATTACATATTGATTGGATTTGTTCAACTCAATTCAATGCTTCAAATGTTCACCACACCATCACCACACGTTCACTTAATGTGTTCAATTTAAGGCTACCCCAAATTGAACATATCAAGTTGGAACAATCAAACATTCATGAGGTGGACACATGGGAACATAGTTGGCACTGTCAGGTGGACAGAAGCACCTGTGCCCATTAAATGTGCGTTGCGTGCTATCGGTCCGTTATTTGCTTATTAACTTGATCTTGCTCATTGCAAACATCGATTATACGGAACATGGATACTGAACAACGGGACAATCCACCTGCTCATTGTCGGCAACAGCAATGGCGACGGTGGCCAACACCTTCACAAGTCAATATATATATTAGAGATCGATTAAAACGAATGCAGATCAATTGAATTGTTAGATCCGATCGTCTGTCGATTTTGTTTGATCTGATTGATCACTCGATCAATGATCTATGGTTTCCAACTTTAGACTCTTTCACTCAATCAGATTCACAAAATGCAAGCATCTACTAGACACATCAAGCCGTCGGCATTCCTTTGACATCGAACAGTCGCCTCCGGTTTGATACACGTTCACCATCTACCGTGTTGCATCTCGATCAAAAAAAAAGTTGATCGTAATAGTACCACTCTCGGTGGGGTCATCGTCAAACTTTTACGGTGATCGTTGACTGACATTTCGTGTGTTGCGCCTATTTCGCCAAATGTCCGGTCGAGTCGATCGCCGCCAATGTTTCGTAGTATTAGCATCCATACATACATATATATACTTCCTTCATGCGAAAAGAGGCAAACAACAACAAAACTGCACGAGTCGAATGTATTCACGCATCGAACACTCATTGATTGAATGGACGCTTCCTTACTCATTACATCATGGCATACTCTTTTATTGGATATCAAACATCTCATGTGTCATCGAGCCAAATTGAATTAGCTAAATTGATTCGTTAATTGCCATTAATGTTTAAGCTTGATTGGAGACTACTGAGGCACACTATCACAATCTTTGTTTATTCATTCATTTTCTTCTTTCTATTGGTTTGTTAACAATCAAATGGGACACCAACGTTTATGGATATGATCAATGGGAAATATCTTCAATCAGATAACGGTAGCCATACATTCTAATCTCCACTCTACTTATTTCATGTTCTAGATTTATCATCATCTTGACACTCATTTTCAACCATATTCCGATCGGTGGCTACTTTATTTGGTGCTGGTGATGCAATGGCACAAAATACAAGAGTAAATACACACACACACACACACATACACGCAACAGATTTTAGGGTCAAGCATAACTCGAGTGTTGTCGGCTATATTCTCCACGCTTAATTATCGAAATAAATTTATAAATAGCGCTTAGTTGTGGGCAAATAAGTGACGAGCACTTGTGTCACTTGCTAGATTGCTTTATTGCACTCATTACCAATGTCCCAATTGATAGCGTCCAAACTGAACGGGTGGAAAAGCACACACACACACACACACACACACACACACATAACCGACCCACAAAATGGTCACATCGAGTACCTGTACTTGTTCAATGTTGTACTCTTTGTCCATTTTCGACTATATTCGGCTTCCCACCATAACCACTTGTGGTCAACTTCAAAATGCAGGAGACAAACAATTCGAGCAATGTGTATGTGTATGCTATGTGTATAACCGATGGTCAATCATGGCGGCTAACACCAATTGACATTTTATTTGATATTTACCTTTCTTGCCAAATTTATGCCTCCACTTAACATTGAATCACAAAATGTATTAGATACGTTCATTAAACATGGACACCTGTCCATATTTCTATGCACGTGTATACATATCGAATGAGCCCATCAAAAAAAAAAAAACCATATCAATCGAACGGTCTATTACTTAAATGAATCGTCCTCGCACCATTTTCCAATTATCATTGAAACTTGTTAATGACTGACACCAACTGCACATTTACCATTGTGCATGCAATGTGTCTTTACGCTTTTAGTGGCAGTGCCATCAAATATCTTCCATATATATATATATGATTTCCAAGTAACTAATGTTTGTATTCCTGCCTCTTAACATTCCTTCTTTTAACCACTTTACCTCTTTCACTTCCACATTATATGAGGCACATTAGCCCGAAAAAATGCTTGAAATGGTCACAATCCGTCGTTTTGAAGAGAGGGGGGAGGGGGGGGGAACGATTAGCTAATCGCACACAAAATACTGACGCTTCTCTAGTTATCACAGTGGTTGGAACAATAGCCCATTAAGAATCGACCATCAACATATAACTGTACAGTCACAAAACTAATGACTGTACACAACCGGGCGACAAAAAAAAAAAGATATAACGAAATTGAATTATTCGGTCGATTGTGGTCTCATATATTTATTATTATTATTATTATAGCAATACATTTTATGTTTGCGTTCACTTGACGACAATAAATAAGCGAAGAACCTACCAACAATGTTTGAACAAATAAAAAGTTTACTGATCAAACACAAACACGCCCACGTTTATTCGACTGATTCGGCATCATTCGCGGACACGTTGTTGCCATTGCCGACATTTGTTTTTCTTTGTTTTATTTTACTTTGCTGATGATGTACGACGAATAAATGTCGAACAATCAAATTCTGACTTGCATGTCAAATGATTCGGTCTCGCTCATAATCAACTCGATTATGGATGCATGTCTTATTGCTTAATTTGTTCCGACAAAAATCGTACGTCGCCCTATCTATCGTTGTTCTGTTGCGCCCAATTCTTAGTGCAAAACCATTTACAAACATTTCAACACTACTACACACATACAAACATAGATAGAGGAAAAAATAGATAAAATGGGAACTTTTCCCACTCACCTGTATCATTAGTGGACAATTGGTCGTGGAACAAACCTGGAAGAATTGTAAACGGTTCATAAGTGATGAATTGGTGAGATTGGCCATTTAAACATATTATCGTTGAATAGCGTTCAGGTGTTTGTTCGCACCGACCGGAAAAAAAAATAGAAATGATGTTCCGATTTTGGTAGGTCGAGATTGTTGTTGTCCACGTTTCGACACGACCCCATCGTCTGTCCATTAAAATGTCAATGCTAATGCATCATCGCCATTCTCTTTCGGTCCAATGGGTAATTGGTCACTTCTTATACCAATTTTTTTTCTTCTTCTTCTTCTTCTTTTGGATGACCTCCTCTCCGATGATTGATGTTGCTCATCGCATAATTGGACATCGTTCATTTGTCTTGGGTCCGATCAAAGGTGGACATATTGGATGAACTAATGCATACATTGATTCATAGTTCGGCTTTGAACATTGAACTAGTCTGATCTGCTTTTGTGTTCACTCATCACAAACCAATTTCGACTTCGAACCAATAGTTAATTAACATTTCCGCATTCACATGTGATGGACATTGTTCTTCATTTCCTCGTGTTAAGGATATAATATGATGGACCAATATAATTGCAATATTTGGGGGTTCAAATTTCAATCCATAGTATTGATATCGATTGGCAACAACACAACGTATACGAATGGCTCATTGAATCAGAACACATCATTCTATTTCACAACTTTTATTATTTATTCCCTCAAGGTGGTAACAATGGATTACAATCGTCAAATGCATTCTTGTTTGATCGATAGTCCGTTCATTCATTTGATGCAAATCTGATTTACGATTCAAAATTCTGACTTTAATTTGAATTTGAGTTTGCTTTCATGTCTGTTTGCCACGTTTACTCTCTTTACCTCAATATGCAATTACTCTCTTAACACAATCTTCTTTGGTAATGAATAAAAAAGTTCTAATGTCAGCAAACTGCCATCAATCTTGTGTTCCCACTCTTTCAATAGTCTCGCATCCAAGGATCACCTTATTTTCTACTTCTTCTTCTTCTTCCTCTTGTTATATATCCTGAATAAGAGAACACTGAACACCTGTGGATCGGTCGACCATTCCAACTACGATACCGTCATATATGACGCCTTATTTAGACATATGGACCATATTTGTGTGTGTGTGTGTCTGTGCAATATAATGATGGGAATTCTCTAATTGTGGTACACAATTAGTCGACTTTATGTTGGTAATGAGTCAGCCGTTTGTTGTATGTTGTCGACATATCCTTGATACATCCAACCAACCAACTCTCTTTTGTACGCGATTGTCTGTTCATTTTATATAAGTCTGCGTGTATTTTGTTGTCGACCAACAACAATCCAAATGACTGTTTAATTGGCCTCAATCTGCCTCAATTTCTCATTGCCATTCAACATATATTTATTGTGTTTGTTCGTTAGTCTTTGTTCGTTCATGTTCACAGTGCATATTACATTTTGCATTTTTATTATTCAATTTTGATGCAAATGTTTCGTATATATGAAGGATCATGTTGTCTCCATTTGAATCAATTTGATTATTGATGACAACTCATATGACGATCGCAAACTATTAAATTGTGGACTCAATTTAGTTGGTTAATTACATTTTTTTGTTTGTTTGTAGTAAAAAGCAACAAAAAAGGTGACGTAACTATTTCGGTACAGAGTTATCCTAAATGGACGACATGGTTTATGTTGGCTAACAACAATCTTGTCAAATTTGAGAACGTATCTTATATATAAGCAATATATGAAGGTGACCGATCATTAGATTGAGATGTCGATGGTAGAACGAAAAAAAAGTATGCAAGAAGTGAATGAGAGATTGTACTTGATCGTCAAATAGACTGACTGACTGTCAATTCAGTCACATTGGATAGATTTGACTGTCATGTCACCATCACCCAAACAAGCACACCATAGATTTGTGGATGATTGTTCTACAAACACTCCGACACAATTGGATTGTGCCCAAACAAACGGGCAAATCAATGACGTTATTTATTCGCATTCATCTTCTATATCTATCTATATATATAATGTTCAACATCGCAAATAGATATGGTCGTTGGCACTGGTTGAATTGTTCGTATTTACATTTACCGTTAATCGGGATTTGTGCCACAATTTCGCTATGTTCCACACTTATTGCCACCATTCCTTGTTGGTCGGTGGTTTTCCTTTCTGTAGATATATTTATGCATGAATGTGTGCGTGTAATGTGGACAAACGTTAAATGAACTCGATATTATTAGGATAAGATTTATTTGATTGTATCCACACACACACACACACACACACACACACAATTTATATGGACGGCACCTTTCCAAATGGTTGTTGTCGTCTTGATCGTCGTTCTATAGTAGTTGTCGTATATTTTATATATATACATTCGTTGCAATAGACACCATTGGTGGCATCTATTCATGTATATCCACCATTCAACGATATATAGATTGGCGGACATCGCCACCGACACAAGGAATGGCTTCTAATTTATGTAAATCCCTAATGTATGGATGTGGGACATAAAGCCGCTTTCGGTATGGATATGCAACGGACACGGCTATTCCCACTTCATAAGTTGCGTGCCAATGTTGTAAAATGTTAGTTAAATTATTGTTCAACATGTATCGTTGTAACATGCACGTTGTGACATCAATTCCAATACAAACATGCCCGATCCAGACTCATTAGAATAGAATGCCATGTGACTATCATGTGAATCATAGAAACAAGTAAACGGTAAATAAGAATAGATGAATGACTTTATACTAATCGAATAAGTGTATACTTAGTTTTCTACCAATCTCTCACCTAAATTTGATTTGATATATTGTCCCAGGTCACATGTCATCGTTGGAGACGACTACAATAAGTCAAACTCACTTTACGCCATTAGCAGAAGCATTGCATCGATGTGTGGACGAGTTGAATACCATGCAATTGGATGCTACATTCGAATCGGTCGTTCGACAGTTGAACGTTGAGTTTCCCACCATGGAATTGCCCACCGAAGATATTCTCAAGAGTTCTTTGAATAGTTTAATTACCGAGAATAAGTTAAACTATGATTATCATCGTCAAACATATTCCGTGTCACGAACATTGTTGACACCATGGGATGAGTTCGAGAATTTGACACTATCTGACCATTCAAAGGCGGATCGAGACGAGGAAGAGATCGATCTAGAGTTCAAAGACATGAACATGAAATGTGCCAATCTTGATCAATTGTTCTATGCCAATGGGAAGACATTGTCGACCGAAAGTTCATCGATTGCTGATTTTAAGGAATCGCACTATAGTACCGATGGCGGAAAACTGTTGCGCCGCAATTCATCACTATCGAGCGAGATAAATAAGATTAATTTGGAACATCGTAATACTAATTTTAAGCGCAGCAAATCTTTTAAATTGAACTATAAGCCAAATTCAGACGAGAACGGTCAGCTGTTGGACAAGAATTGTACATGTAACGAAATAATCATAAAACGTAAGCTAATCATAAGTATAAAACAAAGAAAAACAATTTATTAAGAATTCATAAAATAATCTAAATTGTTTTTTATCTTTTATAATTCTCTACCAAATGTAGGACAATCATTGTTGAGCAAGTTGCTCAAGTTTGGTCATTCGAACTCGAACGGCAACATAAAAGTTCGCTCCAACTCATCGTCATCGTCAACCACAAGTATAAAGTATGCTCATTTTGGATCACAATTTCCGGAAGAGACGACAACATCGACAATAAACTATAATTGTGCACTCATACCATATACTGAAAGTTATGTTAAGAGTCAACAATATATAGATCAACATTCAAAATCGACACAAACCGTTAAGTGCGGGCCGGAGGACATAGTGACATTGGTGTTGAAACAAGCCGGTCGACATGCATTGGCTCGTAATCGTTCCACTCATCAACGTTTGGAACGTGCTCATACCGATGGATGTTGCAGTGGACGTGCTACAAATATGTCGACGACACATTCGAAATGTTCGTGTGACAGTGGTATTACATATTATGGATCGCGACACCATGTGCGAAATATGCGGAAAAGTCGCCACCACCACCATCATCACCACCACCAACATCAACATCATCACCAACATCGACATTATGGTGACCAATTAAATGAATTCAATGAAAGGTGTCAATGCGATTCGAATTATGATCATCATCAACATCAACTAGTGCCGAGTCATCTTCATTCGCAACATCATTCTCGAAGGTATCGTAAGCTACGTAGTTCATCATCGTTATTAAGACATCAACAGCAACAGCAGCAGCAGCTGAACAATCGAAACAATGAATGGTCGGTCGAATACGACAATGGACATAATAGTGGATCATCGAGAGTGGCCAATAAACATTGGTTTCGACAACAAAAAGATGAATCAGAACGATTTATTTCGCTCTATTCAGACTTGGAGGACCAAACGAATGGGAACATTGCATCAACGGATCACAGTTGGATATGTTTGGTTTGGATAAGCCGACAAATGCATTGAACGACGAGACAAATGATGGTGCCGTAGACAGGCACCCGAGCAAGATTAATGGATATTGGCCGATTGGACAGCATTGCCGCCAATGTAATCAGTCGGTGGTGGATTGTGGTCACAAACCGTTCACTAATGGATTTCAACCATGTGGCAATGTCCTAATTAACAATTCGGTTAACCTCAAAATTGAGATTGAAACATCGAACATGCCTCACTCGTTGCTTCAACATTCCAATGGTTCGATGCCTTTCAATGTTCAATGTTTGTCATCTAAAAATGACAACCAACAACAAGAACAGCAGCAGCAGCAACAGCAGCAGCAACAACAACAACAGTTGTTGAATACATCATCAACTGACAATGGAATGACAAAAAGGCCAAATGTTGCACAATTTGCAAACGATATTTATAGTGAATTGACTTTTGATCAACATACACATGAATTGAGACAAGTCAATAGTAAGGTTATTGGATCAATACCCAAAATGGGACTTGCCAAATTCCATTCAACTTATAGTCCCGATCTAAATTATACAAACTCGATTACGGCACTTAAAGAACAGATAGCACGTGCCAAGGCCAACTTTTTTAATGCACCTTTGTCATCCTCTAATGCAAGATGATTAGTTGATCACTTGAGGCTACTGTGATCAACCAATCGAATAACACTTTCAAAACATATGGTTGAAATTAAATAGCTGTCCGAAAATAAAATCGCCATTCAAAAATGCAGATATGAAACTTAGTAGTCAAGACATCGTTTAAAGTCCAGTACTAAATAAAAAGCCCATTTGATCTCAAGTTGGCCATAATGCATCATCATCATCACTATTCGTAGTCGAGAGATGTTTGCCATTCTAAATGTTATAAATTTAAATCATTCTATCTCAGTCTTAAATATCATAAATGGTTATAACTAAAAAATTGTTGTTGAGCTGAATTGTATTTTTTTTTGTTTGGGAAATTTGATGTTATCGTGTGTTATAAAAAATTTTTATTTAATATTTTTTGAATTTTTAACTTATACATAGCCAAAACAACCATTAACATTTTACACTAATTCATTCGCACTTAATTTCACAAATTCGAGGAATTTCCTTCAATCTTGCCTTCCGTTTACTGATGCGATTCTTTTCCAATCGCCTTTGTCTTTCTTCATCGGTTTCCAAGGCTCGTCGTTTTTGAATTCGGATTCGGTCTTTTTCCAACCTTTTTTGCCTCTGTTCGTTGGTTTCATTTTGCCGAGCTCTCATTTTGCGCATTCGATCTTTCTTCAAACGTTCAACCCTTTGTTCAGCGGATTCCCGTAAACGAGCCATCTTCTTTCGGAGAATATCCTTTTGCAACCTTTCACTACGTTTTAAATCATTTACAGTATCTTGGGTAGGTTTTTCAACATTTATATTCACATCCACATCTTTCGATTGAATAATACAATCATAGGTAACTTCACTTTTTAGAATGGTTTGATCAAACAATGACTTTTTATCATCAACACTAATTAACGGAGTTAAAATATTAATCATCTCAATATTTTCCTCCGGTTGAGAGATGTGAACATTTGGCAAGTTCACATAATGATAGATAAAATTTTCTTCTCCCATCACGAACGATTAGATTGGTTTGAATAGATTAAGGCTTAATTGAATTGAATGTAAGAATGGGAGAAAGGTCCCAACTATGAACGATATTAGTTCATTCTAAAAAGTAATAAAAATGTAAAACAAATAGAATTATGGTACGTGGCAATACAATACCTTGAAAGAAGGTTAAAAATCGATTATATAATATTGCTTTTACTACACTTGTCACACCAAATGGTGGATCAAATTGGATGACGCCGACGGATATAGATTGAAATTGAACTTCAATGGGTGATCAGTTGAATGTTTTGATCATCACAATAATAATCAAACTCGTGCTCTGAGAGCATTATCCATCAGAAGCGCCATCTATCACTACAATTACGTCTTTGCATTTCATCGATAGCTAAGCTGGTCTTTTTTTTTTGTTTTAAACAACGTATAAACCAATTCATCGTACAACATCACCGTACATACCGGCAAAACAAAAAATCACAATTACAAAAATTTAACTAAAGGTATACAATTTTAATCCTCGATTATTTGACCAACAACGGATAAACCAATTGAATAATCATAATTATTATTGAAACTTTAGGCCATTTAGATTTATGTCAAGAAGTTTCTACATTTGACAATTCTTTCAAATGTTCATATGAGTACAATTTTCATTAGACTGATCTAACTCGGACTTGATGATAAATATTAAATGCCAAATAAAACGTAATAAATAACAGTCTTATGGCAATATTCTTTCATTATATTTGACAATGGTTATTCTTTCTTTTCGTGATCATTATAGTCACCAGAATTATCTGAACGATCATCGAATCGGCATTCTTTAGTGTCCATACTATTTGACATGATCAATACGACGGCACATTTTTCGGGAAACCATCCTTTGATACGCTCTTTTGGATTCTTAGTTATCTTTTGACCGTATAACCATCGTTTATTCCAATGAGTAACTAAAACTTCTTCACCAACTTCTAATTGAAGTCTTGGATCATCATTAATTGGAAATGAAAGACAAACACGTATTCCTTGTGAAAATAGTGGGAAAAATCTCCCATTATAAGGTGAAACAATTCGAACCAAAGTTGAATTGTTTAATTTTTCCTTCTTTTGTAAAATTTGTTCATGCTGAAAAATATAAAATGAATAAAACGGTAATTTATGGTTTAAAATCGTGTACCGTCAAAGTGTATTGATTGCATCCGTTCTTAACAGGCCAAACAATTCCATCTGAAAGGGGTTTGAATAGCACTTCCTTTATGTTATCAAGTAATCCTAAATTATAAGGAAACACAAATGAAGTTTCCCGCTTTCTTGAGTTAGCTTTTGTGAGAATCCAATCTTCAATTGTCGTTCGATTTCTTATTAAAATACGAGTCTATCGTTTTAAAAAAACAATTTTAAAATTAAAAATCAAGTCAAATCAAATCGAATTTTAACCTGAATGAAGAGCAATCCACCAACTGCAATTATAACACCGATACACAATCCAACTGAGAGTAGAATACAAAAAAGGCCTTGCACAGTAATATAGATGTATTTATTGTTGACATTCTAAAATATATAAATATAAGAATCAATTAACAAATGTTTTCAGTAACTATGTTAAAGGAGATTACCGGAATGAAGTAGATGGCTCGATATAAAGAGATTGCTAAAAGTATAGAAGAATGTATGGAACCAATCACAGCTGATAGTAAGAAATAGAAAAAATTTTTTTGATTACGATAACCACAACAATTGTTGATCCATGGACAATGGTGATCCATCTTCAGAATACAACGATTGCATTTTGAACAATGATGGCTTCGAGGTGCTTTAAATGATTCACATCTATAGCAGTACTGAAGAAATTGTTCATCTTCAGCATTGGCTGGTCGCCAATTTTTGGGTACATAGCCAGGTCCATTAAAGATTGCAATAAATAGATTGTATAATGTTGTAAAAATTAGAAAACAATATGGGCATAGGTTAAGAAGTGATTTTAAATCCCACAACGGAATTGACCATTTTCCAAAATAATATAAAGTGGTCAATGAAACAAATTTGATAATACTAATTGCTATTAACGGGCCCCAATGGAATATTCTTGACATTATGTCATTCACTAAGGCACATTTATTTATGTTTATAACATGAGAGAATTGTTATGTATAGACTGTAAATAATTACCAGGCGTTCACTTTAACCGTGTAAATACATACAATACAGTCACACGTTTAGGGCCATTCACATACTACACTTGGGCTCACATAACGTGCTCGATCAACTCATTTTGGTAAATAGTTTGTGATTAGATTCATCAATTTCATATTTATCATTTTTATTGTTGACATTTTAAACTTAAATTAACGAAACATTTGATGGCTAAATCCAGTATTGGCAGTAATAGTCGAAACCAAAGTCAAAACACTGATGACCTCGTTCCTGAAATCGGTATGTGCCACAAGTTATTGATTTCATACTAGTATTTTGATTTTCATTAACCTTCATTCATTATGCTTACGCAGATGTTTTGCTTAATTATGAAATAAATGGCTTAAATAAACAACTTGAAGCCGAATTGGGAGTCTCCACTGCTTTTATGTCTTGCAAAAAAGGTAAGCTTAATGTCAATAATTTGTTGCTTTTCATGTGTTCTTTTTTTATTTGCTAGAATTGCCATTGGATTCTTTAAAAGCATTACGAACTATAGCTGATAACTTAAAAGACGATGAATGGTTATATCCATCAGTAAATAAATTATTAGGTCTTCAATAAATGCACGTCAATCAACTTTTATAAACCATAAATTAGTTTAAACATGTCAAATATGGATATTGTTCTGAGCTATCATAACTCATTAATTCGACAAGCAGACTACAAATTATTGTTTGGCAAAGATTGGATCAATGACAACATTATCGAATTTTGGCTCGAATATTTATTTAATCATTTGTTCAAAGATCACGAAGAACAATTGCTATGTATTGGTCCGTCAATGTCTCATTTGATTAAGTTTACAAACGATATAAACGAAGTACATTCATTATTACAACCACTCGAAATCGATCGTAAAGAGTTGGTCTTGATACCGATAAACGATAATTCATTCTCGGAATCAGCCGGCGGAAGTCATTGGTCATTGTTAGTATTATACGTTGCAGAATGCAAGTTTGAACATTACGATTCATCGATCAACAGCAATAATGTATATCACGCGAAGCAGATAGCGACCAAACTAAATAAGTTATTGCATGGTAACACATTGGATCTAATTATTATGGCATGTAATCAACAAGAAGATAGCTATAATTGTGGCATATGTGTTACATGTAATGCGAAAGCAGTTTGCGTAAAGTACTTTCATCATGATACACGTCATGTGTCTGATATTGCCAACACTAGCATGATCAAAGGTTTCAGGCGAACCCTCATCGAATTGATTGATAGTTTAGCAAAAGAATGAAATTTTTTATGTAATTAACTAAAAACATTTATTAAATATTGAATTTTTTCCATTTTATTGGCTTGATGATGATGATGATCAACTGTTATCAGTTGACAAATTTATTTTTTTTGTACGGACAGGAGAAAGTAAAAGATTGGCTTCACATTGAAAGTCACCAGTCAGCAGCACTCTCGGCGTTAGTTTGAATGCCGATAGGCGGCGCCCAATGTCACACCACCACTGCTCCCTCTCTTCATGGCATACACAGACAGATAGAGGGCAATCGAGACAGCACACATTCGTACAATCATTCAAGCCAAGTCAATCCTTGTGTTGTGTGCCATCGGAATCATCCATTTGCGAAAGCAATAATCAATCCAACTAACCAATTAAATTGTCCTTTAACCATGTCTCCGCCATCATATGCCGATCTTGGAAAGCAAGCCCGAAACATCTTCTCCCAAAATTACCGTAAATATGACAAAAAAGTACCATTCGTTTATTGATCAATTTATTTTATCTTTTTGTCCGATAGATGTTGGTTTGGTGAAGCTTGATGTAAAGACCAAGACCCAAAATAATGTTGAGTTTGCCGTCAACGGAACATCGATCAACGACACTGGACGGGTCAATGCCAGCTTTGAAACCAAATACAATTTTAAAGATTTTGGCTGCACTTTGAAGGAGAAGTGGACCACAGACAATACGATCCTTACCGAAGTTGCTTTTCAAGATCAACTCGTAAAGGGTTCCAAGTTTTTGGTCAATGCCAACATTGCCCCACAATCTGGCAAGAAGACTGGTGCCGTCAAGACCGAATTAAAGGGAGAACATTTCTTTGCCAATGCTGACTTTGATTTTGACTCTCTTAACAATGGAACTGTAATCAACGGATCCGTTGTTTTAGGGTAAATTTAATGTAAAACTTTCCGACTATTTTGATTTAATTTTTGATCTCCTTAAATAGACATCAAGGATGGCTTGCTGGTGCAAATTTGTCATTTAACCCACAACAAGGAAAGCTCAACAAGACCAACTTTGCTCTCGGTTACCAAGATAAGGACTTCCAAGTTCATACCAACGTGTAGGTGTTATTTGTGAAACCATTAATCATTTTTAGATTAACTAATTTAATCAAATCTAGCAATGATGGCAAAGAGTTCTTGGGCTCAATTTACCAAAAGATTAACAACAATTTGGAAAGTGCTATGAGCGTTACTTGCTCGACGGGCAACAGCACTCCAATCTTTAGTATCGGCTGCTTATACCGAATGGATGAGGACACTCAGATCAAGGTTTGTCTTGTCATGCTTCACCGACCCCAATACAACAATCATTCACATTGTTATTCATAGGCACGAATCAACAACAAGAACATGATTGGCTTGGCATTCATTCGTTCGCTTCGACCGGGTATTCAGTTCACTTTGAATGCAATGATCGATGGCAAAAATTTCAACCAAGGTGGACATAAATTGGGTATGGGAATCGAACTTCAAGCGTAATTGGGCGCAGACAAGACACTTTTAGAATCGGATTTATAAAAGCAAATTATTGTTCTATAAGATTTTCTCTTCCAAAATTATCAAAATAATTAACGGAAAGGTAGTCTAGCATTTTTCTTATCAGTTCGGGGTTCGAACCTTTTATGTAATTGTAATAATTTGAATAAAATTAAATTGAAACATTTCATCGATCAATGAGAAGAGTATATATATAATGATAATAAAAGCTTATTCTGAGATGAGGGAATCTGATTCATCAGACAATGAATCTGAACTGAATGATTCAAAGTTTACCGAATCCGTACTTTGAATTGAACTGAGTGATGAGGTACGTGCTTGTACTGAATTCGATACTTCCTGCAAGATTTCATCCAACTTTTCCAACAAGTGTTTTGCATTTTCATGATTGAAAACCATCGGCGGCTTAAACTTGAGTACATTACCATATTTACCTTCGGTACTCATCAGAATTCGTTGTTCTTTGAATTTGGAGACGACATATTCGGCCAGCATTGTAGCAGGTTCTTTTGTGACACGACTGGTAACAAGTTCGATCCCAATGAAAAGACCCATTCCACGTACGTCACCAATCACCGAATACTTGTCTTTAAGTTGATACAAATCTTTCATCATTGATTCGCCGACTTGTACGGCATGTTCCGACAATCGTTCATTTTCGATTACATCGAGCACGGCATTTGCCACTGCCAACGAAACTGGATTTCCGCCATACTATTTAATCAAATGAAATTAATTAGTCACAAGTTTTCAATATTAAAATATTTTTTACCGTGTTAAAGTACTCGGTACCAATTCGCTCAAAACTTTTCGAAATTTCTTGCGTAGTCACCACACATGCCACTGGATGGCCATTTCCCATCGGTTTTCCTGATGAATAAAAAAAAAACATTATTCTTAATGCTTATCGATTAAAATTGATAAAAACGTACCAATGGTAACAATATCTGGAATGACTCCTTGAGTTTCGAATGCCCACATCTTGCCAACGCGTCCGAATCCAACTTGTACTTCATCGGCAATACAAACGCCACCAGCGTCGCGAACATATCTGATTAATCAATAGTTAGGAGAAGGGTAAGGGTGTACATAGCGACCATCAATGATTACTTGTAGACATTCTTTAGGTAATCCTTAGGAAGAAGGACTTGTCCGCCGCAACTGATCATCGATTCGCCAATAAATGCTGCAATGCTTCGTCCGGCAACTTTAGCATTCTTGATCAGCGTGTGAACCTCGTCTGCGTATAGTTTTCCAATCTCATCCGCGGAATAGTCGTCCAAGGTGTATCGGCCACGGTAAGAGCATGGCAAAGGAGCCTTAATTAGCAACAAAGGATCATTAGATGATGCAAAATTTATTATCAACACATGATACACTTACCACATGAACCCATTTCTTTTTCTTTCCGCCATTGATTTTGGTAAATTTGTACGACGACATATCGATTGTACTTGTCAGATGTCCATGATAAGCACTATGATGTTTATGATGATGATGATTATAAGCATAGGTCAACAGTCAATGTTGTAACATACCCGTCAATCGAGATGACGTCCTTCTGTTTTGTATGGCAACGAGCCAATCGTAGGGCAAGGTCGTTTGCTTCCGATCTAACCAATTCAAAATAGAACAAAATCATATTTGTATAACAATCGGAACTTGTACAATGTAAATACCCTGAGTTTACGAAATAGCATATGGACAACTCTTTGGGAAAGTATTCGGTTAATCTTTTAGCATAGATCACAATATTGTCGTGCAAGTATCGGCTGTTGGTATAGATTTGGCCCATCTGTTCAGCAGCCGCCTTCACCACATGAGGATGACAATGGCCGACATGAGCCACATTGTTGATACAATCCAAATATTGTTCATCCTTCTCATCATACATATATTGGCCTTCACCACGAACAATCTTGATCGGATTCTTCTTGAAAAACAAAGTTACCGAAGCACTATGGAAAACATTAAATTTAACATTAATAGAATACTAAATTAGGTGAACATACCCAATATGTTTCTTTCGTAATTTGATCGTATCACGTTTGGACAACTTTTCCAATGGGGAAACGTTCTTTTTGTCGATCGATTCCATTATTTCGTTCAGTTAAAACTTGTGATAAAATAAAAATGGATAATATGATTGAATTTAAAAAATTGATAAAATATAAAATCAATTTAATTTCAACAAAGAGGCAATTAGATGATTGAAATGGATTGATTATCCATTTGTATGTTGTTGAAGTTTGGATGGTCAAGGGATGGTCACAATAATTGTTAGTCATCAAGTGGAATTGTTCCTATTTATAAGGGGTTTTTGGATGAGTCAACATTCGGTTCTTAGACCTTATATGTAGAAGGCACACCTACGGGAGACAGATAGAGAGCGCGCGCTCTCTATCACAAATTTGTTGCCACTCTTCATCTTCATTGTCGATAGAAGAGTTTTTCATTACAGCCCGCAGGGTGATTGTGCGTTCTCTACATGCATGTGTGTTCAAGGCATGCACCAACTACACAACCACCACATCCTTCATGTGTATGGTTCGAGTACATTGATGGGCAGTGGAAATAAGCCCCTACCACCACCACCACCACCAATATTATCATCATCAAATAAGCAAGTATTTATTTGACTCTATTTGTGTGTATCAACCATGTGTCGCCAACCAATTGTCACTCTATTGTGGCCGATAATATGGGTCATAATCGATTGGAACTTGATCCGCAACTAAAATCAAATGATCCAAATCAAATGATTATGGGCGAGACAAACACGGACAAACTACAAATTCGTTTGAGGAAAACGAATGAAGAGACTCTAATTTTGATCCAACACAATACGCATATCAGATCACGCATTGCCTTGATGCCGACTCGAACATTATAAATTGAGCCTCACCTAATAAAACGAATGCGATGTCACTCATCGACCATATCTATCGATTGTTATCAGACGATCCAGTTAGAAGCGGTTCGTTGGAACAATTTTTTGTGAACATTGATGATGTTGAAATGTGAACATTTATATAACGAACAACGAGATGGCCTGGATCGTATCGTTCCCATCCATCCATCGAATATGGATGAGGACATGGCCACCGCCATCGTCGTATTAATAGCTACTGTGTGTGTGTGTGTGTGTGTGTGTCATATAATCAGTTGACAATTAGCCAGCCACTCCATAATGATAGTTCATAGTTTGAATCTAAATCGTTCCGCATCGTCATCGGCAATTTCCATTTAATTTATTGAAACATTTGCTCTGTTTACATGGAACAAACATCCACATACACACATGGACACTATGACACTATTATCTAGTTGGAGTATTTGATATTAAGATAGGACCGGCGTGGAAAACTAACAAAACACCACAATCATCACTATAGTAGATCCGCAATGAGATCATTGCCCACTGATTTAATATTTTTGTATTGTTTACAGTTCAAATATTGAACAAATGCCAACATTTAGAAAAATACAATTTTATCCAATTGTGCAACAGTTTATTTCAGGTGGTTTGTCGCAATGGCCAATGGCCATGTAGCCATTCGGCGTGTGGCCTTGCCTTGTGAACATGTCTGAATGATTATGACGATGGCTATGTTGAGGATGTGACGGTGATGGCCATCATAATTCAAATATAATCTTATCAATGAGAAATGCAATATGAGAATTGATTAGACATTGCCAATTAGTTGCTAATTTGGGTAAAACTTTCCAACTGATTGGTGTTCCGTTCAATTGGTGAACACAAAAAAAATTCGCACTAAAATATTGATTACGTCAATGTAGCCGAGACGTCTCATGATTCTATTTTGTTATGTATTGTAAATATAAGTTTGACAATTACAGAAGAAGGGCTGCTTTCTGTTTTGTGATTGGAACAACATATTATTGATCACATGCAACAAGACTCGGGACTCGTAATCAATGGTTGATTGGCGGCATTTCAACATTTGAACCGATTTGGGTGTTGAAACGTTATATTGACAACTATATGATTACAATGGAAACAAGAATACATTTTTTTGTGGTGGCGTGCACACACTGAACGAATGACAAATTCCAAATTGATTGAATGAATCGATTCGTATAGTAAGAATGTAGCACAGCATGATTGCGCAATGCCATTCAACGATCAGTTGATCCGATTGATTGCATTGTTCAGATTGGTGAGATCTAATCTGTCGTATTGGAATCGGTCATTGAAGAGCTATTGCTTTGATTGGTTTGTCGGTTTGACATTTATGCTACATACAACTATTTTAGCAGATTATGTCACATGCTTGCACAAGAATATGGAATATGACCAAATCTTGACATTGAATTTGCTTTCTTAAATTGAAAATTGGTTCGACCGTTCATTGTGCTGTTGCAAATTCATTCATGCACTGTTAAATAGATACATAAGGTTGACCGACCGAACAGAAGGTTGTAACTATTTAGGCTTGTGTGTGGCGGACCTTGTTGCTCTGGGTCTATTGGACACACACAGACGCAAAGTATGTTTCAAATTGACACCCGAACACATGTGGTGTGTAGTCATGTTTGGTCACAGCCCAGTGGGTCTGTGGCCAGAACCAATCACTCGTTCCACAACCCTCAACGAAGTTCTTTACAAAGTCTATTCTCGTACTTAATCGAACGTCATTCAATGTCTGTTCGTTAGTCCAATTGGTTTCGATTTCAACACCTCACATCACACAAATTTCACCATTAACTTGTTCAGTTTTTATGAATTAAGAATCAACTCTATAGGACCAACACCAATGGGTCAGTATCAAAACCCATTCAACAATAGCATGATGTACCATGAGTTCGATCTACCATATGAATCGTTCAATCCATATCACAATAATAATAAAAATATTAATAATCATCATCATGATCGATGCCGAATGAGGGGAAAAATGTCTACAATGAAAATGATCAACCCCATTTCATCTACCTCAATCACCATGTTTGGTTATCGAACGCATCGTCCATTCGGTCCGTGTTTATCGCAAATGGTTCTTGTCAATCTTGTCTTTCTTATTATCCAAACAAATCACGTCTCATCATGGTAAGTCGATGTCTTTCCCTCTCACCCATCCATCCCATCTATCTATATATCCGTTGCTTTCTCTCTTATTTGAATCTATCTATCGATAACTATAACATAATTGTCGTCACTACCGATACGAACCATTTGTGCAGAATAAGGCCAATCGATAATGGTGGAAATTTGTTTGCTTTTGATGTAAACATGTGTACGTATGTGGTAATGTGTACATACACTCTTATATTTGGTACATTTGTGATTGTCGATCAAACAAGATGATTTGATTCGGTTCGATTCGATTCAATCAAATCATTGATCGATCGATTTGGTTGACATGTCGACTTGTTTGTGCACTTTGCACCATTAGAAAAAAAAGGCGCCGCCAATTTGTCGACGACTGCCGACCGACCGATTGGCCCGACATCATAGTCGGACATTTTTATTTTCGATTATTTTAATGTAAGGCGACGGACGGCTGTCTAGTAGACAGACATATTTTATAGTTAGGTACACATTTACGATGCTGAAGGATTAGTAGTAATAGGCAAATGTGGTGCCGCACTTTCCACCAGCAAGGACTAGACTAGGTGTTGAAACACAAACAAACAAACAAACAAACGTCTGTATGGTCCTAACTGATTGTGTCTACTTTAATGATGGACAAGAATCATATTGGTGGTATAATATTTGTCGCCGACCATACGACGACGACGACGACGACGACGACGGCCACGACGGTGGCGGCGACAATCAACATGTGCTGTTGGCGTGCGTGTGGATAAACCCCAATCCTAATGTGACTGATGTACTAATTGATTCGTTCTTTAGGTCGGTAAGCAATTTTCTAATTGCCGGCAGTCAAGCCTCATTCCACAGCGAGGACACTGTCACCCATGGTGCACAGAAAGGACTGGGTAAGTTTACCATTTATTGCATATATGCTAGAACAATACTTATTACTAATTGATCGTCCCTTGATGACAGATGAATGTTCCAGACAGTTTGCATATGAACAATGGCCGTGTCCAAAGTCAATCTTTAGTAAACACATCTTTCGAAACAGTCTACCAAGTAAGTGGCGATGAGTCATTTGTTTTTTGAAAATAAAAGAAAAAGATTTAATTCCATACTTATGTCAAAACAGTCAATCGAGAGATTGCATTCGTTCAAGCAATCATCAGTGCCGGAATAGCACACACTGCCATTCGAAATTGTAATAAAGGTGATTTGAACAATTGTCGATGTTCCAATTCCTATCTGGATCATTCACTGGCCGAACAGGAAAAGTTCAGTTGGGGAGGATGCAGTGATGACATTGAAGCTGGTGCAAAGGTGGCCAGAATTTCATTGGATGACCTAGAACCGGGACATGATATCAAGGCACAAATTAGACAACACAATAATGAAGCTGGTCGTAATGTAAGTGTCCATTTACGAATTGTACAAATTACAAATTAATTATGTTATTTCATAAAAAATAATAAAATAAAAAAACAGGCTATCAAAGAAACAATGCTAAGAATGTGTAAATGTCATGGTGTGAGTGGTACGTGCTCAATGAAAACGTGTTGGATGAAGATCAATGAATTTCGAGAGGTTGGCAAATTACCTAAAGAAAGCTTATCGAAAGGCACATAAAATGGAGAATAACGAAAACAATGAACTTTCGATTGGTATGAGTTTAGCCAAAGTACAAAAGTGGAAATTGGTCTACTTGTCCGATTCGCCTGACTATTGTGTTAGTAGCAATTTAACGATCAGTTCCGGTGGAACATTGGGCCGACAGTGTTCGATGAAAAAGGGCAAGGATGCCACTTCGGAGGAGCGAAACAGTTGCCGACGATTGTGCAAAAAGTGTGGCTATGCGGTCAAACGTGAGAAACGTTTAGTGAAGAGTACGTGCAATTGTAAGTTCAAGTTCTGTTGCGAGGTTCAATGTGACCAATGTGAACATGAAGAATATACGTACGTTTGTGTTCCAAAATCGATATAAGGCCATTTTGGTTCATATATCCATTTATTTTATCTGAAATCAGCTGTTTGTTTACTTAAACTATAAAAACCAAATGTATACATTTCATTACATTTATATAATAAATAAATTATTTATAGAGTATACTTACTTGAACAAAATTAGTAGCAATATGTTCCGGTTCGATGGCCTCATATACACTTCTCTATTTCACTCAAATGGCACGTGCAAATGTATGTACCCTCTTCTGCGCACATGTGATTGACCTGGACTCTGTTGGTAGAGTTACCTTCCATTGGCGCCAAGCAATTCAGTACATGGACCTGAACAAAGCCGAGATTGGTCCGATGTTCCGCCATTTCTCAAGTGAACGAAATGAAATGCCGGCCTCAGCGAAATGAGAGGATGAAACATTGAGAGAGAAAAGAGAATGTGACGCGCATGCGTCGATGCTGAATCGAGTCACTGAATCATTTTTTGGCTGCATTAGTTGAGACTGTTTTGTGTCGGTTGTGCTCTCTTTCCCATTCTTTCTGTTTTACCCGATACTATTCTACTGCGCCGACGGTTCTATACCCGATGGAGCCATTGAAACAAACAACAACAGCAACAGCAGCAGTCTAGTGTCTGTAAATCGACAGTGGTCGACTGAACACCACTATCGTCCGATGGCAACGTTCAGATCAATTGATACGACTACACACAAATCGACCCAACTGTTACGTGAACGTCGTTTCAATTGATCACACTCCATTAGTGTCCGTCCATCGATAAGTACGGTCTTTCATCATCAATTTCACATAGGAATCGATCATATTGAAATTCCGAATTCGTGATCATTTTGTTCTGTTCATCAAACATACATACATACATACATACATACAAAAACGCAAACATATACATACAATCAGCTGTATCCAAATGTCTGCCACTGAAGTGGAGGTGGCCGCCCCAAAGGCGCGCGCCCTATTCACCCAAGAACAGAGTCGTTCAGAGGAAGACAACGACATCTCAATGAAGAGTGAACTTGGAGCCAAAGATGGCCAATTGCCGTCAGCAGTGGAATGCATACATCGGTGTAGTCATTGTAGCCATGTATGTGAACATCATTGCGGTCGGCAATGTACGGCCCCATTCGAAGTAACCAAAGATGTATTGAGTCCATGTGATTCGAGTCCAGCTAAGGAATGGATCAAACTGAATGTTGGCGGAACTTGCTTTCAAACCACTCGTACTACCTTGTGTAGCGATAGAAATTCGTTCTTCTATCGTTTGTGTCAAGAAGACAACTACCTCAAGTCGGACAAGGTACGTTGATAATACGGAAACTTATAAATAGCATTTAAAAATCTAATATATATATAATATATCAATATATTCTAATACAGGATGAGAATGGTGCATATTTGATCGATCGAGATCCATCTTACTTTGCTCCAATCTTGAACTTTCTCCGGCATGGAAAGTTAATACTAAACAAAGACTTAAATGAAGAAGGCGTTCTCGAAGAAGCTGAATTCTACAATATCACCAGTTTGATCAAGCTGATGAAGCAACGAAAATTAGATCGATTGAATCGTAATAGTGATCTGAAGAATCATGTCTACCGACTACTCCATTGTTCCGAGAACGAACTTCCATTGGCCATCTCAACATTGTCCGATGGTTGGCGTTTCGAACAATTGATTCCAAACTTTCCCAATTGGTCAACCGATTACTTCCTAGTCGTGTCCCGTGAGTATTCAATACAGAAGTAAACCAGTTGAACGATCGTTGAATATGGAATCGAAACCACGATGTGTAATACATCCGGCAAGCAATACTTCAATAAAGTCTGTATTCAGCAAAAAATCACCATTTGGCTTTAACCATATAGATGATACCTTTTGCCATTGCATGAAACCATGAAACAATTCGACGCCATCAATATTATACCTAAGCTTTACCCACATAAATACGATTGTAAATACCTTACATTGGACCTCATTTTTTTAGTGGTCTCACTTCAATTTATACTTACACCTAGGAAAAATGCTAGTTATTCCTAATATTCCTTTATTTGTTATTATTGTTGTTATTGTACTTGTTCGGTAATCATAATGTTGATTGTTGGTTTATACTTGAGACTGTTTTTCTACATCGTCAATTTTGTCCCATTTGTACACTTCTTTTGTACATCATTTCAGACAATTTGCTTTTTGCTGTTTTGTTTGATTGTTATTGTTGTTGTGATACCAGTGATTTACTCAGTGGTTATTATGGAGCACTTTACCAAACATTTTGTTGATCAACTCTATACTACCATTTTACACTTTATTTACAAAACATGACGAACATCAAATGGTATATTTGCGCATTCATAATGATTTTAACTGCCATTCACTCCTTTTCATTCACTTGGTCCAGGACAATAAAAACAATGATTTGGACAAATAATTTAACTTATTTATTTATCCACACCAATTTTCAATTGAATGTAAAAATCATTTGACTGGTTTCAATCGCCATAGACCATCGTTGAGGAAGTGCACATTCTCAATGGCAATTCCACGGTTTACCTTTCCACTGAAATAAAAAATTGAAAATAAACATCAAGTTTGATCTAAGATAAAATATGTATACGTACATATCATCGACAGACATTTTGAGTACACCAATGGATAATGCGTGTTGTTTCCCTTCGGCAACTACAGTCACAATATCGTTAGCATTAAGTCCTGGTGTCATGATGGCTCCTTTCGATGTTAAACCTGGACACATGATATTTGCTCCGGATAAAACGAATGTAATCGCACCCTTATCGACTTGCATCAGTGGACACATAAATGGGTCTATATTAGGCATAAAACAATTAATAATCTAAATCGTTTTTCTTCAATATGTTGGTTCCATACATTTATGAATCAATCTTAATGAAGGAAAATAAGGCCCATCTCGTTGCCGAAAAAAGAGATAGTCTCCGGTCGAATTGATTATTACTTCAATGTGATCGTGGCTTATTGAAGATAAAAAATAGATAAATAATTCAGTTACTTTGTATATTATATTTTACCAAACATACCATTTTACTGTGCGAAGATTATCCTTCTTTGGAATTATGTCATCAATATATTTCTCCAAATTGGGAAATTGTTCTACTAATTTATTTTTGATGCCTTTTTGTACGCTAGATTTTAGTTGGGTAACGCCGGACACACTTGAGTCTTCAAACCTTTATTTTGGAAAAAGTAAATATTTTAAACAAATTTAATTAGAAAATTTAATAATAAAAAATAATTTTATACTTTTTAAACATGATTAATGAATTGACCGACAAATATTCTTTGTGGCAATGAAAGATGGAAAAAACACCAAAGTAAAGTGACAATCCAAAACAGAAAACACAACACAACAAAAAAACATAGATGCCACATGCAAACCTTTTTCACTTTTTTGGAAAGTTTTTTTGCATAAACTTGAAAAGTTTTTGAAAAATTTGTTTCGATTTGAAACCCCCTTTCAATTTTCTTATAATGTTCAACTGGTTCAAAATTTGCAATTCCAAATTACATGACAATTTACAATTTCGATTTATTTATTTTATTTATATTTGTAAATTTCAAAGTTTAATGAAACATTGATTTTAAGAAAGATTAAGCCTTATCAACCGAAAAAATGGAAAAAAGGAAATGAATTACATATTGGAGAGTATGCTATATAATGTTTATTTGGAAGGCCTTCCAAACGACGTCATATTTTGAATGTGTTTGTATATTCTATAGTACATTTGTGTTTGTTGCCTTCCATCGGTCTGTTGCCATCGGTAGGCCAATTGTGATGATGTTCCAGAAGTGATGTGATGTCTAGAATGTCAATTCCACGTCACTCGATTTTAACTGCTTTTCAATATCAAAATGAATTCAGAAGGATCTAGCTGGGTTTGTCCCAATGACCGTGAATTGATGCTTCGTGCAAAGTAAAGCTTTTTGAATCTGTAATCAACATTTGTTAATTGTTTTTTTTTAACATTATTAACCAAACAGATTAGAAACTGGATGGTCATGCAAGAGCACACAATTTCAAAGTTTACAATGGAAACAGGAAAAAATTAGTGAATCAGAAAAAAAGATGATTTTGGAAGTCTTGTCAAAAGCGCAAAAAACAGAAGAAATTGAACAAAAAAGAATTGGGTATGTTTAAAAAGCTACTTGTTTTTTAACGTTTGTTGTTATTTTATATTGTTTAGAAAATTGATGGAACGATTGAAGAACATGAAACGAAGTGCGCGTGGCAATGGGAATCAAAGTTGCATTCTATGCAATGAATCGTTCGGTTTGTTTGCATTTCAAGCTCATCAATGTCATGGATGTCGTAAGGTTCGTGCGTTGACATTTGTCCTATCCCAACAAACACTTATATTTCTCATTTTTGCTTGCATAATTGCATATGTAGCTTGTTTGTACTAAGTGTGGTGTCGATACGATAAACAAAAAGAATGGAACCATCTGGTTTTGCAAGATCTGTTCGGAGACCAGAGAGGTAAGTGATGAAGTGGTAATGAAAGTTAATAATAAACTATTTTAACTAAACATTTGTTTGCAAAAACAGGTTTTGAAAAAATCTGGTTGTTGGTTTAATAATTTATCGATTGAATTGACAAACGATATCGAATCAAGTCCGCATCAGTGTCATGAAAAATCATCAGCGGATTCAATTAGTATGATATCTAGCAAAGGGGAGTGATCTGACAAAGAGTATAAAGAATAAAGTTGTTACTGAATAAAATATTTAATTTATTTTTCATTAATACACATAAATTTAAATATTGTTAATTCAATTGCATGAATATAATAAAATTAATTAATTTGAACAAAAATTTTTATATGGGAAAATAACCGAAATTTAATGTTTTCATAAGGGAAAGTTTTCGGAAAATGTTACTACTGCCCTGAATGACTTTTGTGAGTATCCTGCCAGCTCGTGTTTTTAACTCAAGAAGTACCAAGTTGTCTACAGTTAATTGATCTTTTTCATATTGTTACAATCGATCATGGCTGCTCGACGCATCAGTAAATCTTCTATTGATTGGGGTAAATTCGCATCAGTGGTTCCAAGGACGGAGATGCATAATTTTACCGCATTCAAGGCTCGATCGGATGCCTATCTTACTCGGTAAATAATCTATTACATTTTTTTATTGGGAATAGATTTACATTTGTCACTAACTTACAACTTTTATTTATATCACAGAGTTTTGTCTTATCCTGAAAATCCACCACAGATTAATTTTGATGAATACCGAAACAAGGTAGCCAACAAAGAATTGGTTGGCAAATTGGAGCAAGCATACAAATCTTTGAAGATTAATTACCCGAAAGAAAATCTTAGCCAAGAGGTTGACAAGCAAGAAGCAGACTACAAGCAACAAGCTAATGCTTATGTGGAAATTGCTAATTCAAAGATTGCCCAAGCTGAAAAATTGGTATGATAAAACTTAATTCGTTTGTGTTATGATTACTGATAATATATCCTTTTATAATTTTCAATTATAGCGTGAAAAGTTTGAGTTGATGATTCCTTATTCAAGCATGACTTATGAGGAATTTTTTCTCACTTTCCCCGATTGGTCAAACACAATGGCGGCGCCATCAATCTATCCGCATTATGAAAAGACTCCAGGTCTAAGCAAAGAGGAGCAAGCGAAGTATGCTGCACCAGATGGACCACCATACTCGATCTAGACTGGCAATATGGCAATTTGAGAATTTATTTTAAAAGTGGTCGTAGTTTGTACATCTAAAATTAATTGATTATTATTAAATTTATAATATTTAATATGGAGTTCTTATTTTTTCCTGATTTTACTTGTTTACTAAAGTATTATTGTGTAACGACGTATATGAACGAACACATTACATTGCTATGTGAATGTTGTCGCACGCTTTAAATTAACATTTAAGAATTTGTTTTGGGATTTACGCATTTTTTCTTTTTTCATCCATTGGATCATTTTAAGCCGTTCCAAATGGGTATAATGGCACCAACGATGGGGCAGAGTTCTGGAAATTTATCATTAAAAATAAGTCAAGCATGTGAATGTGGAAAAAAGTTTGCTGAGCTATTCTATGAAAAATTGGATAAAAGTCGTCATACTATGGGCCAATTGTTCCACGATTCGGCTGTTGTTGTTTGGAATGGAAATATCATCAATGGGAAGGGTAACGTGCTCGAATTCTATGGTAATCTTCCAGCTATTGATACAACATTGATCTGTATGGATGCCCAGCCAGTTTCAACTTTAGTAACCGGAGATACCCCAAGCATATTGGTCAGCTGTAATGGAAAAATGAGCTTTGACAAGCACACCAAATGTTTCAATGAATCATTCCTTTTAAAAGCAGAAAACAACGTTTGGAAAATCGTAACCGATACTTATCGAAATTATTGATTTTTCAATTTATAATAACATTTTGTATTGACAAAAACCGAACACATGGATTTCTTTATTTTATATTCCTATATGAGCACTGCTTGTAAATATAATGAATAATTTGTAAAAATACACAGTTTAGTTTGTTGATAGGTAATTATTGCACAATATCAACTATTTTATGAGCCAGAGTATTTCATGTTTGAGTTTTGAAAGTATCAATGTACCAATGTTCACTTGGCCCATTTTTTCATTTATTTATTCATTGAGGACTTGGAACAAAGCCTAATTTGGAGCTGACAATCGAGTGTCTTTGTTTCATAATTTTCCAATAAATCGTTTTTATATCACTCTTGACTAGACCATTTTTGACATAACCGAGATAGCAGAATAGATCACAAACTGCAATAATTCGATTTCTGCTCAACCTACAAATGGAATACCATCGATCATCTCCAATCTTCATACGGTAAGTACATATCTTTGGAACATCGAGCAGGGCACATTTTCGGGGAAACGCATTTACATCTCCATTCACACTTTCGACCGTCAAGGAACTGTTCTCAATAGAACGTAACACCGAAGCAGTTAGATTATTGTTCTTAAAGTTGAACACAGGATAAATTTCCTCATCATAAATTCGTTTCATGAAATTCGATTTCATCGGCTCTAATGTGGGCGATTTCCGCCATTCGATAAACTCTTCATAGTAAACTGGATCGATCTCCCCGATTTCGGGCGATTCTTCAATGTAATTTAACTCAAAAATATCAGAATCATTGTTATTACATAGTGAAAGTGTTCTTCCTAGTTCATAGTTGCTGGGTGACTTGACAGGACGAGTTTGGGTTTGTATTTGGTTTGAATCAACCTGTTTCTTTTTGGTACTTTTCTTTGGTGAATTCAATTGTGGATGAAGATGTGCATTTGGTTTAGATGGGGTAGAGGTGATGACCAACATTTTCAGTGCATCGACTTCAGCAGTAAGCATATCTATTTTTAGTTTAGCTTCGACGAGATCTTTTTCAGTTTTATCGCGAAGCACATTGGCGCCATAAACCATTTTGTTTGCCTCTTCAAATAGACTAACGGTTAGATCTTCAAGTTCACTTTCCACCTGTGATCGAATCTTACACATTTTATCGATGATCTCGTTCTTCAAACAAACCTCCTCTTTTAGACGTTTCAATTCCATTTCCATGCGTACAAATTCTAACTGTTTCATATTTGAAAACGAATTTGATTCGTCCGCATTGTTTGAGTTTGCAAATGTTTTATGACGTAAGTTGTCGGAAAATCCTACCAATCCATCCTCGGTCAGCGTTAATCCAGTTTCCTTCTCTAATTGATTAAATTTGTTCGACATTCGTTTCTTGCTTTGTATGACTAAATTTTCGTAAACAGCCGAAGTAGGATTGGTGCTTGAAGAACGTTCCTCAGACTCATCGTTCTGACCTAAATCAATTTGTTCAATGGAATCTTTGTCATCACAAATGGTTATTGAGTGATTATCTGAACCCGTAGGCGTTGTTGTGGGCGAGGAATAGATTGAAGAACTCTCCGACTTCATCGATTGTTGATCAATAGCACCGTTTTCGTTTCCAATCGTTGTATCATTGCTTTTTAATTGTTTTCCGTCTATGGAAACGTTCGCATCCATTTCATGTTCGAATAAATATTCGATTTTACTGATTTAACACAGTTATGGTTTGTTTACTTTGATAATATAAAATATTATAATTGGTTTTGAGAGCCACTTGTGTTTCTCAGTAGCACCATTCGATTACACGTGTCGGAATGTATGATCGTTGTGATACCTTTTGATAAGAATGGGTTCAAACATTTGGTCCACTTTATACGGAGAATAATGGTTCATAGGCTATTTGTGAATGTAAAATAGTTCCAATTGTGTTGCACCCGTCGGTGCGAGCGACGACATTGCAGCAAATGTAGTGTTCACGATGCGCATTGGACACATGTATGATAACCAGTGGACGAATCAAGGACGGATGATCGCGAACGTGACCTATCGGAATGGGTACAATACGATTATTATTATTATTTGTTTGTAGACACCCATTTTTTTATAAGCGACGATCTAATTCATTATTACGTTTTATTGTTTGAGAAATTGGTATGACCAATTATACAACCGATAATATACGAAATTGTGTACGTAGCCACATTCGTTCAAGGAAATGGGTGATGTGTGTACATTTGTACAACATATAAACATTCGATATTGCCTCGTGTTACTTCATTTTTTGATTGAGGAAAAGAGTGAGTAAGGTCCGTTAGCATAAACGTCGCCTTCGGGCATAATTGGTCTGTCAAACGGACACAATCCGGTTCGTCGGAAAATGGACGAAACAAAACTATAGTGGGCGAGCGCCCATTTCTATGATACATACACAACTTACAACTAACAGCTGACCAAATATGCTTACCTCACAAGTGCATGTATTGGTTCGTAGTCGTGTCATTCATTCATACAACATAATAATTGGCATCGAATCCATCCTCCTTCGGATTCCTTCGCTTTATTGTTGCTCGTTTATTTTACCAAGAAATGTGAAATGACATAGGTCAAAACAGCTGAGCAATGGATTCTGTTCTATAGGAACAGGATTATCATCATCATCATCATCATTAATGTGTAGCAATGATTGAACTGCAGCAATAATAACATTCATTAGTCTGCAGTATGTGAATGAACCCGTGCAAGTCGCCTACGCACCCTCGGAGTGCGATGAACGATGGTGCGCCATTGCCAAACTACCAAACGGTCAACCTCAGTGTCGACAACGATCGTTGCTTTACGTTGTGTGGCATTGTGTAGAAGGCGCATGCGTATGAAACGAACGAGGGTTCGGTTACTAATTCAAATCGAGGCAACATGACCTGTAGGCTGTTGCTTTCTCGTCCATCGTCTCATAAGCAAAGCAAAACCTGGTCTCGATAGTGGAGGTTCTCCATTTTGACCGTTAAAGTGCGCTCGTTTCCATCAACATCAAACGACTTGCTATAATTCGTTGCCATAGTATTTATTGTCATCATCTTTTACTCTCGCACATCTTTTACTCTCGCCCATCTTGTACCTAGATCGATTTATTTCTTCTTTTTAATTAGTTCCCTTGTCTCCTCTTCATAACGACAAGACAATCACGCCGAGAAAACGTATACTTTATCATTAACATAGCTCATCATCGACTTTCATATTTAACATGGACAAAAATAAAATCAAGCATGAAGTTCCTGAAATTATCGTCAATCCAGGGAACAACAAGAAGTATAAAAAAGGGAAATTTTTGGGGCGTGTAAGTTGAATTTTTGTTTTACTTTTTGTTTTCTAAAGTTTCGTTTTTATTAGGGTGGATTTGCAAATGTCTTTGAATTCATTGATATGTCAGACAACAAATCTCTTGCTTGTAAAGTGATCTCAAAAACGCAACTTGTTAAAGATAAAAATAAAGCCAAGGTAATGTTATTTTTTAAAATTTATATAATTTCATATAATTTGTACTTCAATATATTGTTTTTTTAGATGAGCTTAGAAATCTCCATTCATCGAAGTGTAGATCATAAGCACATTGTGAAATTCTTTAATTTTTTCGAAGACGAAAATTTTGTTTATATTTTACTGGAACTTTGTGGCAAACGATCAATGATGGAAATGCACAAACGACGAAAATTAATTACCGAACCAGAACTTCGATATTATGTTAGGCAAATTACGCTGGCATGTGTTTACTTACATGATAACAAGATTGTGCATCGTGATTTGAAATTAGGTAACCTATTCCTTAACGATGACATGCAAGTTAAAGTCGGTGATTTTGGGCTTGCATCTAAACTTATTTCCGGTGAAAGAAAGAAAACGTTATGTGGAACTCCAAATTATATTGCACCTGAAATCCTACTTGAAGCTGGGCATGGGTTTGAAGTTGATGTTTGGTCTCTCGGTTGTATCGTGTATACACTCATCATTGGCAAACCACCATTTGAAACTGATCAATTGAAGAACACTTATCGGCGAATTAAAAAGAATGACTATACTATTCCAAGTCATATTAACAAACAATTAGCAAATTTCATTGCCGGAATGCTACAATCTGATCCTTCAAAGAGACCAACGATGAAGCAAATTTTAAATGATCCATACCTAACTCATAATTATATTCCATCATCATTGCCAACAACATGTCTCAGTATTGCTCCTCGTATGAACGAGACACGTCTTTCAATTCTTTGCGTGGATAACGCTGTTCGTCGTCCATTTACCGAAGTTGCAAACAATATCAATCAGGAAGTCAATATCGAAATTCCTGCTCATTTGGCCGACAAAGGACAAGGTCCTGCTGATTATTATCTTTCGGAATTGCGTGATCAAGTATCAAAATTGTTAACATCTGATCGTATTAAAGTGAAGTGTCAATATACAGCAGATGAAGCCGAACACCCTTCTTCGATGCCTTTCTATTGGATTAGTAAATGGGTTGACTATACCGACAAGTATGGTATCGGATATCAACTATGCGATAATAGTATTGGTGTCTTGTTCAACGATAGTACTAAATTAATTTTGATGGCTGATCAAAATAATTTCCATTATGTTGAAGGAAATGGCCAGGAACAGTATTACAAGTTTAACAGTACACCTGAACATTTGGTAAAGAAGACCACATTATTTCGCTATTTCCGTAACTACATGAACAGTCACTTGATGAAGATGGGTGAAAAGCAAAGGCAACAATTAGGCGAAATTGAAGAAATGGCACGTGTTCCACATGTTAATAATTGGATCCGCACTAGTAGTGCAATAGTATTCCATATGACCAACGGGACTGTTCAGGTAATTTCCTTACAATATTTTTTTTAAAACCTTTATCCTATTAACATTGAATTTGTTTTTTTAGATTAATTTTTTCAAAGATCACGTCAAACTTATTTTATGTCCTCATATGGCTGCCGTTACCTATGTTAACGATGTTGGCGAGTTCAAAGCATACAAATTTAATTTGCTTGAAGAATATGGCATAAACTCTGATTTGCATCAACGACTGAAATATGCGAAAGAAGTACTTGAGCACTTGGTCAAGAAAGCAAGCACATAACTAAAAAGATTATATTCCGACCATTTTCTATGTTTACAACCTCACATAATAATCTATATTTTATCAACCAAACAAAGCGCGTTGAAGCTAACTACAATTCATTAAATTGCATATAGTATATATATAAGTATATATTTTTATCCTGACAACTTTAAATGATGAACATATTAAACAGTTGTCAACTATAAATTATTCATTTGATTTGTAAAATTAAAATAAATGTAACGACCTAATTTGGTCAATTATCACTTTAAAATAAATCTGTATTAATTTTTGTTGACATTTAAGGCAGAACTGTTTTTCTTTCAAAGTCGGTGTACTTAGAACATTTGTTTAACACATGATTCAGTATACTGAACGTTTTTGCTAAATTTTTATTAAATAGTTTAAATATTCAATGAAAAACCAAATTTAAAAATTTATACAAAATTTAAAAGATCGATACTATTTTAAGTTAATCCGTTTGGAACTAATTATACATCATATTTACTTTTTTCAAAACAAAAAAATAAAAATATATGAAAAAAGATGTAAATATCATTAGTCAACTTTGAACTCTTATTTCACAAAATTTATATATGCTGATTCAGTAATTTTTTCCGGATTCGACATATAATTAGGTTTTCTATGAATTTACCAAATTTCAAACAACTTTGAAGGAAAAACTGTGTGGCCTTAATTAGTTTGATTATTCAAATTTATTTGTCAATATAATTCTTATTAAATTTAAAAATTACGTACAAGTTCAAATTACAGTTCCGTGTTGATAGTGACACGTGTTTTAAAAGGCACGGATAAAATAAATCGGTTGATAAAATATAGTTTATTCGCTTATTTGGTTAATTTTCTGTATGAAAACTTAAAATGTAATAAATTATTAATGATTATAACTTGAATCAATGATTGATGTCTATGCAGGAAGCCTTAGCTTGCGACCATGAAGAACTATTGAATAAAATAATGTTATTAATCACTTGCAAACAGGTGACTACAAAAGATGATTAATTTTACCTCGTGTTACGTAAAGATAGAAGAAATCGCAATACAAGACTGTTTGAACGATACCAGCGATAATGACGATCCAATCGATAAAGCTTTCGAAATAATATCGCCAAATCCAATTCAATAAGTACAATGCTCGATAAGAGCCCAGTGCAAACAAATAATGGGAAGTTATTGTTTCAGCTTCACCAGTCTTTGATACCAAAAACAGTTGAGGCAAAATGGCTACAGCTTCCAAATAAATGGAGAATGTCCACAACACCTATTAAAAATCAAAAAATATGGTTTATTATTATGTCGAAGACATATCTTCAAACTATACATACCTCCATTACGGTAAACTCGTGACGAATTAATAGAGACAAGATAACAGCGGGAACTATAAGAAATTCCATTCGAAAAGTATCATGATTTCGGTCGTAAGTGACTTTAAATTTAGAGTAAATGAGAAAAACGGTGGCTCCCGATGATAAAAGAAAGATAATCTATAAAAAACAACATTCAAATAATAGAATATTAATGAAAAATTTCAACAGCAAATAATACTGAACAAATACCTTCATTAATGTGTTATAAACTGAGACAAAGTTGGTAAACAAGTCTAAATATCGAGTTAGGTAGACAAGCGCGAATAAAATTTGACTTTTTCCAGAAATCCCTAGTTAAGCAAAAAACATTGATAAATAAATTGCTGTAGTGAGTAATTAATTGTCAACTTACCAGAACAGGAACGTGTTTTCCATATTTTCAACAACAAAACTATTATTGCTGTAAGATGAGCCAGATCACCGGTTAAACGGAAAATATTCATCTTAAACTTTGTTGGAATTATCAATTAACCGATCGAATGCTGTCGACGATAATCTATAGTTCTTCAAGAATATTTTTTAAACCAACAAGGGTGGTAACTGAAATAAATATTCAATATTGACACGTTAAATGTAGTCTTATACCAGTTGAATTTAGCCTCGATTAAATAGCAGGCACAATTTGATATTAAACTAGATTGTCTTGGGCCCGAATTGGTACCGAATAATACCGGACCAAATTAATAATCGGACAAAAGCTTAAAAAACTGGCAAAAACACGTTTAAGACAAGTGACGTGTAGGTTATGCGGCAAGCCGTGTATTGTGTTCAGCTTGATTCTAATACTACCCAAACGAGTCTATTGGGTAGAAATGGAAGGGCGGTAATACATTATTCCATGGAATAACAGTATTTATTATCATCATTTTAAATAGGAAAAATATTTATAATAAGCTGTTGCAAATGTTACAAATAAATAGTATACCCAAGTTTCATAAAATATTGTAACAAAGATCAATATTTGTAAATCATGTAACAACTGGAAGAATCATTTCTGGCTTCTGATTACGTTTCACTTTTGAACATTTCATCTTCTGGCTGAGGCTTGTTTCCCATTTTTTCTTAAACAACGTGTACAGTCTCATCGTTGCTTGTGCATCGGTAATTGAGTCATGTTCCCCTTGTTGAATCTTCACCCCAAGATATACCTCAGACAACTTTTTCAATGAAGGTGTACGATTGTTGAAAAATTTTTTAAAATAAACACTCGTATCGCGGATCATGTGCTTTGGTTGAGAGAGGAACAATACTTTTAAATCATGTTGAATGGCATGACCCACCAAAATACGATTCTGAATTATGTCGTACACTTCCTTTTGTACCATTTTAAAGTCTTCACCATTGACGAGATTTTCTGGCCTAATGCCGGATACTTGTGTTCGGTAGTCGGTAACTTCTTCAACCGGTTTTACGTATTTATCATATACACAATGGCCATATAAATTGACCATCGAAACTCGTGCAAGGATAGAGTTGCTTCCATCGAAACCCGTACCAACCATTTCACAATCAATAGCAATGTATCGTGTCAAACCATCGAATGAATTCTCTTTGCACAATTTCTTTTCTGACATGTTGGATGAAATCATCGAAGACTTTACCAAACACGGATCAACGTCATCAAACCAAACATCTGGCTTTGGTTGGTTATTGACTCCATTAACTCTATTCGACACTCTTCGTTCTGATGTATTTGACATATTCATTTTTGTTTTTCCTTTATTGCTGTTTGTGTTTGTTTTATAGCTGGGTTGAGTCATCGTTTTAATTCTAATTGTTTCTTGCAACCGTTGCCAATTAGCGGAAACATCAGTCCCATTTATTGGATATTGGTTTGATGGCTTCTTTTTATTCACTGATTCAACTTGTAAATTTTTACTTTTTCCCATTTTCATCTTTTTCTTTTTAATTGCAATGCCCATTACACGTGGACGACGAATTTCTTTAGTTGGACTCATCTTGTATTTTCACTTTTAGATAGCAAACAACTTGAGTCTAAAACCTATTGCAAGCACAAGCTTCCACGTGACGCTTGGGATGGACGACTTCCCATTAACGATGGTATCGATATATTAAGGCCCTTCAGGTAAAACGCAACACAAGAAATCAAGAATAATTTTTTTATTGATACAAAATAAATATAATTAATATTATTATGGGATTAGATATTAACAAATTTATTCGTATTGACACGAAAGAATTGATTATCATACAATGGATTTAGGAGAGAAATAGTGCAGTGATTGGGATGCATTTTTATAAATACCATAGAGTGGTTGTCAAATTGACCAAACTTGTCTTGAATACTAGAATAGAATTGACTTATTCATTATTAATTACATTCACTTGATTATTATGTTGCGTAGCCTTAAACAACATTTCTCTTAAATGGGCATTTTGAAGTTTCAAATTGTAAATCAAATCTGCTTGATTTTCCAATAAATCTTCAAGAAATGAAGATGATCTGCATAAACATATAGAAAAAGTAAATAAATTTAATTAAACTATTTAATTTCAGTGTCGTGAATGTGTATATATTACTGCACCTTATTGCTACTTGATTGAGACCGTCTTGATTGAGTCTTCGTGAAGGATCGTCAACGCAGAAAACATCAGGAGGATTTCGAAAACGTCTAAACTTCAATTCATGATAAAAGTGTAACACGTTGTTTACAATAATAAACAAAGAAGAGATTGAAACGATCAATTCAACAGAATGAATTGGCTTAATATAAAAGTCCTTAATGTGAAGATTGTTCAAGTTAAGATTATAGAAAATGATGGTCGAGATTAGCAACAATGCATTTGAATGGTGAAGGACGATGCTTGGAAATAGAACATATTTTTTCACACGATCATGATGATTGTTGTAGCCCAAGATACGAAGTCGTTTATAATAGAAATTTTTTAAATAGAATCGTATCAATAAAGTAATCGCACACAAAATCAATTGAAAATAGATGGTAAGATTGTACGGATTAAACAAATTCGATTTCGTATTATTGTTCAAATGTATGGATAGGAAAACATTTTGCTTGATGGGAATAATAAAACACAAAATCCATTGAACAATCTGTTTAAAATAAAATTAGATTATTATTATTATTATAACGATCAAACTTGTTTTTAGGTGACTTACGGTTATCAATATATGGAATAAAAGAATGACAAATATCTTAATGTTATTCGTTTTATTATAAATCGAATATAGATCATTGTTGTATGGTAAAGTTAATATTTGCAAATCATCGTCCATCGTGGGTTTATTGGTTTCGATTTCGACGAGAAATTTTTAAGTAGATCAGAGCAGGAGTGAATAATTTGGATCTAATGGAATTTTTAACATTTCATGATTTGAAAACAGATCAACAACAGTGTGCTCAACTGATTTGTTGTTCGTTTCAGTGTGACACAACGAGCAGGTAACAAAGGGAAAGTGAAGGCAACGAACAGCGCAATCAAAGGACAAACAAACCAACTACAGCAACATCATTAGCACACTGTAGCGCATGCAGCAGTAGCAGCAATATGAAGAAGAGAAATGACTTGTTTCAACATCGATGGGCAATCGATTGTTATGACAATCTTTTTTTTTATTCTGTTCCAATTGATATATTTATACGAATATTTACTTTATTAGGAACCTAACAAAATTATCATCCAAATCGATCAACCGTAACAAACCAGAAGAGATTCATTAGCCATAATACATGTTACTAGATGAAGATTTATTTTTCTCTATGATTGAAGGCAATTTGCCCACAAAAATTGTACCATCCGTCAAAGTAGGACGGTTGGTACGGGTTTAGTTAATTCCGGTGTCAGCAAAGGCAGACTCACTGTTTGTTCATTGTCTGACTATGTCCCCGGGATAAAGACGGTATTCTGGTTCAATGTACAATTGTCCGCAAACATGTTTATATTGTTTGCCATATGAACAGGTCATAAATGATGGCGGTTATTATTTCGTTTGATTGATAATTTGTAAAATATTAATGAAATTTTTTTTCATACTTATTTCAACTGTTTATAAAATATTTTTCATTTCAAACTTTTATATTCCTAAGACTACAACATAATCGATGAACATTTTTGAAATTTGATTTCTCCAACAATTTTGTTCCAGAAAGCAAATGAATAAAGGTTTGAACATCGCATTCAGATGATCAATTAACAATACATATAGGCAAATCGTGTTTGAAGAAAATATTTTCTCCTTTTAAAATGTAACGTGTTCAAATGAGATAATGTTAAAAAATTACCCGCCATTTGTCACATTGTGTTACACAAATAAAAAAAATATATGGATGTCGTCATCTCTAATATTCATGTGTGTGTGTGTGTGTGTGTTTGTGTATACGTAGATATGTTGAACGAATACAACATTGGTAGTATAGATAGAGGCACAAATCTCATCCAACATTGATGATGAGGCGCAGTGTACGACGATCGTCGTCATCGACATCGGATGGCAGCAATCGTGCGGATCTGAAGCAGCAGCAACAGCAGTGGCTACCATACATCGTCACATTGCCGCCAGCAGTGTTCTGGCAACAGCATCTCCAAACAACAAGCATTGGCCCTCGCATGAAAATTATCATCATGTCAGCCGAGTGAGGCATTTTGGAGGATATGTGGATGATGATAATGTTGCAGCCTCTCCTGCTGCCAAGATGCCAGTCTGATGTTGATGCTGCTGTTGTTGCCGTTCGGCATTGGTGCTGACACTACGAGCAAATCGAGCCCGCTGTCGTCGTCGCCATCGACGTCGTCGTCATCGTCATCCTCTTCTTCACTCGTCGTCAACTTCGCCATCTTGTCCGTGAATCTATCAACAGATCATTTCTCACTTTCTTCACTTTGGTTTCTGGATATAACCGTAAAAACAACTTTTCCAATTGCAATCATACATTTTGTACTCATTATTCACTGCTTCGAATAGAACGTTTATATCGTTTCAACATTTATACGATATTATTTCTACACATCAACAGGTAGACACATTTCAATGTTTGGTTTTTAATGTTTGCCTTAGAACGGATTGTCATCGATTGTATTACTCATTTTTATGGTCAACATTTTGTTTCTCCGCCATGTGCATATTTATGACGATGTGTATTTTGTTCAATATTCCATTTAGCATCCGGACCAAGACGTATAGTGCGTCGTAACGATTAGATAGTGTACCACTTCTTGTCTACATTCATTCTCCATTCAGTAGTGTGTGTGTGTGTGTGTGTGTGTGTGGATACATTGGGATACATTTCCTCGGCAACACTGTTCTCAGTGAGTTTGTGTCTCTGGAGCCGCTCATCGAAAGAGTATGTTGTCAGCAACTATATTGGCACATTTTCTCCTAACCATATCATATTTGAACCTATCATCGCCATCATCATAATCGACGATAAATGGTTAACATTTTAATGTTGATCATGATTCGATTCATACACCAACGGTTCGAATCAATCAACAATTTCATTGAACCATTAACCGATACATAAGATTAGTCATAAGATCATCATCAATATTCCATCGATGTTAGCCAACTAAGATGGATTAAACCAACCATATTTACATCTTTATTTATGGACATGTACTAATGTTTAGTTTTGTCAACATTATATTATCTTCGACATTCCTTCTTTCCATAATTACTATTCGTTGAAATAGTCGACCATAGTTTTGCATATATGTTATAATCGAAAACGCGCTCGCGCGCGCGTTTTTATACCAATCTCGAAATGGGAACTATTTATTTGAAAAAGCCAAATTGTCGCCTACAACAACAACAACAGCAACATCACCATCATATAACTATTAGTTTCTCTCTTGTATCCCCACTATAAATAGCTATTCGATCTCGAATGTTAGCTAATTAGGCAAACATCTCTCCTCTCAATTTGCCACTTCGTCCTATCATTGATTGCTCTTCTTTATGAAGGAAAATTTTCTTCTTCCAAACACATACACACACACACGCATTCAGTCTCGCACTTAGTTTGCCATTCTTCCTAAATTATGGCGCATAGTATTAGCCATTTGCCGCCATAGTCGTCGTCATCATCCTGTCTTGCGACCTTGATCTCTGTTTCTATTAGTAGGCAAAAAAATATATCAGTTTGCATTTTAAGTGGAACCAGTGGTCGGTCAACTCACAATCGATCCATCGATATATTTGAATGCGTTTGTGAAAGATTATTTATTGGTCGACCAATTTGTGGTTTCAACTTTGTTTCTTGGCACTTGATACGAAATGTCTATAGACTGATATGATTGTGGATTTGTTTGCCTATATGTATGGTTGTGTACTCTCATCAACTCTCATTTCTCTCTCTCTCTCTCTCTCTCTCCCTCTGATTTGACACCTTGAACGATCGACCATTTCACTAGATCTATTGATTAGATTCTTTTACTCTCTATTTCTTCTTGAGTTTGCCTTCGAATTTTTTGTTATTATTTTTATTATAAATCATCAATTGATCACACTATTTCGACCTAATATACAATCACTAGCATTGCATTCAATTCAAGTGGAAGCCTTCCATTTAAGATACAAGGCGGAAGCAATTTGCTATCCAAAAAGCAATCGATATCTAATTGACCCTGAAGTAGTAGTAGTAGAAGCAGCAGTAGCATCTATGTGACACCTTCATTCGACTTGTTTCGACATCACCATCATAATTTACAATTCGATAGAGTATAAACCAATTGCTCATTAATCATCAACCTAATATTACTTGATCGATGATAATTGTCACTTATTTCATGTTTCTATTTTACAGAAACAAAATAAACGAAAGAATATTACCGATTAATGGATGGCAATCAGCGTGGAATCGTTCAATCGACCAAATATCAACAGCAAAATGTCTAATCTCTTGCTTAGCTTTCCTAAAACGGAACCATTTTCAACGCCATTCAAAATGGACGATACAGTTGTGAGCGTGACCAGTCCACTGCCTAAACGTAAAATCTCGAAAGGTGAATCAATCCATAGTGGCCATTTTATGGTATCGGACATCGATGAAACGGAAACAGAAGCAGAAAAGTCACAAAGTCAAAGTGGCCACGAATCTGATTATGAACGAGATGAGGATGCGTGCACCAAACTTTCGAACTATGAACCATTACAGGCAAAGGAAACGACCCAAACCTATGTGTATGGGTCGAAAGCCAACAGTTGGGTTCAGATCGATAGTTCCTTGACCAAGCTGTTCGAATGTATGAGTCTAGCGTACAATGGAAAGATCACCTCACCACGATGGAAGACGTTCAAAGGACTCAAGTTGCCCATTAAGGACAAAATCCGTCTGAACAATATCATCTGGCGAGCCTGGCACATACAGTGTATGCATATGGCACCTGGTTTGGTTTACTTCATGAATTTACATATTAAAACGTAACTAAACACAGATATTGCTGGACGCAATCCGGTGGTGTGCCAGTTTTCTTCATCGGCTGATACGAAACGTCACAAACAAACGGAAGCCATCTTGCTCGAAGGCAAGTATTGGAAAAGGCGAGTCGATGCGGTCAAGGCCGAGTATAAGAAATGGCGAATGTTCCATCATCGAACTGGTTGTCCACATACTCCATCACGTCCGGTATTTATTGCTTTGATGCATATTGAATCGCCATCTTGTCGATTCAAGATTCAAAATATTAAGAGACATTATTCTGTAATCCATTTACAGACCGATTTTGATTTAGAAAATCTACCTCGTTGGTCCAACAATCTCAGCAATATTGACTCAATGTTCTCATGTGAGGATAGTGGAGATTTCTTTTCCCTTAACTACACCAATTCATCAAATTCGTTTGGCAATTATTATGATTACAATTCTCGTGAGATTGGTATGTATATGCGTATCCCATATTTTATATCATTTTCATTCAAAATTGGTCATTTGTGTTTAGCTCGGTCTGGAATGGGCGCTCAATTCATGCAACCAGGCTTGGAACAATTGCAACCAAATGTAGATTTTATGGACACATTCGAGCCTATTCATGGTAATTTTAGTGTTCTTTTATATGAAGTGATTATAACATTTTTTTTGAACAATGAATTTAGATGTAATCTCTCGCATTCAAAATCACAATCTTCCACTACCTACCGTTCATGAAGAATCGGTCAACTTTGATGTCAATATCAACAGCAAAGATGTTGTAAGTAAAAACATTGTTGTCGGTACACCAATACGATAATTATTATCTTTCTTTACATTTAATATCTAGCAAGACGAATTACTCAACTTATTTGAATCAAGCACCGATCAAGTAACTGGTACGATCGCCAACAATATAACAAAGCCAATGATCAATCCAAATTATCCTACAGACAATATTTTTCAAGCAAATGATCAAATTATTGACTTAAATTCAAAGATAAACAATTCAAATATTATGGTCGATTCACAACAAACGCCAATGACCGGCACGTTTGACGTTAGTAAGATGGAAATGAATATAAATGATTATACATACCAAAACCAGATGGTACATCCAAATATGGGTTCACTTTTTGATCAAAGTCAATCATTGCAAGAATCAAGTCCAATTTCTCAGATGAATCAATCCAAAGGAAATATGTCAATGTCGGTGACACAGCCGTCAATGTACACCAATAAGATAGCATTCGACCCTAGCGGGAATAATCCAACAATGGGTCATAGCAATGATAATTCATTTGGTATCAACCGATATCAAACGTCTACCCGAAATGTGCATGAGATGCAACCTCAGCAATCAATTAATATGTTTCAAACAGATCCAACCATGTTCTACCATAGTCCGGAGATGTCACATAAAAATGCTAAAAACAAGTACCAATATTCAAGCTTTTTTTCAAACAAACCATTTACTAACTCAACAAGCGAACCAGTTCAAAAGTCATCTGGATTGGCAAACCGTTATCGTTCACGAAGCATTTCTGGTGGCAACAAAAGTGTCACAATAAAAAGTTTGCTCAATAGACCATCATTAGTTTCAACCATGAATCAAAGAGATAATTTTGGTGGTAGCACTTCATTTAGTACATTGAATTCAAATCAAAACGATATGCAAATTCGATCCAACATTGAACGGTCACTGTCATTGCCAACCTCAATTGCTGGCAGACAAGCAAAAACGGGATTGAATAATCAACGATACATTCAACGAAATCCAGAAACGAGTTCAAATGTGCCGTTTGAAAATTCGACAAAATTATCGAACAATGCAAATTATTCATTTGAATCAGGAATAAGCAATTTTTACCAAAACTCTGTTTCAGCTACCCCCTCCCCAATGTCGAGTCAATCGTCGCCATATTCGAATCCGGACACACAATTACTACCTCAGGTAACACAAAATGTACAACGCAAATTGAGTGCCTCCTCACTGGAATCGTCTCAATTCGGTGTGCCACCACCGATGGCGACCCCCAACTTTGCATTCGGAGGATCGAATCAAATGTCGAATGTAATGCAATCGACATCGAATGTAATGGACAACTCAAGCAACGTGTTCACATCACATCTCAACATATCACCCTCATCATCATCGGCAATTATCACTGAAACGACCTCCACCACCATCACCACAACCAACAATCCACTAACTCATTCAAATTCATTTGCCATCGGTTCAGCTCAATCTCAGTTCAACATGATGAACAATGTAAAGAACATTTGCTACAAAACGGAAACGAACAAAGATTCCAACACTAAACGCAATCATAAGAGTCGAACGTCTACATTTGTTTCCAACGAATTTGTTTCACATCGTGAAAAGATGCAGTCGTTTCGTGATTCGACTGACCTTTCTAGTTCCGGATCGATCATTACAAAAGCGAATACTAGTCGAGATATGGCAACATTCAAACACATGACCAGTGGAATCGTGTCACCGAATCCATTGTGTTCATCTTTCAATTTGCCGACCAAGTCCGAAGAACGATCTCTTTATAAGGAACGACGACGTGTGTGCCATATCAATGCCGAACAGAAGCGTCGATGTAACATAAAGAATGGTTTCGATACATTGCGAAATCTGTTGCCAAATTTAAGTTCAAACGCTAATAGTAAGATAAGTAAAGCGGCCATGCTACAAAAGGCTGCTGATTATATTCGAATATTGAAAAGTGAAAAATATGAACAACAAAAAGAATATGATTTGCTCAAGCAACAGGTGGAAAATCTAAACCAAACAATCAGGTTAGTTAGATTCATGTTATTTCGAAAACTTAAATAACCATTGGTGTTCGATTTGTAGCATGTTCCAAAGCCAACTTCCTGCCACTGGAGCGCCGGTGGTAGGGCAACGTTCAAGTCAAATTAAGGAGCAATATGCGAATTATGTACAAACGCGGACTATGCAAAACTGGAAATTCTGGATTGTAAGTATTCATAAAAAGAAAGATTTCAATTTGTTACAATTCATATAATCGATTATGTCTAATTGCAGTTTAGCATCATCATGGAGTCATTATTGGAGTCGTATTGCAACACAGTGGCTACAAGCAACTTTGACGAAATGTGCAAAACACTGTTCCGATGGCTCGATCAGAGTTGTTGTTTAATCACACTGAGAAGAGGTAATTATAATTACAGTGGCAATTATATAATGCAAACAATTTTAATTTTAACTTAAACAATTTCTTTCGAATCATTCAACATTAATTGTAATGATTCAGATGTACTCAACTCACTTAGGTACATAAGCACTTCGACCAACATTTTAACCAATCCAGAATCATTACCAGAAGAGGCCATATTGGCAGTTACAAAAGCAAATCCAAATTTGTCGAAAGAAGATGACAACCACCGTACATATCAGGGTTTATAGTTTTAATGTTATCACATAAAGTTGTGTAAAGATATTTGTCAAAAGAATCATTATAAAAGAGGTCATGGCAAGCCAATCCAAATCCCTATCGCTATTACTAATAAAAAAAATTTATTTTATTAAATGATAATGTTTTGCTATTTGATAATCACAATGAAACCAATCCGTTTATATTTTTTTCCATAATTCAATTCTTTGTTGTGGCAAAAATGGTGGTTATGAATGCAAATTATGAAAAAGGCCAATTTCAGTTAAACTAAAGATAAAGGGATATGGTTTAAATGGATACATAATACAAACAGTTTAGAATAAGAATTATATATATATGTATAGAAGTTACAAAAAAAAATGTGATTGTAATATGAGCAAACTTGACATGAAATAATAATGCTTCATAAAGTGAGACCAAGAGTCTAATGGTCGAAATATAAATGTAAAAATTTTAAATTCATCACTACAAATAATTGCGTTGAATGGTTAATTAGACAAAAGAACATAAAATGAACTTGATTGGTATAAAAATACTCAATTTTATAACATTGAAAGGCCAGTCAGCAAAAAAAATGATCACCAAATAATCCGTAAAAATGAATTGACCGGCTTATATTAGAAATCTACGTCCGCAATCCATACAGCATGTCCATTCTTGACAAGTTCTTTATTGAAGTAAACTCTCTATAAAGTAAAGAATAATAAAAATGCAAAAAAAGAATAATTGTAATTTACGTACCGTTGAATCTTCAAGTTTGAACAGGTCCACCAGCGGAACACCGGTCACATCGTATCCATTCATCACCGAATAGATAATCTGTCCTCGTGCCATCTCCTCAAACAGATTGTTTGCTTCAATTGACCAGCCATTTTCAGCTATTGTAAAATGTAATAAGTAATAAATATGATGACATTAACAGATAACAGCTTACCATCGATTGGCATAACATTTGCGAGAAAACATTCGGATGCTTGAAACGGTAGGCTCATAAAATCATAACGAATCTGACGAAGTGAAGACACTGGAACGTTGTGTCCATAGCCACCATAGTCAACGAACATGATATCACATTCAGTGTGGGACTCGTTTACAACTCTGATCATGGCTCGATACCATCCTTCAGCAGTAGGAGCTGCACAGATAAGACCCGAGTAAACTTGCGGCATCGGAGGAGCTTCGGTATCCTGTGAATAGTGTGCTCGCATGACTGCATCAAGTTGATTAAGAGTTGTGTACGATGGATGAGTGGGCTGTTGCAGGAAAAAGTGACCCGCATTGATGGTACATGATAATATTACCTCGGTCACAATGTCTGGCAGCAGATGTAACTATACAGGCGAATGGAGAGAGAAAAAACATAATAACGTTAATATTAGTTTAATAATGAACAATAATTGAAGTATAAGTTAGGGGTTTACCTGACACGATTGCGACAAAGGAATCGTTGGTACCGGATTTATCAAGTTCACTTGGTTAAGAGTGACTGTTGGATAATCATTTATTGGAAATCGTCTCCGAATTTGATTAAGAGCAATCTTAATGTTGGGCATTGTACCTGTTTTTTTTCATGAAAAATGAAATTGAAGAAAAACAATGACACAAATCTAATGATTTAATCCCATACCAGTAATTGAGCAAATTTTGAACTCGGAATGATGTGCTCCACTGACCACGATTTGAGTGTTGGACTTGTCTTTGACCGAATTAATGAAATGACCACCGGCGCCAATTAGTTTGCCACATAGATAAGTTGGAATTACAAACTGATAGCAAATTGGTTGGTTGTCGGAATCATTGACTATTTGATATGAGCTTAGCGGTGACTGTTCAACAACAACGGCAGCTGATTCAGCATGATGTATATCACTGCTACCCTTTCCACTGTCATTAGAGTCCTAATGAAAAAAAAAACAGAATTAGACAACTTGTTTCATTTTAAAGATTCATTCGATGTACCAGACTACGAATATCGCTACATTCTCCCACTTCGCTGTTAGGTGAATATTGTCCATCACTGATAACTGTAGAGTCGGGATAGTTGTTATACATATCGGTCTCTTCATTTGCGTGATCATCGAAACTTTCGTGTGAATTAACCGGCATGGTTTTCTTCTTTGTTTCGTTATCCTTTTCCTTGTTTGAATTGGATTTTACCAACAAAACTTGAGCAAATGTTTGACCCGGTTTAACGTTATTGCTGGAAATACGTTTAGGTTTGACTGTAGTCACATTAACTGATGCTGAAGTTTTCGGATGAAGATGACCTTTTTGTTTGTCGTTGTTGTCAGTCGATGAAGCTAACGATTTGTCACCACTATCGTTACTAGAAGCACAATTGGCGCCAGCATCGACTCCGTCAACAGTGTCATCGTTAATTTTTTCATTCAACTTCATGTCGGCAGCAGTAGACGTGGAACCATCGTTACCGTTGTTTGAACTTAGCAACTGTTGTTGATTGCCATTATCATTAGGAACGATATCCGGCTTAATTGCATCAATATTGGCGTCATCCGTTGCCTTCTCAATTGGCTTGACTACCTCTATGGTAAGGATTGAATTTGTGGACTTAGAATCATTTTCAAAATCAATACTGGATATCTTAAGATGATTAGATGCAACAGTTGACTCTTCAGATAATGTCAGACGGTGTTTTAATTGGCCGACGATTTCCATGTTATCATTACAATTGCTGGTTGATTTAGAAAATGGTGGCGAATGGTTTTCGTTGCTCTTCAAACGCATTGTGTCGGTCTCTTCAAGTCGAGATTCGTTACAATCAAATGGAATCGGATTTTCAATTTGGTTGTGAACAGTTGCAGTGTCTGTCAATAAAAATTTTGAAAAGTTAATTTTTTTACCAAACCAGCAATTGATAATACCTGAATGGTATAAAATTGATTTAATTAAAGGCTCACAAAATTCTTTTTCAAAATTGGGTGGTAAATTAATTTTCACTGTCTTTTTCAACGATTTCTCAAGCTCGTTTGATTCGTCAAGTTGAACAGAAATCGTTTCCTCTACAGTTTCTGATAATTCGGTATTGTTATCACGTTCGGTTTTTTCGACACTTGTTCCGTTATCTTTCAGTGGATTACCGGCTTTTTGATTGTTGTCTTTTTCAATGTTGTCAATGATTGGTAGAATGGCACCTTCTTTACCCAAATTGACCAACGATTTAAACTCTGTTTGTTTAGGTGGTTGAAAATGATTTTCCTGAATATTTTTTACTACTATATTGTCTCCCTGTTGTTGATTATCTTGTGGCAATGACTGATTGGTCGAATCGCCTTCAATGTTATCGGCGTCCGACAATTTTCTTCTTTTCCGTAATTGCCAATAATAAAGAGTAACAATCGCTAATGCTAATGCGGATACACTACAAGCAATAAGGGTCCGATTAAGTTGATTTGCCATGCGAGAATTAATAAAGTGTCGCCAGTATCAGCAAGCTGTCCACCTCTTCAATGTGCAAACCCAAAGAAAATTTTCCGATTGGTCAAAAGGTAATAATGATGCAAGTTATTATAAACATTCACATTTTCAATAACGACGATAAACTCTATTTATAAAAAAATAAATAAATTGATTAGTATGCTTGCATTATTATTTGAGCTTATCATTATCATTAATTGAAATAATAACGATCAATTAAACAATGGGTGAAGGGTGTCAATATCAACAATATTTACTATGTTTGTCATTTTAATAAACAGCAAAATATTATGAATATTATCAAACATAACGTAGCAAATGAATTGAAAAGTACCAAAACCACTAGGGAAAAGTCAAATATAAAAGTAAAACAACAAACTGGTTTTTCCATATAAAACTTGATCGTCAATCATTTAAGAATGTGGTTGAATATAGTATGTGTTCTTGCATCTCTTTGAAACTAGCCTAGAAAATTGAGTTAACCTTTCAATTTAGAATACAAGTGAATAACTACAACAGTGCAAAAACTTTTTATTTGATTTAAAATCTGATTAATCCAAAATTCATTCATGAAAAGGTAAAACACAACAAAATGGACTCTTTTCTCTTACAGTTAGAGTTGGTGTCGCCTATATTGTAAGCTAGTTCGGTAAAAATGAAAAAGCGACGACTTTGAAGAGCCCTCCACCGACACTTTATTTCTAAGAATATAATCGAAAGCTAACGAGTATATATTTCTGGTAACATTCAACTATATATTGTTTGCACTTGGAGGAAATCCTATTATCTTTCTTCAAATTAAAAGACGACATTGTCCTATAAAACTATCGTGACTGGCATAGTCGAGCGAGATACAATACAAATGTTTGTAGCATGAAGAAATAGAATCGAACTTTCGTATTATATATGGGTGAATGAATGTCACCAAACGGACATGTGTCTGTTGCATTCAAAATTAGCCGGCATATAATATTATTAATGAAATGCTTCAAATATCACGAAGTGGCCACCATATTACACAAAATCCAAACCAAATTTTGATACACAATAATTGGTTGCTATGATGTGGTATTTGTTGTGTAATAAATTTGGCCAACACTAATCAAAGTTTGGTATACCAACACCAAATTCATATTAAGGAATGGGGTGAACAGCGCCATTGCAAGGTCATATTATACACACACACACACACACACACAAAAGCATGCTTCCTTTCAACGTTCTTATTAGGTTTTATAGAGTTGATGATGATTGGTTGTGGCTGATTGATAAAATGTATATGAATAGAAAGTTGTAACTAAAAATGTACAAACCAATGTCATCTGATTCATAGTTCACTACAAAGCTGATATATTAGAATATATGCATCATTTAAAAACTTGAAATAAATTTTAGAATGATCATCATCATTATAAATGGACTCAAATGGTAAAAAGACAATGTCAAGCAAAAATGTTTGATAATATTAAGACTACACACTTAATTGATCATTACAATAAGATTATACATACTTGTTCATGTAAAAGAGCAGGAGGAAAGATGGTATCAATGTAGATAGAATACTCAATACAAAATGTTTTTTAATTATTGTTTGATTTGAACATTTACCAGTATGTGTCAGGTATCACCAAACGTCGATGACAGAGTTAATTGCCAATGTTTTCAGATTGAAAAGAGATAGTTGAAAAGGGACCAATGTCTAGTTATGAGAACAAGGATTCGGTGGTCCGATGGAAGACGCGTGTGGATATGGGATAGTGCATAAACATCGACGGCGTGTTTAGTCCAAATGCAGCACCATATACTCAGAGTGTAAGCGGACAAGCAACAGCTGCCTCCTAAACTATACCAAGACATAGCCGGGTGGAAGTACGCTTGTAGTAGTAGTATGTGGTACACGCACACGTTGCGCATGTCCGCTTAATACATTTATAAATTGCATTTAACAAGACCAGAAATGGGTACTCTCGGAAATGACCAACAATTGGACCGGCTTCAAATAATTATTTGATCAAACTATTATTTATAAGACAAATATTACAAATCATTTCAATAATATTTGATTGATCATTGCATTTCAAAACTGTAATAGGAGCGAGTGCAGACAACTCTAAATGTGAAACCACGTGTTTTAATGCAAGAACTGACGCCATCTATTATCCTTAAATATTATATTAAAATAATTTTTTGTACATTAAGCATCCAATAGGTGGCATTAGAGGTTCCGAATTTTAAAAATATCTAAATGCGAATAAATCGAATAAAACAAGACAGCTTGATTTTGGTAAAAACCTTTGGTCAAACAAATCGGTAAAAATTTTAAGTTTTTAAGCCTAGTTTTGGCAAATGAACTATTTTTACAACAAACAAATATGAATTTATACTTTTCGTACAAATTTAATTCAATTGCAAATTTGTAATTCGACCATATGTTTATGCTTATTGTTTTAGTACCAAAATTTGCCGAAATAGCACTGCATCGATGAAGCATTTAAACTCATGATGATACATTTGACTCGATTTGATGAACCTATTTCATCGTTCTAATCATGATACAAATGATTCATATTGTTAGTCTTCTTAATTCACTGTACAACTAATGATTGGCTCCTCCACGCTAATCTATTGTTGTACATGATTTGACATAGAGTTCATGTTTACCCTATAGTGTATTGGCAACATGAAATTATCAAAGTTTAAACTCGTGCGCCTAACGTTTCTTGTACTACTGTTTAATCTAAGTTTAAACTGAGATGACTAACTTCAACCCTACATACCACATTGAACATAGCAAATGTGTGGCTGAAGTAGCATAAAATTTGTATATAAGCTCAAGCAAAAAAAGCAAGTAGATCATCAATCGTTTCTTGGCTTTCACTTGTGATGATCAACCACCTTTCTATCAAGCAACTCTCGTCGTTTTGGCTGTAGCTGATGGTCCTGTTCGAAGTTTCTTGGCTTTCACTTGACTTTTATTTCAGTCGTTTGGTGACATTTTTGTGGCTAGTCGTTTATGCTGATGACCATATTTCGGATGGACTATTTTGATGATGATCTGGTTAACTTCTGGTAACTTTCTCTTAGCCGTGTGACTACCAATGGCGGTGGCGAATTCCTATCGGTGGCGGTGAGACTTCTGAAGATCATCAATATAACATCTATGCTTCTATAACAATATCCTTTTATGCTTCAAATCATTATAATGACCGATGTTCAAGTTCCGTTTTTTTTATTCGTTGAATATTCATTCAAGTTAAGTATTTTTTAAACTAATTGCTTTGATCATTCACTAACGTTTTTTTTTTATTTTCACACTTCTATATCTTATTCTATATATTCCAATGGTGGTGATGGCTACCGATCATTGTGACGACACTCTCCAACATTTATTTGGCCGTCGATCATTTGGGCGACACTCTCCAACATCGACTTGGCGGCCGATTATTGGAAGCACACTCTGGAGCATCAATTTGGCCGCCGATTATTGGGACGACATTCTCGAACATCAATTTGGCCGCCGATCATTGGGACGACATTCTCCAACATCGGCTTGGCCGCCGATTATTGAACCACACTCTCCAACATCGACTTGGCCGCCGATTATTGGAACCACACTATCCAACATTGACTTGGCCGCCGATCATTGGGACGACATTCTCGAACATCAATTTGGCCGCCGATCATTGGGACGACATTCTCGAACATCAATTTGGCCGCCGATCATTGGGACGACACTCTCCAACATCGACTTGGCCGCCGATTATTGGAACCACACTCTCCAACATTGACTTGTGGCCTATTATTGGAAACCGTATCATTGGAATCATTTGTATCATGATTAGAACGATGAAATAGGTTCATCAAATCGAGTCAAATGTATCATCATGAGTCTAAATGCTTCATCGATACAGTGCTATATCGGCAAATTTTGGTACTAAAACAATAAACATAAACATATGGTCAAATTAAAATTTGTATTAGGTTTTTATTAATGACAACAAGTTTTTGTAAGAAAAAAGGTTACCGAAATGACTGATACTTATCCCATTGAAATACATTACGCAGTGAAATCAACTTTGCAGGCAATGACAAGAGTGAAAGAAAGCGAGATATAATTACAAAAGTAAAGGTGAGTGCCGTCAATAAAACCAATATAAAATATTACACGAATGCACACCGGGTGAGTAGAGGGAAAATTGGTTGAATTCAAATTTGATGCCAAACGATGTAATGATGCTACATTGACAACGTATGGAATATATATTGAAAAACGATGAGATGAACTCTGTTAAAAAAACAGAGACAAATGACACTAGAGTTGAATTAACTAGAGACGATTTCGATCAAAGTCGGCCATCATAATTATATATGTATGAACGTATGTGAGTGAATGAATGAATGAATGAATGAGTACAACAAACGATTTACATTACAAGTCAATCAATGTATGTATAGATGATTGGATCATGGTTCCGTTAACAAATGGTTGAGAACGATACAAATTAGAGTTATGAATGTGTAGATGGGTGAACGTGATTGCCTTTTATGTCACATTGATAAGTGCCATCACAGGCGTAAACGAATTGTATCAATAATAATAAATATCAACTGTTTGTGTGTGTGTGTGTGTGTGTGTGTGAAAAGAATAATAAATAATCAAATAGATGAGCTATCAATGGTCGCTTAATAATACTTGAGTGGTGAGCTGCCATCAAAATATTGATGAAAAGTGTTGATGATAATGATTGTGATAATGGTGGTCAATATGAATGAACAAAGAAGTGGTGCAACATTATTGAACACATTCCTGCATAATGTTCGAATTATCGTCGCTGATTGCAAGTTTAGACATCACAGAAGTCGAAGACTTTAACTTTTTGTAAGGCGCGACCGATATCTCGTGGTCCGTGTCACTGTCAGCACCATTCGGTTCGAGTTCCACCTCTTCATCCGTCTTTTGATCATCATCGTGAGTTGAAATCCGTTTTGAGCCATCTTTACCCTTTCCACCTCCATTTGTATGTTCGGATGAACGTTTTAGATTAGAATCAAATTCCTCACTTGGTTCACGATCATCTTCGTAATCATCTTCAGCATAATCATCTTCACCTTCATAGCAGATCGGATTAACTGGTGCAACCCATTGTTGCGGTTGAGCAGCCTTTCGTCTCGAACTTGAACTCATCACGTGTTGCGGCTTTCGTCGACTACTACCCATAAAACGTTTCTCACTGAGATCAACCGAGATCTTTCGATTATCGTCATCAAATTGATTGTTCTCAATCTCTTCCTCATCGCCACTTCTACACCCATCGTCGGAATCGTCCTGTACTGAACTACGTCCGGTGCTGTCCAATTTATCCGATTCCGGATGTCGAAGTTGTTGATTGTGACTAGACATACTTAGATCAAGTGTTCCCATATCTTCCTCCTCCTCATGGAACGGTGAACTTGATCCAGGCGATGAGCAACTGTTGGTATTGTTCGAATAGACTGATTGTGTTTGAAACATCGACGACGAATATTTAAAGGGATGTTGTGGAGATGAGGCCGAATTCGGTCCAAACGATCCATAATGGTTCGAACCACTATGACTACTTCCGTTACTCGAGTTATTCGAGTTGCCTACTGTTGATGCTGACAACTTGAGATTGGCTAAACGTTGTTGCAAAAGATCGCGGAAATGGCTTTGATCAAACGAAACACTGTCACGGCCAACACTATACGGCAGTGTCGTCTGATTACTTTCCTCTCCATTTGATGTGTTGATCTGCTTTAATCGCATTCGATGATTGTGAAACCAATTGGTGATTGTACGAATTGACAAGTTCAACTCTTTGGCAAGAAATTCGGCGGTGGTCGAACTCGGATATGGATCCATTGCAAATGCAATACGAAGTGCTTCTTTCTGCTCTTCGGTGAACAAAATTCGAGCCTTCTTTGCGGCTGGTTGTGAATTTGCCGATGACGGTTGATATGGTCCGGTAGAACCAATCAAACTTTTACTCAATGACGGTGCATTCAAACCAAAATTATTGGAAAAATTGAATAATTGACTATCGAGTGCCTTAAATCCGATTCCATCATCCATATGTGTTCGGCGTCGTTTATTCGCTTCACGCCTTTCATTCTTTAACGTTTGTAACTTTTCAATGTTGTTTGGATCGTTAAGCCATAATTGCATTCGAATGAATGGCTCTCGTCCTTTGATACTCAACATGTGCCATGGTTTCGGCTTTGAAAGTAATTCACTAACCGAACCTTGTGACAAGCCAAGAACAACTTCGCCAAAAATCTAAAGAAAAGATTGATATAATAATTAATAAATTTGTTGTTGATCGATGAAACAAACCTTTTGTCCAATGTTGTGAGCCATCAACGTCTCCTTGATACGGGTGGTGATGATTTGAGTGTCGAGATCGGAGGTAAGGGCTGCAAGCTCATACACTGAAGGTTGCATATATGATGCCGATTGAGTGAGACTCGGTCGAAGTAGATTGTGATTAAGTGCGGCCGCATATGGTGCAACCCGTTGTCGGACGGTCAATGGCGACGAAGCCGACGTCGGTGTCGTCATTCCCGGCTCTGGTGTGGAAGTGTTCGAACGGGCACTGTTCTCGATACTGCTTGGACTTAACGATTGTTCATACTTGATGATCGGCTCGTTCATCGATGTCTTAAAATGAGAATTCTTACTCATGGAAGTAGAATTGAGCGAAAGTGACGACGGTGGAGTCGGTATTTGTGGAACCACATTTGGTGTCATCGAAATATTGGGCATTCCGGTACCGGCCACAAAACTACCGGTTCGCATCAACTTTTCCGGTGCAATCTTGTACTGACTGGCGACCAATTTGTGAATTGCATTCTCATCCTCCAAAAACATTTTCATTCGTATAAATGGTTCACGACCTTTTTGTGTTAACATGTGCCACGGTTTTGGTCTCGCCAATAGATCCGATACGGAACCTTGAGAGAGGCCGAGAACACTTTCGCCAAAGAGTCGTTGACTGATCGAGTACTGACTGAGCTGTTCTTTGACACGTTTCACGATATCCTCCGTGTTCAGGTTGTTGTACTGATCAAATTGTTGCTGGGTGATTGGTGGCAATACTGCCTTCGCCGGTCGAGATGATTGTGTCGGCAACGAGGGTAATGAAGATTGGGACAATAATGAGTTGGTGATCGATTGCATCCGTTGTAATGGTGATGCGACCAAATCCTCTGCTGCGGTAATATCACCATTGCTAAGTACTGAACTATTTCCACGACCGGTATCACCATTGCCGCCATTGCTTCCAATCAATGAACCATTGTGTGAAGGTGAGGACGGCTCATTCTTGATCTGATTGAGAATGTCCAATTTTGAACGTGATTCGATGCTATTATTACTCGATATTTCTCGAGTGTCATGCGGTTGTGGCGAATCTAATTGTGCATTCTTACGTATACTATCAAGTTGATTTGCTTGTTGCAACGAATCAAGACTAAGTGGTAGGCCACCAAGATATCCAGCACCATTGAGTAAACCAGAGGAGAACAATCGTGCCAAGAGTTCTGGGTTGGATGATGCTTGTGCTGCGAATGGATTCATGCGAGATAATTCTTGATTATAAAAGTTGATTGCATTACGAGCTTCATCGTAATTTTGTGTATTGCGAAAGCCCTCCTCAATGTGTTGACCAATCAATTTGGCCAATTGGTCCTGGTATAGTCGCATAATGTCAGGTGAGTTCATTAGATCGTTTCCTTCTGGTTTAGATTTGGAAACTCGACTACGTTCATTGATATTGCCCGTTTCGTTAAAATTGCGATAAAAATTGTTGATCGTTGCCAATGCTGTAGCATTGAGGGACGAGGCTGGCGATTTACGGTCATTGCCAGCAATCTCTGATTTATCGTCTCGTTCACTTCCGTTCTCGCTGACGTTGTCTGGACAATCGCGTTTCAAATCACGATCCATTTTGCTGTGAGTCAAATGATCACCGTTAATGAAAGGTGATGAGAAAAAATCTGCACGATTGATTCCTTTCATCGATCGTTGTGCTTCGTTCAGAATGTGGGCGATTCGTTCTTCGGCTACTGGATCATCCTGCTTGAAACTGGTGTCCTTTCCTGCAAACGTATTGCAATCTTAATGAGGGCATGAATATAGGCTTGTCGTGTTCGACAAACGCGGTCAACCTACCCTTTCGTGGTACCATCGATTTGAGGAGATTGATACAACGCTCATCGGTGGCCCATGCATGCATCTTTCGATACGAATCGCGACCCTTTTCGGTCAACTTGTCCCATGGTTTCGGTTTGGAGAGCAACTCACTAACAGTGCCTTGCGAAAGGCCGAGCACATATTTGGCAAACAATCGTTGTCCAATGTTGTGCATCGATAACAATTCGCGAACACATCGTGATATTTGTAATGTATTCAATGTTTCATTCATATACTTTTCCACATTGCACCGCAATTGTTGTTGCAACTTATCGTAAGATGCACTTGCAGATGGATTCTGAGAAATGGGTGAATAGTTGCTAGGGACCAAACCGCGTTCAGCGAGTGTGGCACCCAACGGACTATGGGTGATCGGATCGGCACTTTCGGAGCAAATCATTGCACTTGTGGGAGTGGTCGAGGCACTCAAGCTGCCGCTCGACTTGTCCTCGATGGCCTCGTCGCAATTTGATATTTGCGAAGGAGAGAGTGAGTCTGGACGGTGTGAAGAAAGGGAAGAAAGAAGAAAAAAAAAACGAGAGAATATGGGAAAGGAGTCGATTAATATCAATGTGATGATGTGAATGGCCATAAAGCACGTACCATTCAAGTTATTGCCGCTGTTGTTGGCATTTGCACTGTTGCTTGACACCAACTTTCCGCTGTTGGCCGAATTGGCTGCTGCTGCTGCGGCCATCGCAAGAAAAGAGGAATCACGTTTGGCGATGGCTTTTGCGTAGGAGTTGGCGATCTCTTCGCCGAGAAGGGAGCCAAATGACTCTACATTGCCGAGACCTTGAAGTTGTGGCAGAGTGAACGGGTTAAAGAATGGATGACGTTGCTGTGGTTGTTGCTGTTGTTGCATCAATTGCTGCGCTTGGCTACTGGCCTCATTGACACTTTCTAATTTGAATGAATCTCCTTGTAATGATTTAGACTTTTCCAATAGAAGTAATTCCAATGCTTTTGGATCGGCATTGCCCGTTTCCAATGTTTGCAACGGGCCGAAATGACTTAGTTCGGTGCGTACATACGTCAATTCACGCTTTATTTCCTCATAATCACGCTGTTGGTCGAGCTTCTCTTCGAGATCAGAGATGATTTTATTTTTATGTGTTAGCATCTCCTCAAGTTGCATAATCTATGGAAAATGACAACATTTTTGTTTTTAAATTGGAAAATTAAATAAATCAAATAGCAGATTTACATACCTGAGTGGCGGTCGATTCGCGCAGAGAATTGATTGTCGACTCAAGTCGTTGCATGTTGTCGACCAACTGTGAGATCTAATCAATTAAAAAATTGATTAGAATATTTTGGAAAAAAATGTTATGTTATTTCTAAACAATAATATTTACCTCTGGTTCTTTGGTTTCATTGCGTTTACTATGAGAGACCGAACCTTTCTCTGGTTCCGAAATTGTTTTTGAGTTTGAATTGACCTTTGGTCGATTGATATCATTCGATTTGGACGAGCTCGTCTCGATTTCATCCAAATCGGAGGCGACTGAGGAAGACCTCGATGACTTATCCATCATGTTATCGTCCACACTTCTGGGACTATTCAGAACCGAAGCAGTGAACGTTGACTTTGCTGATGGCGAAGTTGACGATGATCGTTTAAGCAGTAATGGTTCTTCACTTGTCTCGTTTGTTAGTTGATTGCAAACATTTGACTATAATTGATAAAAAAAGAGAAGAAAATATTTTTATTTAATGAATAAGGAATGTGTTGAAGATCGAATCGAAAGCTATTGGAAAATGTAGATTTAAGTTTGATTGCGAATGGTAATTTGCTCCGCCAACGTTATCCTCATATAATACATTAGTCTCGTATTGTACATCATTGAGGTGAGATGAGATATGCGCAATCGAATGAGGTAAAAAAAGCAAGCTAAGCGTGGCCATCGTATCGATAAATTGGCAATGGTTTCAAACTGAACTGAACTAGCTGACAAACAACCAAGAACAAGCATCATCCAGTAGTGACACTCTCTCGTTTTGCTATATTTAGTGCATCACTCGGTGTTTGTGTGTGTGTGTGTGTTTGTTATTTATTGGAAAGACCAAATAATCGGCAATCGAGAGGTATAAATCAACGGAGACAAGCGAATAAATGAACAAGATCGTCTTCTCATTGGCTATGGATTGGTGGCAATAATTCGTCGAATGTCGAGTCCGGGAACGTTCGCATTTCACGGTGAGAGGCATAAATCATCACATGAACATGGGATCATCATCATTAGGTGAATCAATTGTCGACCCATTGGTAAACGATAACGTATTTGACCGGCCGGTGAGGCAATCGTTAGAGATCGAAAGGTGCGCCAGAATCGATGGCCAATGGCCCAATGGGTGCACCATTGGATTTTCCATTGACCATTGTGATTCGGACACGATCGATCAGTTTGTGTTTGTATTGGACGGAACGGATGGTAGACCCCCTGCTAAATTCAATTATTGTTCACTGATAGTTCACATCGTCTGATGAACAGAAAAAGAAAGAATGAACCTAAACTATGTGAACGAATGAGCGAGCCTAACTAGATGTGAAATGAGAGAAAACAACAATCGGATCGTATAGAGTACTAATGGGAGCACAATATTCGAATCAATCGTGTTGACTAGGTAATCAAGGTTGTGGACATGGACGGAAGTGACTGCTCAATATTGTCCGATTGACGAGTTCGGCGGGTAAGGTCGGCGCGCAACCAATTTGCCGCAATGTACGCAACAATTAAAGGCCTTGTTGTGATGTTAGCACTTCTCAATGGATTTGATGAGCTCAAACTTTCGATCAGCAGGCAATAGCGGGCATTGGGGGGTGTACGATCGTCATCTTCGATCAGGCAATGGCCGCCAAATTCGATGATTGAGTGGCGAGCATAAATTGAAAACAATGCACGAAAAGATGCCACACCAATCAATCAAGTCGGCATTGATTGTCTCCAACGTTCGTTATCGATGTTGATGGGGATGCTATTACACACATACACACACACACACATACATACATATACACACAACTTTCACAAACGAACTAGATTAGATGTGACCATGTGATCGAATCGGAATCACAATAGAATGAACACTATTGGTATGAAATTATAACCATATAAAAACCAAACATTTGGTTATTCCGTCGGTTGGTCAAATCGAAGAGGGAAAATGAACAATTTACGCCAAATGATCATAATAATGATTCATAATAATGGTCGATTGGACACTTATAGTGGCAAAAAACAATTTATGTGACCATGAACTCGATCATTGTTGAGGCTGCCATTACCAATCCAGGCTAATCAATGCACATTTGCTGAGTTACGCGTATTGTCCATCATGGATACATCGATGATCATCATATGATTCATTTATGAATACACACACACAGAGAACAATTGATATATGTATACCTATAATAACAAAAAAATGGTGACGTTTGACAATGACTATCGATTTTATGCGTATTGACTCGCATTCCTATTGCAACCAATGATAAAATAATAAGTTTAACTAAATGAGGAAAAAAATATATCAACTTTTATTGCGTAAACGGTTGTTAGTAGTGATGATCACTATAGTGACCAAATGATTGAACAAAAAGTGTACATCAATGTCCAAAATAGAATAGTATCGTTGGTCATGTGGGTACGAATCCAATCAATGGCTACTCATACATGGTGAGAGATGAGTACAAAATAAAATAAAAATAGGAGAGAAAGAAAGAATGGTGATCGATTCAATTAGATATCACGGTATGCTGCCATTGCCGGTTATCCAATACATTACCGGGCCAATGTCGACCCAATCAATCAGACATCTATATTTATATAATAAATGTATTTGTGTGTGTGGGTCAAGACATGAATCAAGGTCTTTGATCATGTGTGCGACATCGAACAATGTTTTGCCATCAACTTTGTCAGCGTGACCATCTTGTATACGTTGAAATATTATTGAAATAACAAAAATATATCTAGAACGAGGATTGATGGCTGCTGCTGCTGTTGTTGTTGATACTGATATTGATGATGCTTATGCTTGATGCATTGGCATTGGGATTGGAACCGATAGTGGCACAAAAATGTATAAACATCGACACTCACACACACACATACAACACACATGTTAAGCAGGTGATGCGACCGATGGCCAACCGATCGATGTTAGCATCAATAATCAACTGATTGAATGATAAATTCATAATAAATTATGATGGCAATCGAATGAAAAAAAAAATTATTCAAAATGCCAATCAAAATTTTAAATCTCTAATATTAGTTGGCCTTAATATATATCAAAAGTGAAAAAAATGTAGTTTGACTTTATCTTATGATCAACCAAATCAGAAATTCTGAAAAAGAACTTTACGTACAGATAGGGTAGAATATGAGTCGAGAATCATTATGAAATTCGAGTAGTAGTCTGATGGTTAAAAATGTTGAATTTTTTTTGTTTGTTTGTTTGAATAATGTCGTCGTCGTTTTACGCGTTCAATGTTCACAATGGTGCACTACTTGCAATGTCATTTGCAAGCACATCATTGCAAATGAATTGATGAATATGGACGAACAAGACAACCACCATCAACTATCACCATCATAACGATGATGATGATGACGACGACATCAATAACGAAATAAACACGATCGATGAATAAAAATGCACTGATGATGACATTTAAATCATATGGACACAAATCATATTGATTTAATAATTGGAACACCACATATTATTAGACACATATACACATTGAACCACTCACGGTGACAAATATATTAATTTTTATTATTAAATATATTTAAAAAAACTATTTAATAATAAATTTGGTAGTGATGATGATGATAATTGGATCAATCATTGAAATTGATGTTGGATCGCGCGCGCACTCGTTTATTGAAGTTTTCGTTCCATCTCGTTAGAGGGAGACAAGATGCCGTGTAGTTGGTGCGAAAATCGTTCACCGTAAAGCAAAGTGTATGAGAAGTGAGTGAGGCAACAAAAACGGTCGATCTACAATTGGGAGACTAAGTCCGAGAGTATGTGACGATAGAAGAGAGAGCGATAATAAGAGCGACGAACGTTTCATCGCGGCAACGCGATGCGAACTGAATCCCGCAGACGAACGACACTCTCGGACGTCGATCGAAGGTGGGCTGGCCGATGGTGGCGGGGCGGACTTGCCAATCATCGCCAATGACTCCACACAAGGCGTGCTGCTTGATGGAGGCGGCCGAACGGGTGCTGATGATCGAAGGAGATGGCGCAATCGATTGCGTCCAGCCAGTATTGGCGGCAGAATGCGATCAGAATGAGGACAATCAGAACAAGTGTGTTGGTGTTGGTGTATGAGTGAATGCTCCTGCTCCCTCTCTTGGTGCTAGCTCTCTTTCCCTCTCTCTAATTTTTTTCTCTCTCTCTCTCTCTCTCTCTCTCTCTCTCTCTCTCTCTCTCTTGAGTTCACCTCACATTTGCACATTCACATTGACGCCATTCGAACGAACGCAAGTAAACCAAGTTCTTTCACCGCCACTCGATGGCGCCCATCGTCTATACTATGGTATACGGTGTCGATTAGGAAATGTACGAGTATTGCAATCCATCTATGCTCCATTCTAGCAATGTATACATACACACATACACAGTGTATCGCATTACAAGCGGCAATCGTCTTCACATTGGCGCCCGGCAGTCTCCCGTTCATCTTGTTCATTCACTCATTCATTCAGATACTTCCACTCATTCATTCACTCGTTCACTTATTCGTCATCATGTAACATTACTTGTTCATATAGATGATGCTGCCGAACAAGTGAAGAGGACATTCGCACCGACTGAATTCCACTCACACTGCACATACATGGGTTAATGTGCATTATTTAAAAGTGGACATCATTGGCTCTCATGTGTCGATCGTTCTTTTCCGTCATTCAATGATAATTCTCAATATTACCGATAAGGTACGACCAATGTCGGATCATTTGAATGTCGACAATGTTTGCATCGAATGCATACCGATTGTGTCTTGTTCCACTTCATCCCCTCTTCATTTTTGATTTGTTGCATTCCTCCCCCACTCACACAAACACACACACACACACACACACACACACACACACACACATCTTTCCTTTACATTGAGTTTATAAAACCATTGTGAAACATTTTTGGTGACAAGAGGACAAGGTAACAAAGGTTGACCGAATTGTCTTTGCACCAAAAAAAAAGTTGTGGCTCATTACGTACGATAAATCGGCCCATTGGGTCAGTCAATATATCATTGGGCCTTTTCCCGATGAATGAATGGACGACAAGGTGCCATTTTGGAGAGGAAACATTTGTAACGATTGGCAGACACGCACACACACACACAGTGGCAACACATCATCGTCCTTACGTCTCTTCCTTCTCATTCTGTTGTCAACATCAATACCATACAATTTGAAGTCGAGTGGACTGATTGAAAAATGACTACTGATTGAGATGGTTGGCATAGACAAATGAGCGGGAGGAGGCAATGTGCCGGGCGACAAAAGGCACCAACACGTGATCGATGGCACAAGGTGTGCGCGACCCATTTGGACAAGACCCGTCATTTGGTGACCGCCGTTTGTCGCCAACACCGGCTTGGCACCTACTTGTCAAACACACATCGAATGAATGAGTGAATAAAGGACAAAGTTGAATAAAGTGAGAGAGTGAGTGAGGTGTCGGCAATGTCGACCACCGTAACCACCACTTGGAGAATATACATAGATGGGACGCGGGCACACGCGAGGATTACGCTTGTTTACGCCATCCAGCCTTCCACCTATCGATGCCACTGTTCGCTCGTTCAGGTGAATTATGTCTTCCTACTCGTATCTGACAGTATTGTCCATTGTATTCGATGGACGCACATCCTCAGGATTGATCCAAAGCCAATCGGATAGTTTGCCTCTCTCTCTTTCTCCTTTGTTGGCAGCTGGCACACCAGAAACAATTCCAAATCAACATTCGACGATTCGATTGTTGAACATTTTTTCTTGCACTTTCTTCATCGTCAATACATTCACATGCGGTCAGTCTGGCACAAACGGGTGCCTAAATCGGTAGGCACAAGTCAAGTCAATGTCTAAGCGATTGAAGACCATTCGATATGGGCTACAAACATTCAAGCATCAGAGCTTAGAGACATTAGAAGTCAGTCATTTGAGTAAGCCAGTGAATGAGTGAATGAATGAATGAATGAATGTGAATAAGTGCCGAACGGACCGAACGAATATTTATTGATGTGGGAAAGTGGCTGACTCGATTGACTCTGGGTGCCAGTGTCGTTCTTGCGGTCAGTGGCATGATGGCACCAAACAACACATGTGCCGGGCAAATACTACCCACGACGACACATGTAGACATGGACATGTAGATAGAACAGCGAATGAACGAACCAACGGTTCGGCTCATTTCAGTTCAGTTTGATGTGCCACTCGGCAGTCCATTTGAGCCACTGAAACCTTAGTGTCTCAACTGATAGTAATACACACACACACACACACACACATACTCAAACACTCTCCCTTACTAGAAATTTGAAGCCTGTCGATTGCGTGACATGGCATCAATGGACTCCGGTCTTGCCATTTGCCCATCAACTACGACAGTGTTTATTGATGAGACGCAATCGATACTGGTCAAAGTGGCAAATTAATTGGAAACTACCAAAAGTTACAGACCAGATGGTCAATCGATGGACAGACATGGATGGTTGCAAGGCCAAACAAGAAATGTTCTACAATGTGATCATACTCGGTGCTCCAGTTCACCATTCCATGTTTTGAGATTGGCAATGAGCCATTACGGACGATGGTGAAAAATTTTTCGACAAAAAAAGGGGGAGAAATGAATGGAGTGGAGAATTAAAGATTGGCACAAAGTGATCACCACAAATTTTGTCTATAGACAAATGAGCAAAGTAAGCAAGTCCAATCAATGGAAACATAGATATATATCGACGACCCATACATTTTGGCCATAATTGTACTCGGTAATAAAGTGGAAACTATTAGCAAACGATTTCCATTGAGCATGAATTGATTCGAGTCGAGAAGAATACGGGAGCAAACATGGTTACTAACAAGTAAATGGGTACCATTGTGAACAATGAACGATCAGCCAAAAAAAAACAAAAGCAAACAGCACCAATGACAAATGTTTTCTATAGGTAAGAAGTCATTCTCATTCTCTTTCATTCCCAGTTCAATTAATTTAAATTGTTTCTCTAAGAAAGAGGCAAGTAGTCAAAGAAGCAATGGTACAAATTAGTGTTTGGCGCCCATTCGGATCGCGTGTGAATTGATAATTAGAATTAATTATGATTATGAAAGTGCTCGATGCCCATTTACATGTATGGCAAGTGATCGATGCATCCATTCACTATGATGATGATGATGGCCATAGAGAGCGATCACTGCGGTTTGCATTCAAAAGCGCACATCGTTTGGTCTCTCATTATGATTTTGTTGTGATAAATCGTTTGCCTCTTCATTTCTGTCAACGTGCGTTGACGAATCCACATGTTTAGTATTGGATAGTTAAAAATAATAAAAACGAAAAAAGTAGATCGAACACAACGAGCCACACCAAAAAAAAAAAATAATATTAATTAGTGGCTGTTGCATGCTGGCGCATACGATCGATTGGTGTCGGCTCATACATTGAATCGACTTCATATTCCATCGAATCGAGTTCGACCCATTTGAACAGTACATCTTTCCATATATGTGAAACAAACAACGACAGTGCTTTGTCATGTCGACATATACGCACACACACACACACACACACACACACAAACAATTTCTGTCAGGTGATCTATTGGTTACATTTGTGGAAAGAGGGAAAAAAATAGAAGGAAGGGAACGGAATGGAACGTTTTCATTTGTCGTGTATGTAACCAGGATGGCGCCTTGCCACAATCGGCAATCGACAATAAAGTGTCAAGATCGAAGGCTCATGGGTTATAGACTATAATCGAAGTGGAGGGAATACAATGTTGTTGATAACAAACTAATCATTGGCGGTGGTCGCGCTAGGCAACGTCGGCTGCTTGATGGAAGAAGGGAGAGCGCAACAGAACAGACATGCAAAAGGACAATCATCCTATCCGTCGAACAACAAGTTTGGCAAATCAAACTGTCGTAAAGTTAATCGCAAACGAATAAGACAACTTGACACAATGGGACAACGGCAAAAACGAGAACGAAAAAAAAAGTTGCCATCAATAAATCCATCTATAGACCAATTGCAGGTGTAATTGTTAATCGGTGACTTTGTTTGGGTCACCATAGAGCATAGACGACGACGACGACAACTGCTGCGGCGTCCACGTATACCTATAGGTATAGGTGAACAGTATTTATTGGCAATAAAATTGAAATTAACTGTTACCAACAGATTAGATTTATATGGGCAATATAAATTCTCAATGTGACAATCGTACCTATTGCCTATCACATTGGAATTGTTTCATTGGCTAATCGGACGCCGGCACCATCATCATCATCATCATCATCAACATCATCATCGACCTGATCGATGGCCATGTCGGAGCCAATTAGCTTGAGTCGATGCTTAATCCTATGCTGGCATAGAAAAGAATATGCACTTTCCAATACTAGAAACCCACTTTTTTTGGTGCGGTGTGTGTGAGCCTTCACATCGAAATGAAATGAAACCAATAATGGTAGGACATATGGCCTAGTGTACTGGTCGATGGCAGTGACCAACAATATATCAACTATACACGTCAATGGTTGCCGTACTGCAAATGGTGATCATCATGTACATTGTATTTAATCGATGTGTCAATGTGTCCATGTATGCACTCGCTGATTTGTGGACACAATGGAAAACGTCAATCAAAGCCATTTGTGACTTATCATTGTTGGACTATTGTTCCTATACAACGTGGCAATACCATTTTAAAGCAATTACAATCTGGGCCTGTTCTCTTTCACACACACACACACATTGATAGGACTAGCAACCGGATTTGGCTAGCGAGGAACATAATCATTATCCGATCGTGTCGTGTCGTAGGGAGACTCAATTATTTAGAGCAAAGTGTAATTGCGATTTGCTTAATTAGTCTTCATTGGACGATGTTAGTCTTATGGACAGTGGACACAAAACAACTAATGCGGCAATGTCACCAAACACACACACACATGCACATAGACATTAATGGTTGACCATACATTCGATTCAGTTCAACTATCTAAGTATAAGGAAAAAGGCACAATGACACATTCCGTCACACTCGCTCAATGATACAAGATACTGTTCTGGCCATCCTAGTAATATTAGGGATGTGAACAAGTAGTAAAATGGGCTCGATCGGGACTGAATTTAATTTCAAATTGACAAGCTCATATATCAGGTGATGTGGCAAGTATAAATTTAATTAAACGTTGAACGCACACACACACACACACAAACATGTTCAGAAACACTTAGTAGATGTTCATTCCCGTGTCGAGGCATGAATGAACGAACAAACCAAGTCAAGCCAACCAATGAATGAAAGAGCTAGAGCTAGTTCAGGCAATACGAGAAGCGTCAACATCATCAAAGAGTGAATCGTAAGTGAGAGACGACAACGGAGCCAAAGCAAACAAGACAAATTCAAAGGGCGAAACAAAGCGATAATTATAAATTGGCTGCCCAAACAGAAGCATCTCTTTATATACCTAGACGTGTTATTAATGGTTTTTTGTTGTCGTCATTTTCGTAGTCGTCGTCGTCGTCATCATCGCGCGCGCCATTCGAAGGATTCCTCAATCCGTCGTACATTGGCATTCAATGAATGATGGCAATCGTATATGAATATACAACCCTATTATGAAACAAACACCAAAAGTCAGTCAGAAGCAATGAAATTCAATTCCAATCGTTTTGGCTATTGTCACAGTTTCGTGGTCGTTCAATAAATAAATAAGGAGACAAGTGTTCTTCGTTACAAGACACACACACACACTCATACACACATATACATCTGGGCTGATTGAAAATCGATTGCCTCCACCTTATCGTCAGTGTTGCAGTGATATTATGAATAATGAAATGGGCAATAAATAAACGACAAGATAGAATGGGCAATCATTGAACCGCCACATTTATACTCGCACACACACTAATAACCATCGGATCTGCTGCTTCTGAACCTACGTATAAATTAGTGCGCCAATGCAACCAAACAGAAAAAAAAACAAAAAAAAAGTAGTCACTTGTTTTTTTCCAACGACACAGTGTTGCATTAGATCCATAAATTATGGGTCCACGATTTGACACGATCCATGATTCATGCCATGAGGCCAGTGAGCCAGGCCGGAGTGTGCCGAACCGAACCGATTTTTTGCCCATTTCCCCTTCCTACCGGGACTCTCGGATCGGTGTGCATCGTAAGGCACTGACATATAGACTAACAATCACGCAATGAAACATTAACTCCCGAACCAAAGATGAAGTAAAGTGAACAAATTGTAAAATTTTAATTATACACCCCGATAGATGGGCAGATTTATGTGCCCGATGTCGAACAAGTGTACTAATGAAAAGTCATTTGTTTTGGCCAACAAATTGAATGCCGCCTTCATTGCCAATGCAATTCGTCTTGCCATTGTTTATTTATCGTCTAAACACGCGTCCTTTGGATCACATGTATACAAATATACATTCATACATGGTCCCCTCATTTTACACTAGGGGGTATGGATGGCAATTAATATTGTATACCCATCGCTTGATGATGATGCACACACTTTCACTTACTCTCGATAGATTGAATATAAATCCTTTCCATACACGCAGATTGAGATAATCGTAGACTGTTCTCGTTATTATTATTATTATTATTGTTATTCTTGTTGTTCTTTGCATGTTATTCTTTTGTGTATATGTTAGTCATCGATGCCGAAGAAAAAAACAACGAATGGGACAAAGTGAACTCAATTAGAACCAAGATGAACAATGAACCGGACAGAGATGACATGTAAAGGGGTTGTCGTGGCCATCGCCGCCGCCGTTCACTATCACCACAAAAGGCACTTGCACACCACACAATGCGACACAATCATAAAAGTCAAGTCGCGTGTAGATGTAAGCGACCCTAGTCGAACTTGGCAGAGTTGTCGAGACCTTCCGCACTCGGGAATCTAATTAATTTTGCGTGGCCATTTTTTTCCAATGTCTTAGCTGATGATGGTGATGGGCCAAACCAATGAACGAGTCGAGCGAACCGTTTGAGCGGCTGCCGACCGCATACAACAATTTGTTTGCCGTTGTGGCTTCGAGTGGAAACCGATTTGTGCTCAAAGAGTTGTCGACGCCACTCAACCCCGGTCCGAGTACTCATCGGACGCAGAACAATACATTTGCATAACGAGACAAGAAAGAGAGAGAGAGAGAGAAAGAAAAACAGAAAAAAAAGAGAGTATACGAGAGACCAAACAACAACCAACACACAATGAAGCAAACGATCCACAATGGAAATCGTTAACATCCTAGTGAATGTGAGGCCAATTAAAACAAAGGATCCATTGCCATTGCCTGTCAATACAACTACGGCTCGAATCTTCCAAGCTGAGATTCCGAATCCATTTGGATCGACGAACATCTATTGTAAAGTAAAATAAAAAGAGAGAGAGAAAGTGAACTACTCGACATAGTTGTAATTGGCTCGCTACATTGCCTTTTGCCGTGATTAAGTGAGAAATAGTACTGACGAATCTTATTCAACAATCGCATATACTTATCATTTGTGATACGAAATCAACGATCGTGCCTCGATGAGAATCCATAACATTTTTTTTAAAAAGTCAAACATATTTGAGTTTGATTGCCTGTTGGCGCTTCAAATTAGTTTCATTAATGTTGAATTACCCATTTTGAGAAAATAGGCAATGAATATACTATGCTGCTTCTGATTCGATTCATTAGTTGTATGAATACAATTGATGCTTAAAGACAGTCTCACTATTGGTTCTATTAATGTTGTTGGTCATATATTCAATAGCTTCGAACTGAAACTGTAGTGGCATTCAGAATCGGTTCGTGGGGGCAAACAAAGGTCCCCATTGAGATCTAGTAAATGTGTCTCGACATATTCACTACACTTGATATGCCATCTTAGATGTTTCGGCAAAGTTAGACGCAATTAATGACTAAGAATAACCACACAGATTGGTTCGCTTACTTTTTGGGTGCGCATTGAATTGGACGGCTTATTGCCATTGCAATACTCAAATTCGTCATCATCACTCCCATCGGTGTCATCATTGGTGCCGATTGTTAGACAAAAATATCTAAGAATTGTTGGTGGTTAACGGACGGATGTATCACTTGAACCGAATTGCGGACAGATTAGGCCGAATCATCATTAAACATTGAATTGGTTTGTCATGGAAAGTCTTACTGGCTCGATTCGATCGTGGTTCGGCCCATTCTAACATTGATATGTATGCATCACTATATGCATATGATGATAACATAACAAACCAACGATGAATGTATATATGACATTTTGCGACATGTAATGTAATGCTGACTAATTCGGTTTGATTGTCTCCCAATTCTGCTGTCATTGAGTGCATCAAAACGACATCGCATCGTATCACATCATCATCGTTCCATTCATAAGGAATGTTTGGTATAAATTGGCAAAATGAATCGAGACATGAATGAGTAAACTATTACGTATGACTATGACTCGAAAGAACGTGAAAGATGTTTTGGCTCGATATGCATCGGTACGAGAAGTCAATTAGACCGGCAGCATTCGGGCGGCAATCGTTGTCATTAGTCGGCGACATATAGTGTAATGTTAGGTTCAACATTCATCGTTCAGAATTGTCTATAAATAATAATGTTTCCAATCTTAAATCTCGACGATCTTTAATTCGAAGACAACCGGATTAGATCGGAGCAAGACGAGAGGCGAACGAATAACATTGTGCCAGTCGAACATTTTCTGGTGTCGACCAAATGGATGGGCAATCATTTCGGGTGTTTATCCCCACCGCCTTCCCCCTCTCAAAGAAAATGTATTTGCCACTGTCGCCATTTTGTTTTTGTCTTCACTCTCGTTCGAATTAATTGCACATAGGATGTGGTCTATACGAATTGGCAACCAAATTAGTAGTCACTTTTGATTGAGAAGCATAATCTCTCAATAGTATATGTCAGTGACGTGCACTTCAGACTCCGCACACAAACACACACACACACACACACACACACTGTCTCCCCGTCATTGTTTGGTTGCCATTCCAAGTGCCAAGCCAAAATGTCAACCATTTTTTTGAGACGAGCAACCTTGTATAGAAGAGAAGATCGAGAGTTAGCAAGAAAAAGAAAGAGAGAGAGAGAGAAAAAAAGTAAAATGTGAGACGATGTATTGGCACTTGCACCAGTGTCCTCGATTCGCTGGCTACAAAGTTGGGTAACCTGACCGGTAAATGCGAATCACATTGGAATGAAACACATTTGCGAATTCAAAGCAAAAATAAATTCATAATATAGACCGCAAGAAAAGTGATCGCACGAATTGCTCTCGACTAATGATGAAATGAATCAAGATCTATTAAAAGTTAAAGCATATACATCTCAGCAAAAAAAAAGAGGAAGGGGAAAAAGTTTTCCCTTTTAACGGATTCTCAGTGCGTTCATGTGCTCTTGTGTTCGGCCGTCTCATCATCATCATCATTGTCGGAGTGTTGCAAACCGATTTACAAACGATGACTTCAATAATTAAAATTAATTTTTAAGATTATGGCCAAAGATGGGTAATCTTAGATTATAGACTGCTTGCAAACGGGTGCTTTGTTTCCCATTGGTTTCAGTATTCTCATAATAATAAATATATGAAACGAAACGATGCCGAACAGGACATTAGTGAATATTTTGCAATATATATACAATAATAATAATAATAATAATAATAATAATAGTGTATAATGGGTAAGCAGCAAGGAGGTAATGTCAATAATAGTTTGCAGTTCTGTTGTTGTTGATGATGATGGTGATGCCGATGGTGGAAGTCAATTTAAAATTTGCAATGAATAAACAGGTCCAAATGAAGACAACCCAGGGCTAGAGAACTAATCTCGTCCATACATTGCAATGTATAAGGATAACATTGGCATGTCGTATTGTAATGCTAATAAAGACGCTTTGTATGTCCCTTTACGTTGAGCTTATTTATTTAGTGCAAGCCACACACACACACATAGACGATCATAATAATAATTAGAATAAGGCGCGAACAACCACTGAGCGGTAAGGTGGTGAACGATGGTTGCCTTGTGATTCTTGGCGAGTGTCGCCAATATACACAACACATGTGAACACTGCCAACATTCGGAAAAAAAGCAAACAAAAAAAAGGGTATAAACATAAATCTGGTCTCAAAAACGTTCTTTGGGAATAGGAACAAAGTGTTCGTTACGATCGTTATGGGCCTTAATTATGGGAGAACGTAAGAAGGCAAATTAAGCGAAAATTTAATTGCAAACATCAACCAAGCTGAGCTAGGTAAACAAAAGGAGGCACACAAGACGATTCGCGCACGGTGAGAATGGGAAACCAAAAAAAAAAAACAACAGAATTGTGTATATGAGCAATCATTATCATTATTAATAAGGCGCAAATGTGTGGCGATCAACCATTGAGTATACAGTGGAAGTCAACAGTCAAAGTCCAAGTCAACCATCCATTGGAGCAAAACTAACAATACTAATCCAGAATTAATCAGTTGGGATTTGCATTTCAGTGCATTATGCTTCTTTCTCTTTCATTCTTCCAATTCTCCATTTCATCGAGTCTTGCCAACTATCGTCTTTGAAACGTTTCAAAGCCTCAACCGATCGTTGCATATTAATTGTGATGATGATGATATCATCAAGAGGTAATTAATAATTAACGATCATAATGCAAACAAAAGTGTCAATTCTAATTTACAATATTAACCAAGTTTTGTGCATTGTCTTAATTGCCTTTCTTACTGGTAGAATACGGTAGAGTACAAGAGGTTCGATGCACGAATGTACGGCTCAAATAGGGTGACCGCCGAATAGATGAGATTCGATTATAAATGACATTCCCGCTGGTCCATCGAAAGTAATTAAAACGAATATTAATATCGATGTGAACACGCACATCATATTCACTGCTGGCGGATGTTGTGAATTGGCTTCAATGTGAGAATGAATGAGTGACTGAATACAAGCTTGCTTCCAATTATACAATATAGCCTGTTTGATGCATCACCGAGTGGCAATGGAAAAAAGATTGCCGTCCAACATTCATCACAGGGCACCATGGGATTAGCAGATCAGAGGCAAATCGGCCATAAACACACGCATACACACACAATAGTTAACCGACCAAACGGCATTAGACCTTTCAACCCTTCAAGCACAAATAGCTCAAATGAGCCATATCAAACATCGAAACAAACAGGCGGCATCCATTCTTATTTATGGCGCCTGAATACGTGCTATTGATGCGATGAAGGTTTGGGTGCCAAAGTGCAAGATCAATTTCGATTGGCTCTCAACCAACGTTCATTGTCCAAGTGTTGGTGCCATGTTATTCGTGTTGTTGTTGTTGTTATTGCCACTTCCGAACTAATACCGATTAGGTGTTTGACTACCGACGAAAATACAAAGTGCATCTGTGTTTTTGGTGCGATATTAACTAAGTTAGCTAATTGCGATCCAACATACCGACAAGACTCGTCAATAAGAGCCTCATCATTACCATGGCTATGGCTATTATGATAATCAGTGAAATGAGTGAATGAACGAACGAACAAACAAGCAACAAAAAATAGGCAGTTAAACAGTGTGTAAGAGAAAGAGAGTAAATGTCCGTTGAGATGTTGAACGGAAAGCAACGAGATGCAAAGACAAATCGAGCCAAAATTGAACCAAATTCATTGGCAAAGAGTGAACGACTGGCGCCTCTAATCAAGTTAATGCCGCATCACTACTAAATTGCCATTTTAACAAGTGAATGACTTGGTCCCAAGTAAACAAAGTATAAAGCATCGAATGTGAGTGAAAGCAAACGGCGAACGGCAAATACACACACACAACCACTTCGCCATCGGGTCTCGAAATGAATGCCAGAATCTAATAAATTGCAAAACTTGAATAGAGTATAGAGAAAAAAGTTCAAACAACTAAAAAAGTTTCCAAAAAACAAAGAGTATAGATGGAAGTATAGTACCGGTTGGTTCGAACCTGATATGTTCCAAAAAACGGGAAAGAACATAAATTAGTCACAATACAAGTCCGGTTCGGTCAAGTCTATAGTTTTGTTAGACAATAGTTTAGTTTTTTGTTTGTTTGTTACCATTATCCATATTGGCAATGAGTTCATACGCATAAAGACAAACCCAAAGAGAGAGAGAGAAAGAGATTGCATCCTATAGAACTAATTGTTTAAAAATAAACTTTTAAAAGTTAAATAATTATTAATTGGTGTCGAGGCAATAATTCAAACGGATAATTCAAGCCAAGAGTCATGTCGAGGAAACATTGGAGCGAATGAAACTGGCACGAGCCGAAGAGAGGAAGAAAACGAGAGAAACGGAGAGATGCCATCTACACAAAGGGGGTCGATATATTTGGGCCCGAATGGTACGATATGAGATGGATGCAAATGGCCAAATGACGTTAATTAGTGTTGCATATTGTTTAATTGACAATTCGTTATCGCCAAGGCACAAATAAAAGGTTTTAAAATGCGAATTCTGACTGGCTCACTGTTTTTAGTGTGTAACTTGCAAGTCGCTTTACTCGACGGCACACTTATCTGCTTCGCATTAAATGCAACACACGAGCCAAATGCAATGGTAGAAACAGAATTGCAGAAACCGAAACAGAAGTCAGCAAGTGAGAAGGCAAAAGCATTGGGATCATTCATTCATCGGACCAATCTCATTCTAATCTAATTACAATGTCCACTATTTACATTGAACAAAGCATCAGCACATCAGTCAAAGTGTACCATGCCCATTGGTCCATGTATTCAACACATCTTTCAATGGTGGACCAAACTAAATTCTCAAATTGATTTACTCGACCATTTCCAACGTGTGACAATTTAATTTTACTTTAAACTTTGATTGCCAATCACACCAAACAGTAAGAGAATGTTTGTGTGTGCGTGTGTGTGTGTTTGTTTGTGAACATTAAGGAATAGAGCACATCCATTTGACAAATATACACTCACTCACTTAATAGGCAGTAATTAAACGCCTTTGAATCATCGTATATAAATTTTGTTGTGAAAGCAATAAAGTGACTCAATTAAAAAGTGACCATTTGAAATGATCATTGAACAAAAGTTAAAAATTTTTTGAATTGTCATCCGGTCCAATTCGGTTCCGGTTTCGTACAATTGTCCGATTGATCGTTCTTGTTGAGTTACTCAATTGTTTGGAAAATGTATATTCTAATTGAAAATCGATGGGTAAATTAATTTTTGAGTACACAGATTGTGGTACAATTTTCCCCTTAACTTGAAAGCACAAAGTGGCAATCTGATTCGGTTCGTTTCGGTTAGTGTGTAATCAAGAAGGCACCAAATGTCGTATACAAGTGAGAATGAATGTATTTGGGTACATACACACACATTTGTGGTGGCACGCGGTGACGAGCTACGAATATTTGAGGTAAAAAGCAATGTGCTACAAATAACAGTGCTCAATATATTGGAACACAAGTGAGTAAGTGTCAAATGGCGCATAGAACGAGGCAACATTTTTTGTTAATGAGCCTCGATTAGGACGGCCATGCAATTATGTGAGGAATCGACGCTTCGTTCCAAAATGGCGCTAATTGACACTGGCACATTTTCAATAAACCAAAATTCGGTTCGTGATGGTGATGTTTTGTTTTGCTGTTTGTTCGATGTACCCAAATGTGTCCACCACTGTGGACAACCAATAAATAATCGGACTCTCCGAACCCAAAAGAATGTGCTCAATTGTGTTCGGTTACATTCGAATGCAATCGAGCTGAGAAAATGGAGAATAGCAAATATTTAGATATATACAACGAGGTGAAGACTGAACGTTTACGAATTTTGGTTCGTAACTTTAATTTACCTATCCCCCATACATAAGACGAACAAATAGTTGCTCATGAATGATCGAGAATGTTTACAAGCATCAACATTGAAAGTGATCTTTCTCCTGACCATGGTCATTGTATGTTATTATATCTATTGGAGGGTCCGGAACCGAACGATTCCTAAACATTCGTTTTTTTTGAAACAAAAGCAAGCAACCATTGAATGGGTAGTGTGCGTGTGTGTGCAATATGTTTGTATGTTTGTGTGTCTACCATAAAATGTTTCCAACAACGAATCAAGGGTGACATGGCTTATGGATTATTTATGGAGCAAATATGCTTTCACCGATGAGCAACCATGACCAAGAAGACGCTGGTAAATTGAAAAGCACTGACAGTAGACAAAACAAATACCTCGATCAGTGTTGAACAAATATACCCCTCATTTCGGACAAATCGACTGAAAAGAGAAAGAGGCATGGAAACAACAATGTCAAAACAACAAATGAAATTCGACAACAGCAGTATAGTACAGTATAAGGAAATAATAAAAAAACAAAAATTTGCTCATGTTTAGGCACCAAACAAAACAAAAAAAAATTGTGCAATCAATCTTTTACTTACATTCGAATAATGTTGCATCTAGTGTCAATGTTTCAATTCATTCGTGTTGTCTGGAAAACGATGTGAATGTACTTGATAATGTTGACCGTTCCAAAGTGGATTAAATGATGTTATAACTGAAATATAGTAAAATGGGGTACACAATTAGTTGATGAGAAACAAATTTTTTTTTTTTGGTTAAAGTAGTGATTTATGGCTGACACTACATTCTAAAATGGTCGATGGGCAATGTCCACTCGAATCTGATAGTTTGTATGCATCGAACGCAAACCAAACTTGTTCGTGTCTAAAGTGGTAAGTTGAGGGCACGTACAATACAATTAGAATAGAAACACACACACACACACACACTTATTCACTAACATTAGAATTATGGAAAAGAGAAAACGCGAGTCCAATGTTCTAGTGAATCATAAAAGTTTGAAAAAAAAGTTGTCAGACTGAAACATTTCAAATAAAACGAAAGAAAACAAAAAAAAGAAGAAGAAGAAATCAGTCTTTCAAGTTTACGAGTACGACCTAAGATCGAGAGTATATTTGCGCCAAATTTGAGGATGAGTGAACAAGATTGAAATATGGAAAAAAATGAGAAAAATTAATTAATGTAAAGAATGAAGATTTGTGGATAATGGCAGTAGCATGGAATACAATTGAGGTCGCGTCTGGTATATAGACAGATATGGGCAGATGGGATAGTGATAGTGGAACATTAGACATTAGTACATGTTTGCCCACCAATGGGTTCAGTTGTATGGCGCCTTTTGGTGGAGATGACGAGTAAAGTGATGGTTCAACTCGATTCCGACACGCCGTGAGGCCAGAGAAGATGAACGAAATTCTCCGACAAACAAAAGCATCGTTTGGATAAAATAAGTTAAGAGTAATAAGAAAAAAAGAAAGAAAGAAAGAAAGAGAACGAAAGATGAGGAGGAGGATGAGCAAGATGCGGACGTCGACAAGGCGAATCATAACATCGAAAAGCAATAAAGAAACTCTCATCTCATCGAGACGGAAAGTGAGAGTGAAAGAGGCAGATCGGTTTTTGGGACCTCGAATTAATGAATATCCCAAATCGCGGCGCAGTTCGCATCGTCGAATAGTGAATGGGAGAGAGAGAGAGATAGAACAGTATAAATGGAGAATCATGCCGAACATGACTCTTGTTCATCTCAATTAAGCGCAATATGACAAAAATAGCCAGCACGCGATACTAAGGGCAAGATGTAGTATACAACAAGAAATGATCTTACAATCTATTCGTCGCTTGTGTCGTGTTGTACAGAATTGACGGTGTCAGAGCGGCAATGGATTGTTTTGCTGATGAATGCTTAATTAGATTATTAGTTGAAACCGGTCGGAAAGGAAAAGGCGCACAATATATAGGCGATCTGCTCGACGTCGACGATGCCAATCGACGAATGATCAAATTTCGTTGAATACGGCAATGGCAACATACAACTACGACCAGAATCATATGCCAATGGGCGCCCAAATCAAAGCTTTGTCTTTGTTTGCCGCGCACAAAAATGAGTGCGAGAGTAAATGGAAGAGAGGGAGAGAGAGAGAGAGAGACTGGGCTATGAGCAAGGCTATGTATGTCTGACTCGTACAGTGTGCATTGATGAACTAACGGCTCGAATAGATGCTCGATGTGATGAATGTTTGAATGCACCATTCGGAATAGGCGGGATTCAATGAATTACGATCGCGCCCGGTACTCGAACGCCAAACGTACCGATTTGGAAATCGGGCGTGGAAAGCGTCTCCCAAACCGAAAAGGCGCCATACACAACGGACGCTCACTTTGGTTCGATCAAATGCGTTTCCTATCAATAACGAACGAAGGACCACATTCATCGGCCCATTCTGTTCCATACCATTCTTGATATAGGTAACATTGGGAGCATGTTTGAACCGTATGTGAGATTGTATATTCCTAACCGAGAACCCACAATTCTATATATCGACTATGAAATGGCCCAAGTTGGCCAATCTATTGGATGAATGGGGCGAACGCCCGAATTTTTCTGAAGCCTTCAGTGTTGGATCGAACATCCATTTGGGCGCCCGTTATTTTTCTTTTTTTTTAAGGGAAACAAGCCGTCAGACCGAATGAGCCGAAGCAAATCAGGCCAAACGAGTAGCGTCGTTGTACGAATATTGCAAGTCTGTTGGAAAACATTGGCATCAATTGACTGCTACATTGCCGTTCGATGCCAATGCCGAACCACAAAATGAAAGAGAGAGAGTATGGATGGGGATGTGGATGGAGCCTGGCGATGGCTCCGAAACACGCAGGACTCCCTGAGAGGAAGAATGGAGGGCCGATAATGTGCCGTACATGGTTATGTGTGTGTATCGGTATGCGCCATGTCACAAATGGCCACCAATCACGCCCCGTTCCCGATTGGCAATTGCTAACACGCATAATCGAACGTAATAGATTAGGCCGGTGGAATGAACACTCGGTTCAGCCTACTTTGATCAAATGTACTGTTAAATGATCGATGCTATATATCGTATCGTAACGTATCGGGAGTGTGTGCGTAAGTATGTTTGTATATGTCGATTGTCTCCCCACCAATTGGCCAATTGCCTATCAATGTACTATCGACGTCAGACGCCCAGAATAGTAACCTAACAATGGAATATAAAATTGAACTTATAATATCGTTTGTTTGCTCCATCTACATCGTCTTACGCCATAATCAAATCGAATTGCTTTCAAAAAAAATGGGAACATACATCTATTTGCAATATTTGGTTTGACGCACAAAACTCGACGACACAATTAAATAATGGTGACAAACAAATCGTTATTGAGACAAAACACTATTTACACGAGTCATTTGCAATACATATAGGTTGATGACGACAATTGACCATCACATCATCACTTCCGAATCACAAATGTCGAACTTTAAAGATGGAAGAACACAAGTCAAAGATGATGGCCTGATCGAATGGTTGTCCACCATCACTTCTAAACTTTTGTATGTGTGCGTATGTGTGAGGTAAGACACGCTGTATAGAATGGAATATTCCAAAAACGTTGATTTGTGGAATAAATTGTAGACGTAATAAGACGAAAACGAAAATGGATATACACACTCAATACACAGAACACATATATGCAAACAATTGTAATTGGACATAAGCAATCATCTTGTTCGCATCATCATATGCTATAATTGTCATCTCATTTTGTAGTTGTCGTTTTGATCTTTTTTTTCTCTCTCTCTCTCTCTCTCTCTCTCTCCCAATAAAAGTTTGATAATGTAAAAAACATAAAATAAATTATCACATAAGGAATGCATTAAAAAAATAAGACAATCATTAAATATGATCAACCAAGGATTTCATGGCGCCACTTGGATATTATCACTTACACATATTGTATTGCTGATTCAATATATATGAATGGATGATCCTGGTTGGTTATGAATGATAGAAATGTGATCAAATCTAAAACAAATTTGACACATTTTATATTTTGATGATGAGAATATAGTGGATGAAAGGGTGCAGACATATTGTATGAAACCAGGTGACCATGGAGGATCATGTTGCGAGGCCATCGGATTGTTTTTAGATACAATAAAGTATGCTGCAACCGACCATGTGTGTGTGTGTGTGTTTGTTGTGTATTATGGGCTTTGTATATATGTTGGTACGTTCAAGCATCGGTGAACAATGATTTAATTAACCATATTAGTCGCCCATCGAATCGATGCTTCTCTCACTTTCATCCTGACTTTGTTGACTATGAGTGTCGAATCATGGAGCCTTATCACCATGAGGCGGTAATCATTCAATAAGGCAACCACGGTAAAGTAAATATAGTGGACAACGTGCAAACATGCAACTCACACACACAGAGAAAATGAATTATGAACAAAGTGTGCCGCACACACAAAGAATTACACAAATAATGTGTGAATAGTTGTGTTGCTAGTTGTGGTAGTACATGCAAATACCGATTGGTGTGAAATAACCACAAAACACTAAAAGTATGGTGTATATAATAGTGTACTTGCAAGCAGAAACAATACTGTTCCAAATAATATATAAAAAAGCCATACGGTACACTGGCCAAACTTGAATCATTGGATTGATGGTGGTCTGTGAGCTTCGGTTCGGTTCGGTTCGGTTCGGTATGGCACTGAATTATTGAGTCATTAGATCGAATGGCATAATGGCAAATAATACGCGCCACTAAACCGCTAACATTTTTGTACGAGCAAATTCGAATTGGTCCACGTCTCAATGGACAATGGGTTCATATTTTTTTTTGTGTGGTGGAACACGATCTTACGCCATGGTGTATTCTGTGGCAATTGGGACTTTACACTGGGAGGCACTGAACCTAATGGACATTCATCGACTGGACGAATGAACAGAACCATTTGCCATTATCGGCAATTGACAGACCAAAACCATACCGAACCGAACGATTTACTGTGATGACTCTCCATCCGACACCCAATGGCTATAGTGGTTTAATTAATAGAATCGACGCGTCACTGGACAATCATTAGTGTGTGTGTGTGTAGCCAATATTTTTTTATACAACATACAACATACAGAATAGGGAACAACACATGGTCAAAGTGAATTGAATTATTAACGTATACGATCGTGGCACATGGAACAGATAAGTGCGAACACACAAACACACACACACACATCGGGTGGCAAGTGTGAGGACATACCAATTATCGGCCCATTAGGTGTATCGCATGTATTGCGTAATGGACTCACATATAATTCACAGGTACAACTAAATACGTTCTTTCGCATCCTAGAGAATGGATACATTATTAGTTTTGTTTTCATTCATCGTAAAACACATGATTCCAATGAATTGGCAATGTGTTTCACATTGGTGAAGAAGAATGTCCATCATTCTATGGGCATTGTCAATTACGCCAAGATCACCGGTCCGAAAGCAATTGGAGCCAGCATCGGTCGGTTATTAATGGATTCATTTGTTAAATGAACTTTTATTATTAAATAATCATTGTACCAATGATCACTGGCTCGATCATTGCACTGCGTGTATCCATCGACGTCCTCCCCCTCTCCCCCTCCCCTTGTCGCACTTGCAATGTCTGGCTAACCGAATTAGTGTGTATGTATACATAACGTGCATATGATCTGATCTATCCAAATTTATCAAGCAACAGTAACAACCGTTTGTATTCGAATCCATGGATGAACTATAATCACATTAATTTGCCTGTAATGATCATTCTCCAAAACAATCGACCACAAATGGATGAAACGTTTGTTATCGTTAGGACGCCGAATTGTGGAGTGGACCAATGAACAGTTACTGAACAAACCAGAATGAGAATGAAAACATTGACCACCGCCACCACCAGACTCGATGGCAAATAATAATAAATGAAAGATAATGGCAATAAAGTTAGTGGCTATGTGTATTATATGAATTCGCATTGCAATGACCAACAGGGTCGACACAACATTAATCGTAATTGTATCACTCGATTATGCCAACTCAAATGACTTGCGGTGACAAATTTGCTAAACCACAAATGAAACGAAGCAAACCACACGATTAAGTAAACAGTGAGAATAAGCGATATGAAAACCGATGGCGATATGGAAATGTATAAATTTATGGATCGTCTCCCATTCTCGTTTCGACTGCTCAATGTCGACGGCGCGGCCGTGTGGAGCGAGTCAAATATATTAATTACGATAATTATAAATGGAGAGAACGAGCCGAATGAAAAATTGAATGAGCTTAATCAACGACAAAATGGAAACCGACCATATGGTAACTATTTTTTGGTGTTGCTGTTGCTGTTGCTGCTGCTTTCAGCTAAAGTGATGATTACTGATTGTATGTTTCGATATTTGGTTTGTTACTTGATGGAACAACGACCAAAAAACCAAGAATCAAACTATGTCCAGTATGAAATAGTTTAGTTCGGTTTGGTTTGGTTTGGTTTGGTTCGGTTCGGTTGGTCGAGCGTAAATTCGAACACAAAACGTGTGATCTATTCTCCGTATACATAGACAATAACAGATATCATAACGATAAGAAGCTCGAATGGACCCATTTGCATACGATCTGTGAGCGTGATCTAATCGGGCCAATGCAGTTGGTCCGAAGCATTTCAGGACGCCACACACACACACGATAAGTGCCCAGTTGATTCATTCATATGCAAACATGAGGCTGACAGTACGTAAAGAGAAGGCAAAAACCAACAATCCTTTGACAGAAATAAATCATTCGCTCACATTGGATAGACATTGGCCATTTTTGGTTGTATGTATGTTCGGATTGTAATCCAGTTCAGTTCGCAAATTGCAATAATTACCATAAACAACGCAAAAAACATTTGACTCCGTCATTTGATTGTGTGCGACAGTATGCCCTCCTCACCATTCAAAACGGCTGCGGGTTCGATTCCATTCCTCTGAACTAATCCGAATTAATAATTCACCGATTTTTTGCAATTCTTTCCATTCAATTCGGATCCCATTTATACTCATTCATTCATTTCAATGTATGCAATGACTACCGTTGCCCCCGATTGAAACATTACATTTTCATAATTGCATTTTACATTAATTCGACTCGACTCAACTCAACTCAACTCGATTCATGTTGTAGCGTGGAATATGGCGCCATTCACTGAATTAACTGACAAGGGGAGAAAATATATATTTTGTGCACTAATACATACACACGCGTTCATAGTTGAAGAAAAGTTGAGAATGAGCAATCATTCTCATCTATGTATGTATGCTTGCATTCCGATTATATGGGAGATGGAATATTTTCCATACAAGATTGAACGATTTTGGTTACCGTCAACGACGATGACAGCAACCATATTTGCTAATCTATCGATTTGATGATATAAGGCCGAAGGAGATGTACATTTTTGTGCAATCACAACTGATGCATATGAACGAACAAAAAAAAGGATTGACAACACAATTCACAATATTGGAATCTATACCTGGCGGCAAAACAGTATAAGAACAAACAAAAAAACAGTGGCGTGTGCCGTGCACTCAAGTGCGACTCAATCACTTCAATCGACATTGAATCGGCATCAATCGACGACATCAATGGGTCGACCGGCAATCAGCATCGATCGACGATGCGTGCATCTGACCGGACATTGCACAATACAAATAAAGCGACGTGTCAGCTCCGGTAATTGGCAAATCAAACATTGCGTGATGGTCGAACAGTACCTGGTGCATTGAGCCAATTCGGCCACCGAAAAAGAAAACCATGTCATGTCATGTGGACAAACAAATCAATCTTCTTATCGCATATTAAATTGCGACCAAAGGCATAGCAAGCCTTTATTAGAGGGTGAAGCGACACGACCAATAATTCTGGTAAAATGAGGTGGGCGAGGGGGGGGGGGGATGGAAAAACGCAAACTTGCAACTATACTTTTTTTTTATCTATCTATCTATTTTTATTTATTTATATTCTATTGCCAATTTTGATTGCACCAATAGAACCAATTTTGTGTATATGTGTGGCCTGTTTTTTTTTATTTTTCATTTTTTTGAGTGTATCCGTTGTGTATCGGCCGAAATGGACAAAGGCAACGACAGCGTCGATTATCCAAATTCGGTTTGCCAAAATGGTAAATAAATGCTGAGCGAGTTCGACAATCATAAACTGTTGCCAATGGAAATTGTTCCTTATATATATGAATATCAGTGAATGTAAAGTGAAAAGGTCGGTCAGGCAAAAAGTCGGAAAAATGTACCTTTAACTTTGTGTGTGTGTGTGTGTGTGTGGAAGAACAAGAGACCGGACTTTGGCAATAAAGTTAGTCAATCATATTTTGGTGGTGGTGGTGTTGGGAAATCATGGTGTGGTGTCGGCCAGAAAAAAAAATCGACCAATGCTCGGAAATTGATCGCTACAAGACCGAAAACGCCGACACTTGTTAGGTGGCAATGGCAATAAATGTCCAATAAATGCTATTGATTCTCCCCTTCCACCTTATATTATGCTGGTTGACATTGATCATGTTTTGGCACGGCAACAAACAAACGATTAGCAACCTCTCAATCGGTAGGTAAGTATGTAAACATGTGATCGATGTACTGTGGACCCAATATAATCGGTATCACCAACACCTGACGCATACACAAACGTAAAGTCAAGGATAGCCAATGTTTTCCTGTTGCCACTAACCAAAAAAAAATCGATAAAGAAGACTGTGCAAATAAAATGGGGAGTTATGAGAATTGACTTATTCTATAAAATAGGAAAATATAAATGAAAGATGTAAGTATACTGTGTAATAAATTATTTATCGCACAATATTAAATATTAAGTATCAAAATAAAATTAAATTGGGGGAAAGACAGTGAGTTTAAGAAAAAGGAGAACAAAAAATGACGATAAATGAGAACGAAAACATGATGATTGTAGTTTGTCAATTTTGTTATTTTGTTAGCTGAAACTGAATCAAACGAATGTAAACGTATGGCACATGCTGAGACACAATCAACTATCTAGCTCAAACGGGCTATTAATGAGAATGGTGACAATAAAAACGATTCATATAATAATGCCATCAAATAAAGCAAAGTTGAATGAAACGATTATGTCGATATATCGAACAATATCATTCACAATGATTCAAATTCAAATTTGAAGATGATGGCCTATGTCAGGTATATGGGTAAACCATTTCAATGGGACGAATAATGTGCTATACACATTAGATGAGTACGATTTGTATGCAAATGGACCACACATTGGACACTAATTTATGGAAAACTAGAGAATGAATGGTCGTCAAACTATAGCAATAGTGTCACCGCTAACTACCCATCAGTCACCTTTAGTAATTATTATGTTCCGAGTGCTTTTATTTTCGGTTCACCGTAAAATAACACAATGAACCATTTTGATCTGATCTAATTTTGGTTGAGTGTTGTGTTGTGTTCGGCTCGATTATGGATGCCATTGTGGCTTGTCTTGAACAGTTCGAGATGACACTAGTTCAACATACCATTGAGAACATAAATTATAACGAATTAGAACCCCTCGAATCAAGTTGTATCGTGTTCGTATCATTTGAAAGGATGTTAAAATTTAGAAAATCATGACGTATGAAACGTCATCGTCGTCGTCGTTGTCGTCGTTGTCATCGGTCGGTTCCATAACAATGGTACCAAACCAAAGATAGGAAAACGATTATAAGTGATGTTGGCGCGATCCAATTCGACAAATGGGTCGAACCTTTCAGCAATATTAAAAGAGTCAATCGGACAAAATTTGGCAGATTAAATCTTTGATTCAATGAACACTAATGTGTTATCGAGCATAAATGTGATACTCATAAATATGTCGATTTACTTGTATCTGGTATCTATATAAAAACAAACCGAACCTTATGATTATGATGAGGTGACCATGGAAATAAAGGGAAGATAGATATTGTTCGATTCATATATATATATATGAAAGAAATAAAGGACGATGAAAAGATAAATCAGAATATATTCGACTTAATCAAATTGTTCAGCTGTCGAATGTCTGCATTTGGGAAAGAAAAACTGAGCAAACACATGCATGCACGGATACATGCAATCTGTTCATAGAAGAAGAAGAATAAGAAAAAAGAACGGTGACGATTTATGTGGCAACTCTCACTCGACTATTAGTGTCAACGCTATTATCTTATTAAATTATGATCATGTTCGGTGCCGTGCCGTTCTGAGCCGGTCGAATAAGTTGCATCAAGCAACAGTAGTTGCTACTGGAAATGTGTATCGGCTGAGTGTATTGGAGAAAAAAAAATGTTAGGACATTTGTGATGTCACCACATGCCACCACAAACGGTAGTCCACAATGAGAGTGATGACACCACACACATCGATCCACACATTGAATGTATGCACTGAACATTGCCCATTGGCAAGGGCTCAATAAATAACCGACGACAAACGAGTCCATCATCATCATCGTCGTCGTTGTGGTATAGTACCAATTGAGGATGCGTACACACATTCTTTTCAATCGATCTACAACAAGAACGAACTGATCCTAATCAGTACAATAATGGGAGACTGTTTAGTCAATGATAGTCAATTGAAAGAATGACTGAGATGTGACACCATAAATATACCCTCCATAAGTATATTTGATCATGGACAAGGTTCACGAACTAAATCTAAATCTGAATCGTATCTAGAGCAAAACTCTATGAGTGTCTCTCTGTATTTGTATGGTGTCTTCCAAACACTCTAATAGGGTGTGTGAATTCGAATGTGAATGTGTTTGCCATTCAACTATTTGCCATAGTTCTTTCTTTCTCTCTCTTATTCGTTTTTTCAACTTAGGGGGGAAGCAATAAATCCAAATTCAGTGCATGAAATGGCCATCGGTTTGAATGGAGGCAATAATTGTCAGCTAATAGAGTCCATTTATGGCGGCACGAAATTCCAATAAAAATGCCATTTACTACTTGCCAGTTTTCATTTCATTTGTATTTGTTTCGATTTGGCTACCTCCACCAAAATGAATGCATCGAGGATTAGGTGTCGGTTCATTGTTCACTACCAATTCATTTGATAAGTATAAAAAAAGAGAATTGCAAATAATGTTGATCCATTTTCGACCTGAATAGAAAAAAAAGGTGATTCTCATATTATAATGAACGAGAATCTCGAATAATCTGGAATCTGGATTTAATTAGCAAACGTGCACAAGAACAAACTGACATAGAGTGGGCTCACTTGTGCGTATATATATGTGTGCGAAACAATCTATTTGATTCATTCAATTTGATAATTTAAATTTGCTTCCATAAGCAAGTATCGTGCCGTAGTTTTTTTTTCTTTTTTTTCTTCTTTCGTTGCCTGTTGTCGTACAATGTACAGGCAATGTTAGATAAAAGGGCAAAACAAGCCTTATTATGTAGTACAGAATGCAATAAATCAAAGCGGCGATATTCAGCGACGATAAGTGACTCGAATAGAAGTATACAGAGAATACAGTGACTCTATGGTGTGCCAATGTGTGTGTTTACACGATGTAGTACACGATATCGCCCGTTGAATGAACGGGACCACATTACCGAAGAGGTATTCGATAATAGCGCCCGACTTGTCGTTATTTGGTGGCGGGAACTACGACGACGCCGCCACCGCTGCCATTGTCGCCATTTCATGAAACTAAACTGAATTGAACGGGAACTGTCATTGACAAAGTCAGTGGTACACCGACGGATGACACTAATGAATGATTTGCCTCCACTTATCAGCTCCGGTTTGATTGTTCACTTGTTCATGAGCGATGCCAGACTTGCGAGCTGATGGCAAGTCGTTCAATTCAGTTCATATACTCGATGATATAGATACACACACGGGTGCAAATGCAACCATAGATTGGGACACACACACACACACACACACACACACATCGCATTTGTGCCAGAGATAGATTCTGGCAATGAGAATTAGTGAGAAATAGAAGATGAGAGTAGATGTTGTTTGCATGATGATGATGATGGTGGTGGTGGTGTTGATGAGGATGCTATGATTGAGACGATACTGACAAGCAATATGAAAGTGAGAGAGAGAAAGACACCATAACCATTCACTGATAGTAACGATCTACATTGGTCTAATCTGATCCAAACAACGAACATCTCGATTCTACATTGGCTTCTGTTTTTGTTCCGTTCATTTTTCTCACTCACATTTTTGACCAGATTGTTGCCGTGTCATTTGGTGGCCAAAAATGTCGTGCAAACGTCATCGGAATGGACATGAGAATAGCTAATATAAGCAGATGTCACCAGATAGCAATTGAAGAATGATTTCTATGACAATTGGCATGACGCATTTTAATCGGACAAATCTTGATTCTACTGAATCGTTCGTACAATAGGAAAAAGTGAAAATGGTTGAATAAGCAATATAATGCAAACAATTGCCATTTAGTTTATTTAATTTTTTTTTTTGCTTTTTGAACGAGTAACAATAATCGTTGCAAACATGAAAATAATCTAATTGAGCTCAAGATTGTAACATTGTTGCCAACAATTTTATTCATCAATTGAAACTATTGATGTTAAATTGAGCCGTTAAGAAACATATCCTCACATATGTGTTTTAAAGTGTTTCGATAGACGTAATGTGAGATTAGGATGATGAGACGAATGAATTTGATCCAATGTTTCCCATCAATGTGCGCGTACATCACACTGATTCTAACGACAACGTCGTCAACGATCATTGCTCGTGTACTGGTTACGAGCAATTTGCGAGCACTTTTGGAACAGTGGCAAACAACATGCATAAGACGACATCAATGCAATACGAATCCGTTTCGAATTGACAGTAACAGTGGCCATGATCGTAACAATAAATGATCAAATCACATAGAAAGATGAAGGAGAGTGAGTGAGAGAAAGAAATCTTACATAGAGGAATCTTTATTCGGATGGATCACAAGGAATCGTTTGCCATGGCGTGGCGACCGACATAAATATAGCAATCGGCGAGGCGGCAGCAATATGCAAATGTTCAAACCGTGATGCTGTCTATCAAGCCGTGAAATCGTCATCGAAGCCGAGCGACATCCATACAATTCAACACACAACAAAACACAACCCAACATTGAAACGAACGAATGGAGACAGATTTCGTCAAATTCCCAATGAACCTAGTGCAAGAGACAAGTGACGGCTCATTAAAAAAAGGCTCGACTCGCCATTCGTGGTAATCGTCGAATGTTTTCGTCGATTCGCATTCGGTTTCCTTCCCCCCTCTATCTTCATTCTACTCGAATGTGCCATTCCATACTGTTTGCTTGTCTCATTTGCCAAACGGACATTGAGCCACTTAGGTTACAGTTTACTATAGCTCGATATAAATAAAACTCGATTTGTTGGCTACATTGGCAAATGTTTGTGCACACATTTTGGTATGCTCAACAATAGGCACCCATAGTGTAGTGATTTGTTACATTTTTGCGTTAATAGCGACAAATTGGAAACGGAAAGGAGGCTTCACTGCCGTCACATGTGAACATATACACACACTACATATTGGCGCCCACATGGTCGGGGCCCCCGTCCCCTTCCTTCCCACTCCCCCCTTTCATCTATATTCGAATATAAGAATTCGAATGAAGGATGGAACAATCTGTTTTTAGAATGTAATCGGCGCAATTCGGTGTCGAGTGCCATCGTCGAAGTATATCGAATGGTGACGAGACGGTTGGAATAAAGAAAAATATGGAGGGGAGGAAAACAATGAAGGATGATTAGAACGGGAATAAAAAAGGACAGGACACTAATCTAAAATCACTACAATCGTACACGATTGAAAAGTAAAATGGAACATCAAATAAGAAATGGCCAATACATGAACGGGAAATGTCAAGTGCACATTGAACAATTTGAGTGTTTGTGTGTGTGTGACATGAGGGCGCATCCAACACCAAAAAAAAAGAGAGGTCCAAATGGTCCTGTCAATGGTACACCATCATAGGCTAAGTGAGTGCATTAATTGCCAATAATTTAGAAGGACAAACAAATGATGACACATTGCATTAGTGTCTTTTGGTTGTCTTTCCACCATTGTTGCACACACACACATACACACACACACATTCTTAATGCAAACCCCGTTCCAAACGAATGGCAATTGGGCCCAATTAGTATGGCGGCTCGCAAATTAAATCAGCACTTTGGACAAGCACCAAACACGAACCCATTAAGACCGTAAAACCGGTGATGAAGCTTGAAAAAAACCAGACAAGTTATTAGACAAAATATTCGAATGTACGAATTTGACTAATAAAATATTAACAGAATATAGTCACACATAGTGAGACATCAGTGTGTCATCCAATGTTCTATACCGATTCCATTTACAACATTGACACGACGTGTTATACAATTTGCTAATATAAATATATTAGTCCGCCGAGATATTGCATGGCACCGATGGATGCACATTGGCGCATCTACCATCTCTATTCAATGGTGGGCAAGTGAACGATTTCATTGGGATGCGTGTCCTGAGACGAGACATTTGTCATTCGGTTCCGTTCGGTTCCGTTCGTTCGTTCGTTTGTTCGCTCGCTACGAATTTCGGTAACGGCAAATAGTAATTAGAACAGAAGCGACGAATAGACGAGAGACGACGACGATAGGTTCGACATGCTAGTGTCCCGATGGTAAATGTCATGTAAAAATGGCAGAGTGCAAAGGGCTCAGGTCATCGAGATCGGTGTTAGATTGGAACTAGAGAGAGAGAGACCCAAACCAATCCGAGCAATGAGCCACCGTAGGCCATTAAAAGTAGACAACAAAAATTAATAATTAATAGAAAGCAATAAATATGAGACAGTTTGCAATAGGTTGTCATTGCTCAACCTTTATTACATCGGGAAATTGAATGGAGATCGGCGAGAAAACATTCGGCTCGTGCCAACAGCGCGTTCAACTTCAATGTTACATTCAAAATTAATGACGATCACAAGAATCGTACTCTTCTACACTGAATGTCATCGTCCTTCACGTTCATTTTCGTCCTTCTTTGAACATATAACGGTGAATAAATTGAATTGAATTGAATTGAATGGTGTTCCCATTCGTAATAATTGTTAGTTAAACATATATGATGATGACTAAACCAATGTTGTCGCCCATGTCGTGTCTTGTCGTCGGTGCCGAACTTAGTGCATTGGCAAGTGGCCAAATCCAATCGTGAAATGGGCAAATTGTCACCCAAAACGACCGTTAGGCAGACGAACGATTCCATTTATTATGCAAAGAAATTGGATTTCCCTTAAAACGGCCATATTGCGGTCTAGTACGCTTTTTTCTGGCAAGTGCGCCACTCTATACACGCCATATGTACACGGGAGTACAATTATTGAAGACCATTATTATTTAGATTATTATTAAGAAATGATTGAAACAAGCAGACATTCATTCACACATTGGACACATGGGTAAGGGGCAAACACATGGAACAATGTTCGAATATGTGTGTGACTGTGTCACTGAGACAACTAACTAACTGCGTAGCAGAAGTGGACATTTACTGTTTACTTAACTTTTTTTTTTTTTTTTGATCAACCAGCATATTCGCAACAATATGTTGTACTTATAATGATATTTCCGTTAATACAGTGGCGTACTGGATAGAAACGTAACTAGCCAATGCACACACGAAACAAAAGAATGGAATCGATTAACTTATGCACACCCGTATATGATCGAATGTATTCGTCGAATGAACCAGCATCTATTACGTTGAAGGTCGTACACCAAATGACCAGTTTGATGCAATTGATAGCTTATTTTCTCAATGAGGCGACCATGATGTATAAAACGAGTAAAGTATACAATCGAATGCGCACTTGAATGAACGACAAAAGGTGGCAAGTTTGCCGCCAACCAAAAAAGAAGACGGTGAGTATAAATGAGGGGAGAATGGGAATGAGAATGGAAGAGAGAGAGAGAGAGAGAGAGAGAGAGAGAGAGAGAGAGAGAGAGAGAGAGTTTGTTGTTCAAGTTTGTACAGTGGCAAAAAAGAGAAAAAAAAATAGCGAAAGCGTCGCCAATTAGCTCATTTGCCCATTTCGCACTTACATGAAGAGTGAATCCATGTTAAGGTTGTCGGAGAGGTAAATTGTGATTCCGTAGGGCGCAGACAAAATACACACACTCACACACATACACATTTGGTACCAAAGTACGGGGTTCAAACGAATCAAACTAATGGAGGCAGACAATGAGATGGAAAAAGAAAGAGTTTACCAAATGGATTGTTCAATCAAAGGTCAGATTGGCTTGTTATGACGTGCTGTCACTCTCCACACAAATGAACGTTGAAAGGGTGAACACTATTCAACGGGAACGATCAAAGGCAAATAGAGACGGAACGATGATCGGGACCAACTTTTCGAGTCGGCCAACTATTTTCCCATATAAATGGCAAAACACACTCACACACTCACACACACATCATACACTCACAAGAATCACATTAAAAGCTATTTAAACATGAACGGGCGATGATTAGATTTCGACCGAAACTCAATCGGAACCAAACACATTGGGTCTAACCTCAATGTAAAACGAAAACGAGATTGAATGAAATGATTGAAAACAGTGAAAAGTGGCAAAATGATTGGAAATTAAATTTGTATATGAGACCGTCCATCACCGTATCGGTGCCATATTCGTTCGTAATTGTATTATTTACTTTATGCTCACAGACCAGTGCAAATATCGAATCTGACAATGGCGACCCCCACACTCCCCTCAGTTCCTCTGTTCCCGTTCTTGATCCATCCAGTCAAGTTAGGAGCCATGGAACATCAAAAGTTGCCAAACTGTGGTCCTAAATCATATTTTATTACTTTCATTTCCGAATAAAAAACGGGATGCTTTCAACGTTGGACCCCGTTATAAGGCGTGTTATTAGAATTTCATTAGACACTAAAAGGGTTTAGCTATTTACATTAGGGTCATGTATGAATGTGTTTGAATGTATATATATATATATATATACCGTAATATGTACCCCTTTAAAATGGATAGATTCAATTTTAATAAATAAATGCTCTTAGTGAGCCATCGTCAAGATGAAATTGAATCTTATCAAAACAGAAAACGAGCCAAATCATTGTTGATAGAACTGGCAGAGCACAAATACGAGAATGGATGATTCGTGACCGACAATTTGACAGACCACTCGGCACTATCCAATTGAATGTATTAATTTGAACGACGACAATGGCAACAAAAGCCAAAATAGTGGCAAACTATCAATACAACCGTCACTTTGTTCTGGTTCGGTTTGGATTGGTTTATGTTCGCGTAATGTAATCTATTAACAAAATTGCTTCGTGATGTTTTGGGCATCATTTCGACCATCATTGTCACCCACAGGCACACACATATATATATATATATATTATATATGAAACAAAATTGAAGAATCGAGTGGTTGGTAACGACACTGCTTGTCGTCAAGAATTACTCCCAAATTGATAATTACCATCATTGAAAAATAGAGATTCTATCATATAAAGAGAGAAAATGAGTGGCCTAATCGATTCCGTTGGAAACAAAGTTATGAACGATGACCACAAAGTCAATGGGAATCCTCTCTAATGGTGTGATGAGTTGCGGCCGATGCAATAGACAATTCAAGTGTAGTGTATCTTGGTGTCTCTGTGTATGAGTAGTATGGCTCTATAGTCGATAATGGCATCACTCGTTCAATTGTGAAAGCAAGATTCTCATTGAAGCGAACACGTCGGATATAGACATTGATTTGTGTCAAAGGCAACTCATTAATAGGTTCGGCTGGTGACTATGGTGCCGTGCCGTCGTCCGTTTTTAGTTCATTTCGGGTTGTGGTATAGTTGTCTTATCGACTCATCGAGCATAATTAAGTTCGAAAGGCAACATTGGGATACATTAACTGCAAGAATAGTTTGCACTCGATTCTGTGTCGAGTATGGCCAGTCATTTGCATGGCAAAAGATTATGGGAACATCTCATCAATGACAAATGATGCATTCAGTGTTCGACTCGCATTGCCATAATCAGTCCCCATCAATTGTTGTCTTGTCATAATTTAAAATGCAACGACAATGTTCCAGTGTCCCTTGTCCTGTCCCATCGATAAGACAATAAGAATATAAAAGAGAAAAAAGAAAGGAAGAGAGAATAGAAGAGAACACGTTATGGCCAGGAAAGCAAAGATATTATATGCGAGAGCATTAATAGGCAATAATTAGGCACTATAGCTTGGTTTGCCATTCTATGGCATTATAAAAAAAAAGTCAAGATGAAGTAATAGTAGCGACCGGAGAGATAAAGGCATTCACTCTCACACAAATTCGACATCACCCTCAAGATGAGATGAGACAAAAGACAACAGCACTCACTTGAACAACACCAAAACATCATTACGGTAATGACGATCATCGGCTCGAGGTGAGTCGATTAATTGTCAAAGTTAGGCAACAACAATAATAAGCAAATATCAATGGCAATCGACAAATCGTATTGCCATTGTCGTAATGTTTAGACTTGTGTGACGTGAACGAATACGCGCGTGCGATCAACATTTATTCCATGCTTCCTTGCATATTGAATGATGATGGTGACAGCAACGAATCGATACGAATGGAAAACAGAAGAAAAAGATAAAGAAAGAAGGAGAGTGGGGGGCAGTGGGTGGATGGGGGGAGTGCACGAAGCATCGGCAATTAGTGTGCCATGTGATGCGTTGCGCGCGTTCCATGTCATTCAATTGTGACTTCCAATAAGCGAAAGTCACTGTCATAGTGGATAATACCTATTACTTTTGTGGACGATAACATAAAATATATTTGTCCATTGAATATGGCAGTGGGACAGTGGCACACACACGTACAAACACGTTTGCACATTTGAATAGGCACACAAATTGATTCCAACGAACGACAACGACGACATCCGAACAATTAAGAATGTCCAAAGTATCATTGCATTGCAAACTAGCAGTTGTATTGTTTAAAGCCGATTAACGATTAGGTGAGTCAACCAATTGGGACAACAGGAAAGTGAGAGGATGTGTGTTCTTCCACCCTCCTATTTACTCTCCCTCTCTTCCTTTACCAACTGGTAGTGATCGAAACATTGCCCCTTGATGGAAATGATTTAATTACACTGATTGCCATCCTAAAGGGCCTCTCTCTCTCTCTCTCTCTCTCTCTCTCTCTCTCTCTCTCTCTCTCTCTCTCTCTCTCTCTCTCTCTCTCTCTCTCTCTCTCTCTCTCTGTCGATGCATATTAAAATATATCAAACGATCACCCTCTTGACGGTAAAAAGAAACAACCAAAAACGACTAGATCGTCATTGTCGCGAAAGCAATCAAGTGCGAAGACCATAATCGACAGCAACAGTGGGTGATGATTGCGCTCTCGTTCGATGTTTGAATTGGTCGTTTCCGCACACCAAGATTCAAGGTGGCAGGTTGGCTGAGCAATGTGTGCATGTGTGGGGCAACCAATTTCAATATATGATGATGAGAGATCGCGACCGAAAAAAAAAATAAAATAAAGGGAGAATGCAACCATTATTGTACCAAATTGGTTTGAACAAATGCCACCAACCGCCACCGCCAATCATCTTAGGTGCACATCAATGCCAATGAACAGAAGTAGATGACGCGTCGGCAGAATGGTGCACAAAGAGCCAAAATTGGTGATCGTATCGATTAATCGAGCTTGTCATGCAATCAGAACCTGTATACTTGTCACTCTCTCACAAACACACACACACACACACATATGCACAATATACACATTATATTACTTCATGGACCACTTATGCAACGGCCATTTACTCTAATTGAATCATCGAAGCCCGATCAGCAGCAATCAGGTACAATGGTGGTAAATAAGTACAACAACGACGACTATGATGATAACAGCAATAGCAGCAAATCAAGTTCACTTCATTACACTTCAATCGGTTGCTTCATTCTTTCGTTCATTTCGGTTGGTTCGTTTCTCGTTCAGTCGCTATTAATTGTGCATAAAGTCGGACCATTTTGTCCGAAATAAGTAAGCAAGCCGTATGCAAGTAAAGCCGCTCATCATGAGACAGTTCATTGTCTGTGTCGGGTCGAAATCGGTATTCTCGTCAAACTGAATGCTTGATTAACCTTGCCTTGAAAGCGAGAGTCGAACCACGTTCAACCATATATATTCACTCTCATACAGCCAAGTATGGCGCGTCGTCGAACATATTGCACTCGATTATGTTTGGACCAATAAATTAACGCTCTGACAAGTGGACTCCCATCTAATTATCGCACAACAAATATATATATTAATAAACAAGCATAGGAAACACGAATAGATGATAGTTACTCATATTTTGTTTTTGTTTTTAAAGAATAGGCCAAAATAAGTGAACAGATGTCCCCATCAAATCATATTCTAAGAATGTGTTTGAAGTGAAAAAAAAATGGTGGTCTAGTCTAGACTAGTTCACATAACTGTAGAAAGTTTGGTCACTAAAAGATCATTTGATATAAATGAACCAAATCGATCGTCTTGCAATGGAATGTATGACAAAATTGGAGACAAACCAGTATTGAGGATGAGGTCAAAATATTTGTTCGGTATAGTAGACAGACTTTGGTGACAATCGACTCTCAAAGTCCATTAGAATAATTGCTATTGAATGGATCGTAAATGGTGGTGATGATGGTGGAGAATATATAAGTAAGAAAGTTCAACACAAGTGATTTGTGTCGTGACAAGTGAACCTTTGTAATGGTCATCGGGCCAAACAGATGCAATAGCAAAATGGAATGAACGATCGAGAACGATTGCGCTCACACACACACACACACACACACACACACACACACACACATAAAGAAACGGAAAAGGAACGCGCCTTATTGTCATTATATATTGTGCTGATTGTGGTCATTAGTGAGTGGGCTTCTTTGTTTGCTCATTTCGATAGGCAATCGGCAACAGAAAGAAGCAAAGCTGCCAAATGAGTCACCAGTAATTAATAAGGCACAAACATATAGAGGACAAACGAATAAGTGGAACGAGAATCGAGTCCCACTCAAGATTCGACCAGCATGTTGTCCACAAAGAAAGTGACAGTAAAAGGAAGAGAGAGAGAGAGAGAAGGAGAGGGCAAGTTCCATGGATGATGCGTCAATCGGCGACCGAAGCTCGGTGCCAGTGAAGCGGATCTCCTTCGTGCGTGTGTACACAAAGAGATTGATGTCTGCTTCAAACCGTGGGCAATTATGTCGATAACCATTTTTGAGATACAAGCTTTGGCCATCATCGAAAACATGTGTGCTCGGGACACACGAGACATTAGGTAACATTTTACATACATAAACACACACACACATATATATATTCGTGTACGTGTAGGAAATGTGGGCATGATCCAAAACGTGAGGTACGGCACAATGGATTGAAAGAGATGACACTTGCACTTGTAACTCTACAAGTTGTGTCCCGTCTATTCGATTAGATCATATTGTCGACGACGATGACGACGATAGACAATCGAACTTCAAGAGTGCCATTCAAAATGGCAAACAAGCAATATGGAACAATCACATCACACACACATACATACATACAAACAAACACCAACACACTAGTATAGCATACATACCTGAAACATAGAAAATTATCGTTTCGTGACTTGTGTCGGAGTGTTGGTGTGCAACACGCGTCTCTCGGACAGATTGCTAGAGATGAACAAATGGCAATGTGTGTCTGTGTGTGTTTGTAGTTGGGCACGCGCCCGTCGGCCGAATTGATGTGCCGTATCCTCTTCCACCACAGAATGACTCCCGTGTTGTTTGTTTCCATGAGCAGACCGCTTTTTTTGTGGAATATATCGTGCTGACACGCCAATAATGTTCACAATGGGCACGATTGACATCACAACACACACGCACACACACACACACATACAGAAGTGGGTTAGTTGCGAATGTCTAGTGTTGAGGCATTTGATTTAGAACTGGGCAAACTGGGCGACATAATGGAAAAATGGGCGCCATCCATTGAACAATGATTTGGGTTGTGTCTGAAGAACGAAAACCAATCATGATTGGCTATAACGGCTATATCATTACCAGTAATCGATCGTTCGGTGGAGGACGGAACCGATCAAGTGTAATTGGGCGCCGATCAAATGACGATCGATGCTCGATCGAATGTGTGCTATAGGATACTATGACTATACAATATAAGTTGGGATGAAAAAGTGAACTGAAATGAATGTGTGTGTGAGAGAGAATGGAAGAAAGAGAGAAAGAGGATGAAAGTTCATGACGCCCTGGTTTTGTTCGTGAGTATCGGCTGCCAATCGAACTCTGATTGCACTCTATTATTGGCTCACAGCCACCCAGCATACATCTGCTCTAACATAATATGATCAATGGAAGTAGACACACCGAGCATGCTCAACACCACCAAGTACATTGATCAAACCAACAATTTATTTTCCTACATTGGTTCATTGGCGCCATATTACATGGCATCGGTTCGTGACTAAACACAAGTTCGATTAGCTACCATACACAAATGTGAACAATCTAATTAATCATTGGATGTAGAACGGGGGTTGGGGGGAAGTGCAAAGGAAGGGACAATGAGACACACACACACACACAACCGTACAGTCATTCTCCTTTCCGTTGTCACCATTTGTTCATCGATCCGGCCAATTGTTTGCCAATATTAAATATGGAATGTGGCTAATTAAATCTTGTCACAAACATGTACTGATAGACACACACACACACACACACACACACACACACACACACACACACACACACACACACATGTACACACATTGCACACTCATCGACCCATTTGACCGAACCTTCGATCAACTGGTGATTCGTTTCACTTCAAACCAATTTGTGTATCCAATTCCGTTCAATTCAACATTGAATGTTATCGAATGAGACGCAAAATAAAATATAGAATACTTAAATAACAATAATAATTATAATGATGATGATGATGATGATGATGATTTAACCAATAGTGTAGTCTTTGTGTCGATAAAAGAAAATTCACAATTTAGTTGATCTTCTAAGTTATAATTCGATTTTAATTTTTTCGTTTGGCTTCTGCCATTTCAAAAAAAAAAAGTAAGAGGTTTCAAAGAAGTTTGGAATGAAGACGAATTTTCTACTTCTTGTATTTCTTGTTCTTGATTGAACTTAGTGAGCATCATCATAATAAATTTTTTAATTAGAATAACATCAAACTTGAAGTATTTTGGTTTGAAAACCATATCAACATTTTCCAAATAGATTTGTGACATATAAAAAAGTGATATAACACTGTGCGTGGTGGTGAATTGTAACTCCATCTAACAGTCAACCTGTTGCCGTTTTGTTTAGCTTTCGTCTATTATAATTTTATGTAACCATTAGTAATGCTTTTTGTGAATGACCACAATTTGTTTTGGTTTTAAACTTAGTTGATAAATTAAATTGAATTAATATTTAATGTAAAAAATGATATATTCTCGATTAATATATATTACAAGAATGTAGATGACCACTAAAGTGATCGAATGGACGAAGAATAGTCTGACACAATGTCCCATTGAACTGATAACAATAGGATTGGTCATATTAGTATGCGGAGACATGAATCGACCATTGAGATCGAATTGGATACGATCGAGGTTCCCATTAATGACAATGACTGCCTATGATGGCTTTTACGTTTTAGTTTGTTTGCTCAAATGTTCATCGTTGAATCTAAATTGAAGCCATCATCATCATCATCATCAATATTAACAGCAACATACATAGAACGATACTAATTTGAACTATAAATCAATAATAGAAAAAAATGGTGAAACAAATTGAAAGGATAGAATAAATATACGTTCTAATTAATGCAAATAAAGTAAATGGAAGACATTAAACAATATTCTCATTGCTTACAATACAATGAGATTAAAAAGTCAAATCAAATGTGCTTGTGTATATTGAATGGGTGAATAGCAAGCAAACAAAGCAACGTCGAATAATGAAACTATTAATAATTGATAGATTAATTATTATTCGCCGTCATTTGTATATGACACGATCAGTTGAATGCATCTATTCGACATGGAACCATAAAGCTCATAATGCATTCGAAATATTTGAATGAAACAAGACATTGAAACCAATTGTGGTTGCCATTTCTTGTTGTCGTCGTCATCTTTATTCGTTTGTTTCATCGTAATCCATTCAAGATTATGCCTGTCGGAAGACGAGGTGTCGAGTCGCCCAACAACAGTAACAGAATGTTACTCGACATGAGTGAAAGTTGTTCACGGTGGCATCGATGACGACGATGACTGAAATTGAGGACCGACAATCATAAATAAACTAGAAGAAAAAGCGTTCATACACATTTGGAGACAGTGTCCTGTCGACAGTAAAGGCCAACTGAGACAGGCGTTGTATGGCATATGGCAATATAACATATAATATGTTGAAGACCAATTCGAAGGTATCAATGGAACAAAGGCCGGCTGTTTAATGTGATGATGCTGGACACAGCGGCAACATTACGTTCATCATCAAATCAAGCATCCATGGCATATTGCGTGGGAGTGACATATGAGCATACATTGGAACTGTCGAGTTCGTGCAATGAACACTATGGCTATGGGACAATTAGCCGGTACGAATCAGCACACCGATGATACAAATGTATGTACAGCACCTTTCTTCTTCTTCTTCTTCTTCTTCATCTTCTTCTTCTTTTTCCTTCTCTCACTCTCTTACATCTTCTGCTCTCGTTCACTGGATGTAATGAGCATTGCATTAGGAATTCAATTATGGCACGATCGAGTGGATGGACCAATTGGCTCGAACAATGGCGCCCATAAGTGACAGGTCGTAATGGGCAATAAATATAACGGATCGTATATGTTGCCATGAATGTTGCCCTGTACGGCACTGACATAGCACATCTCACATCTATAGCAAACACACACTAGCCAATAGGTTGGCAATCAACAATCAATACACCTACGTATCCTGCACCATACAAACATTTACATCATTGAGATATACGAAAATTATTTTATTAAATACATTTAAGACCCCATTGATATACAGATCATCATTCCATTTGGTAATGTGCAAAATTTTATTTCATTTTTCAACTTAAATTAAATTTAAAATTATTCATTATTTTAATTATCATTTTTAAATCAATGAAACATTGAATATTAAATTGAATATTCTCGAAAAAAATATTTTTAGACCAAAAAAAAACACTCCGAACGGAAACGACAACACCTTGCCCGTTGGTAATGATCAAAACAATTGTGGGAACTAGGCTTGACGATCGATTGTCGATTAAATGACAAACACAATCAAATTCAATTAATGGGAACGAACAACGGGTGCGCCGCAGTGAATCGAATGTTGACTTGAAATGACGACCATTCTAGTGAATAGACATGATACGTGAGAATTTACTGATCATAAATAAATTAAAGACTCATTAAAGTAAATAATACAAGTACAATATTGAGTTCATCGACAACGATCCAAGGAAAAGGTGGGGACCCGATTGTTAGGTTGAATTGTTAACCGCATAGATCGCCATCTGCAAGTGAATGTCGTCAAACTATAGTTGAATACCAGAATCTAACAAACCGAAAATTGTATAAATATAAACAACAACAACAAAAAATATTGATTAAATGATTGTGGTGTTGAGTTGTTTTGAAACGGTATTATTGTTCCTCATTTTATTCGTTGATCAATATGATCAAGGACATAACCAACACCACCCAAAGCCGTTATTTATCTTCATCGAGTGTTTTAGCATTTATTACAATTTATTGACTGTCCAATTGATGTCCATTTTTGTAATAGAAGTGCAAGAGCAAATGAATGCAATGCCATCGGCCATTGGCCATCGAACAATGACAATTCGTACACAATCCAAATGCAGCTTTATGTGCTAATGGAGAGTTAATCCAACAATCTGGCCAACTATGGTCCGAGTGTATCGATATATCACTATATTAGGAAATAGGCAGTGAACATAAATCAAGGCAATCACTTTCAGTGTTTACGTTTTGGTGCGTAGATCTATGACCTATGAAGGAGGACAACAATGGAAAATAAAGATGCGGCAAGTGTTGGACAGTGTTGTTGTCCATCGTAAATATATGCAAGTGCAAACTAGTTGTCGGCCAACATTGCCGATTCACAACATTTTGGTGGGAGAGGGAACAATGTGCAAATGGAGAACGGCAGAACAGAAGCAAAATTAGCAAACTGACAAGGTGTCGTGCCGAGCAATATTGGTCCCCTGTATGTATGGATGTAGGTATGTAATCTATGATGGCCATGTGCCCTTGATGCCGTGACTCGATGATCCACATCAGCGTGAGGACCACACATTGACAAATGATTATTCGGTGAGAGGTCACTCAGTCTCACTTATTCACTCATTCACCACCACCGTACGCGTATTCAGTTGGGTGATGACTGCTAATTAGATTAGCCAGCGTACTGCTGAGATATTGAGAACACAAATCGGAATGCCATTGTTGCATTTTCATTCGTTTCTAATTACGCTAATTGCTCGATGTGAGCATTGAGAAGAAAACCACACAATCGAACGACGACAATGTTTCCATCCAAACAAACGAAATGGAAACTATTAATTGATGCTGATAAATCGGATTGCACATTGGAGATTATGTTCAATGCCGTACAATGATACGGATGCAATATATGAATGGATGACCAATTGCGTGCTTTGGACCATTTTACTCAATCTCCACAAACAACTAAACGAAACAAGCCTATTGGCTCATCATGGTACGACTAATTTAGATTGATGAGCCAAAGTCAATGGAATGGGTTCAAACATTTGGCAACGTTTAAACATTAGACGATTCTATTATTATGTGATGAATCGAATCAATGTGCCTTAAGCTTAAGCAACAACGAGTAAAGATTTCGAGTCAACCGATGACGGTGTCGGCGGTTCAAGGCAAACAACAAATGTGAGCAATGTTTGAATCGACCACCGGTACCTACATCGAGACTCGTCATTTACTCTTCATTAGATAAAGCTAATATTAACATAATGGCAATAAATTAGGAGACAAATTTAATTAAAATAATTAATTTGCTTCACTGTGTACACGAAACCAATATTAATCAGTTGAGACGGTAATTTGATTTACCTTCATTGCCATAAGCTCAGTTTTTTTGGCAATATCGTCGCCTTCTCATTTGTGTTACAATGAATTTGTAAGTTTTACTTGGTTTGAGCCAAAAAAAGATTGTGGCATCGATTCATGTCGCCATTTATTGTAAATCGAATTTTACCTACGACGAACACGACGAGCATTGAATTTTGTAGCAATGTCGCAAGCTAATTAGTGTGAATATGCATTAAATGGAAACTCATTAATATATTCGGTACGATTGTGACAACCGAAACGTCCAAACCACAATCCAAACAGATGAAACCAACTGGATTGGATATATAGAATCGGGTTGCGATGACAATCAATGTGTGGGATAGATCAAACAGAAAAAAAAAGTACTCAACAACGGTAACAGTGAAAAACTGATCGATCGATGCACGGGGAAAATGTATTTGGATGTGATCGTGTCAAGCATGAGCAACGATTCACATTTCAAATAATAATTTCTCAATAAATTCGTTGATGATCGTCATCTCGGTGTGGTGAACACATCAAACAAATGTTCGACAATGGCTCGTGTTTGAACGACCAATGCACCAAAGGCAATGAAGCGATACATGCGTTAGAAGTTTGGACCACAAAATTCAAACCGACCCGATAGGTGAGCTCATTTACATACGTATACTAATGATTAGACAAATGGCGGTAAAGATGGCTAAAATGTACTCGTAAATAAAAAAAATATGGTAAGCAATTAATCATTGGATCACATTTAAATAAATCAATAGCGAACAGAATCGAGCTTAATTATTGGTAAACAATTAAATTGAATTTGATGGTATCCATGATCGTAGGTTTTCTCTTTCATTCATTCATTCATTCATTCTTTTTTTATGGTAGACGTCATCAATGGAAAACCTACTGATGTCATGGCAACAAATAGTAATCGATCGTAATGATCATTGGCACCAATGGCCAATTCACATGCCTTCTAATCGTCACTTCTTTTTTTTATTTAATCCTCGTTACGTGTCTGCTACGCATTCTAATCAGTATTCCCACGATTGCACACACACATTCAGTTCGTGTCTCGGCATTTATTACCATCCATTTCAAGTCAATGAATCGACCAAACCTACTGTTCGGACTGTTCATCTCCCTGCTCATTCAATTTCTATGGGAAATCATTGCCATGCCATGATCGGACTACTTCCTCAATGGTGAAGACAATCTAATCTATCAATTCCAAGTTGGAATTGTCATTTAAACTTTCTTTAAAAAAATGGTATACCTGAGAAGATTGTCTGAATATGATCATCCTATCATGGGTTAGGCGACCATAATCGTCGTTGGCAAAAGCAATGAATGGAGTTTAGGGCGCTATTTGAACATACATAATGGTGGACAACAATTAATTGCACGAGCAATAGAAGCAGAAGCATCATCGAGTGATAGAAAAAACATGTAAAAAAATTGGTGGTGGTTGAGGGTTCGATTGTGGCAATGTTGATCGGGCGCCACTCACGAGATGGGTGGTGACCGACAATTGTTATCCATGTTTTGTTTTATGACGATCGGTTCGATCGACGATTCGTGCCTCTCAGTGATTAATTGGTAGCTAGCTTCTCGATCAGTAGTGTTGGTGGTGATGTTGGTGGTGGTGATGTTGGTGGTGACAATGCACATCGGCAATCAATTACGCGAACATGGCCACGGGAAGGGCATATATACAACAACACTCACTCATATAATATATGGAGAAGGAGAGTAGCCACTTGCAACATTGGTAGCATCAATTTGTTCGATAACAATTGCTTCTTCGATCAACGATCATAGTGGTTCTTCTATTGGTCTTAGTGGCTTTGGCACTTTCCATCAATTGCCCATCGAAACAGAGTAACGAACAAGAAAAAAAAATGGGAAGCGAAAGGCAATAAACAAGCCTATTTTTAGTACCACACCAAAACGCGAACCAATCAGACAGAAAAGGAAGAGAAAAAAATTAGAAAATAAAGGGACAACAACATCAATAAGGCAACATGTTGGCAAATTAAAGGAAAACGATCGCGCCTGTTCGAACAGTACTGGGGGCAAGAATGCATTCAAACAATCATTATATATCGTTTGTATTGATGCTGCTGCTGTTGTTGTTGCTGTTGCTGTGGCTATGGCTGTCTGATGCTGTTGTCCGATAATAATAGAACATTTCAAGGTGTGTTCAAGGGCTTTCGTTCATCATTACCGTCCATCGACAGATTCGTGCACCATTCGAAACAGATGAGATGAGTGTTGTGTAGTGTTTGGTCAATGTTTAAGCCATCCATCCATCTATCCATCCATCGATTCGATCAATCAATGCCCGCTTAGATATCGATTTGCATAAGCAACTGGTGTCTCAATTTGATTAATATGCCAATTGACCACTGACACCGGGCCAACAGCAGCCAGTCTTTGTTCGCTCATTTCGTACGTATACGTTCATTCTTCAATTCACTTCCCATTCTTTCGTGGAAAAAAAAAGGTCTACCGATTTACATTATCGAGCAAATCGAGCCAATCGACTTTGAACCAAATGGCAACAACGGCAGCATCAGAAGCATTGCAATTCATGCAATCGGCCCTCATATTAAATCGATTCGAAACAATCGGTTGTAGTGTCTGTATAGCCACATTAGCTCAATAGATCGAGCGTATAACCCGAGAAGAGACTCGCCTTATCCCCGTTTAAAATCTGACCAATCAACCGAACGAGTATTGGAGTATGAATGCGATGATGAAGCACGTCCGTCCGTTCGACCCAACAATACAACCACCGATTCAATGCGAGTCGATGCGTGCTCAATCAAATAAGGCAACATCCAAACACAGGAACAAAAAAGCTAAAGGATGGTCGAACAGTAAACGTTCAACATATTAGTGAATCAAATTGAAAAATGGAAACGAACGATACCATTCGGCCAATAGCGATGATTAAATTCATCCTAATCAAGGGTGGTAAGTTAGATCAAAATGGAAAAAAAACATTGCAACCACGTTCAATGTATAGCAATCGAACATTATTTCCTTGAACTGGTCGTTAATCAGAAACAATTCAATTTAGAGGTTTATCCCATCCCTTTCCGTGGTAAACATTTGGACACAATCGGTGTTTAGTTGGCAATTAACCTGATTGAGTCCAAATTACATGGCACGGCTGTCCATTCATGTATATGGTTTTCGTGTATGATGATGATGGTGGTGGTGGTGATGGTGATAGTGGTATAGTGATCCTATTGGCATTGTTCTCACTTGTAAATGGAGATTACTTTCAATTAGGTTGATTCCATTTGGTGATCTATGCTATCTACAAAGTCTAATTTCATTGCTACATGAAAATGGATAAAAAAGAAACTATAGACTCAATCTTGACTCGATTGTTTGGATGAGATTCGCCCTAATCGATCGAGTATGAACATGTTTTAAAGTCATTAATAAGTTTGCGATAAGGTTTTCATTAAAAATTGAACATTGACGAGATTTAAATTTAATTAAGTTGACCTTCCTTTCAAGTAATGACAGGCTAATCTGGTCCAAATCACCGAACATCATCGACCGTTTCCTACGAATGATGGAATCAACCAAACCAAACCAAACCAAACCGATCCGACCCAAACCGAATCATTGGACCAACAACGATAAGAATGGAAGAAAGAAGAGATGAAAGCCAATCAACATTTGAAATGAAAAGCGAGGGTCCGGTGGATCGGCTAATTCGGAGCACACTCGATTTGATGGCGACTTAATAGAATTAAATTTAAATTAAATAAACTGAGCCAATTTAAAGTGAACTCTCAAATTGTGTGAGCTCCAAAAATGTGTAGATGGTATTATGGTATTGTTGGAGTACATCATGGGTAATGATCATTGCCTTGATCATAACCCGTAATGATGATCGCCGGTGGCAGAGGCAATCGGACTGGCACAATGGTGCGATTGAATTAGCCCTAATTTTGTCGATATAATCAAAGTTAATGCAAATATCAGTACTGATTATCATCGTATATATATCATCATTGAGAACAATTTCAATTTTAATATCCAATTGAATCACATACAATAATAATAATAATAATAATAATAACTATAGCTAAAAAAATTATTATCAAGAAAGTAAAAAAGAATGGGAAAGTGCTTATACACTCATTTGTTGTGAGGAAGCAAATAATCATTGAGCACCGTACCAGTGTCAGTGGATAGGGACCAGAGTGTACCAGAAAGAGAGTAGATAGTACGATATGGAACACAGTAAAGTGGCCAATCATTTCCAATATATATTATATCGGCCTGGCGTTGGTAACGATCGTGCCGCATCGGCTAATCGCTATTCGTGATCCACTTAAAGATGAAGCCATAAAGGCATTATTAGTGGCATAAATCATAGTTTGCCTCATGACATAGAGCCAGAATGAAAGAAAAGAGAGAGAGACAACGAATGAGCCCTTTCATCACCCAACGCACACAGGCAGGCACGAACGAGCACACAAAACCACTGAAAGCGACCTAATCTGATTTGCTCGCAATCGAGCCGATTCGCAAAGAAATACACTTAGATATAACCGAATCTCCAAAGATATACATTGTGTCTCGTGTCTAGAATGGCTTTCTAAGTCGATAATAAATCGACCGAACCAATTGAAAACATGAGAGCAGAAGAAGAAGAAGTAGAAGAAAAATGTTGCCGCTCGATTAATTGATATAAACCCTTTTTTTCTCGGTGTGGTCTGTGAACTAACATTGCGATCGCAAAAGTTGAAAGATGCAATCAAAACTGTAAAGTAGGTTTCGATGTTTTGAAATGAAAAGAAAAATAAAACGATACTCACATGTCAGTCTTGTTTGAACGGTGAACCCATTATTTAATGTGAATGTATCGACCATAGCAATTGGGAAGCATTTCCAATCAGAACGTAAATATAAGTCCTGTTTACTATCATCATGTAATCGAATGGATATAAACATAGGTACACAACAAGTCAACAACAACAACACACACACACACACACATATGGAGAAGTGTACACATAGTGTACATACTTCACACGACCAAGTGAAAAGAGGTATGAAAGCGATGGGCGCTTCACCCATACAATGTTTTGAATATTGTGGTTTGAATTGAGTGCGAACTGAGCTTACGGATTTGGGCGAACCAATCCATCAGTGGCAAATGGAAACTAACAAAAAAAAGTGAAGAATAATTGGTACATTAGATGATGGTCCAGTAGCGAGACGCCATGTGTGCATCCGTCATGATTAGACCGATTCGGTGATAAACAAATATACGCAAATAGTAAAAGAATATAATAAATAAAGCAAATTAATACCCATCAATTAATGCAGCTACCATTTGTATACAATGCAGCAGCCGAACAAGGAATGGAACAAATTAATTTGCTCGCTCAAGCATTTATAAAATTAAAATAAAAAAAACAAAAAAAAATGACACTGTGTTTGTAATGTGGATATGGTCACAGATTGCAATTCCGATTGGCCGTCGATGGACGTCCAACGGCCATAAATTCCAATGATCATCCCACTGATATTGATAATGTCCAATAGAACTGAACAGTCAATAGCGATAAGTTATGGCTTCTCTCTTTCTCTCATTGAATGGCCTGTCTTGATGTTTAAAGCTGAAATAAATGGCGATCCAATTCAAAGTGACACGTTATAAATTAATAAATAAATAAATAATCATTATCATTATTGAAGTTATTATTAATATATTTGCTTCGTTGGTGTGTCCCAGCCAGTGTTGGTGACATATCAATTGGTTATTGATGGCGAATGGTCGCAAGCAAACACACCGCTAAGCAAACATATAAATCCGCCAAACGGCATCAATCTATTGATCAGTTACAATGTTACATGCACACATTTAAAATAAAAAAAAAAGAAGCGGACGAATTACCTCCCGAACCGCCATTAGTTCATATTGCAGAAGCCAATGTGAAACGGCTGGCTCAACATCATCGATTAATGGACCAAGTGTCCAAGCTTCTATTCGGGGTGGGGCAACCAATATTGGAATGAATCAGAACAGATCGTTTGAATGGGAAACAAAGCGGACGGGCGGATGGATGGATAGATGGGCGACCTTGCTACCAGTGATCTCAACGAATAGACAATTGATAGTGAACGATCAGATTTCAATCGCAATAAATTTCGATAATAATCGCATTAAGAAGGCAAACGAGAACATTCGATCATTGGGTACATTAGTGGTTCATTCGTTTCTATCGGGCCGATATGGCCAGTTCCATTACCATGGTCATTGGCAGGTCGTCCCATGATTGTCAAGCAAAGACCGAACGTGAAGGGAACGTGCAAGCAAGATTTATTGCCACATGCATCAACATGGATTCGGTTGAACACACTTGTCGATCGAGTTCGATCAAAAATGTTCACCATTCTCTCTCTCTCTCTCTCTCTCTCTCTCTCTCTCTCTCTCTCTCTCTCTCTCTCTCTCTCTCTCTCTCTCTCTCTCTCTCTCTCTCTCTCTCTCTAATTGAGAGGAAGAGAGGGAGAAAGAGAACAAGTACAAAATGACACCACAATGGTGTACACATTCATAACACATGGCCCAATTAGGTGGCAAAGTGTCATAAGAATACTCGACTCGTAAATGAACAGTTGGTGTCATGCAACGTGCAAACCAATAACAAAAAACCGAGGGGACAAGATTGGCCAACATTGGGTATAAATCAATGTGACGAAACAAACTGACCGAAGCTAATCTCCGATCGGAAAGGCACTGATCCAAGATTGAATTCGACTCATAAATTGTGTTGAACCTCTATTAATACCAACACCGTCACCATAGATGGGTGCATTATCGACCAACCGTTCGGAAATCGACATCTGGCCAATATGATCGATAATAATTGAGCCTCCGTTTTCTAAAAGGTAAGCGTTCAATAGTGTCGATGTCTTGCTGAGTGGCACGAGCTAGGTCAGGATACGATCTGTAAGACAAACATGGAATAAATCACCCATACTGTAATGAAGGGCAGCATCAAGTAAATGGAGAACATAAGGCAAATGTAAGAGCGAGAGAAAGAGAGAGAGATTGGATTAATCCGTTGGACAATTGGATCATAATGACACTCGATCTAGGCCATAGTCAAAGCCACTTGGCAATCGATTAAACGATCTACTAGTTGGTACTATTAATAGTCGACAATATGGGATGTTTGCCACGGGAAGCGTCCATTCGTGACCGAAAGGCTGCTCGTGGCGACGTTCATTCATTGTCATCACTTGTTGGACGGAATCTGGCCATCATTGTAGATTTTTTTTTTTGGTGGATACGCATCATCGCATCACTGCAAATCGTTCTATCAGTTGTCATTCAATAGATTGAATTGTCGCTCAAATTCGATTCATTAAAAATAGATATATTCAGCCATTGGTTGTCAAGCAAAAGATGTGGTAGTGAACCTGAACTAGAACAATGAATCACATATAGACACGAACCAATGTAGATTCATTGACTTGATGTAAATATGATTGCAATTGCAACCAGTAGTGGAAGAATGTATAGAATGTATGTATGTTGGTAAAATTGGGCACATTGATGCAACTGTAATGAAGATAATAGTTAACAGTAACCATTATTGTCTTTGCCTAACTGCGGGTCCATGATTTGTTTAGTCATTATAAACTTTTCGAATCGTTTCCAATCTTTCTTTCTCTTTCCAAGTAAAGCCATTCTCGTTGCAGTTCATCTATTCGATGGATGAACCGAATGGAACGAATGAATCGACAGAATGGCCTAATTACTGGCATAGTCCAGAATTGAGACGACTAGACGGCAATATAGCCAACCATAACCGTGATAATAACCGAAGCGAGAGGCTTAAATTCACAATTTGTGTTTATATGCATAGATGTGATACAAAGTAATACAAAATAGAATGGGAATTAAATTTAATTACATTGAGACGAGACGGCAACTGTGCAAACTATGTGAATGTATTCGTGTGCGTTGTGTTCATCATCGTCAAATCAAATTACATTACCACACGATGGATGAGACTGATTTGAACCAAAACAGAGAATGAAAGAAAGAACCAGACGACTTTGCTGTGCCGAATGCAATTGAGGCGCCCATCGGTTGATGGTCCATTCAATAGGAGGCATCCCCTCTAATTGGCAATCGCACTTCGAAACAAAAGGCAACCGGGACATCTAATCATAATTTGCATGCAAGATACTTTTCGAATTTGGTCTTAATTAAGACTTTCACAAGCGGACCACGCTGCGAGATATCGGGTCGAGTCCGAGAATTTAAACTAACTCGGACACATTCGGAAACATTGAGCCGATGTTCAACTCTCATTTAGCAATTGAATTGCCGTCATTGCTAGTCCATCTGCAAACTTTAATTAGCTTAATTGATACAATGAGATAGGGCATACATGAATGGGTATACTGACAATGAAAATGTATTGACACAAAACGCAATGTACGTAGAGTATACGACTTGCATTGAATGTATTGAGTAGAAAAGAAAAAAACATTGCAGTGAAGCCTAAAATGTTTCGAATTCTTTGTTGCAGTGTTAAAGCAACATTTTACCATTGCGGGTAAAGAACAAAAAAAAACATAACATGGTGCAAACACATTGTGTGTATCGCGTGCCATGTATCTATGCCGATACATGATCGATAATGACCTTATGAAAGCAATGTGGCTGAGCCACTATTGACTCGTCGATCGAGTGTGAACAAGAAGTCTATTGGCAATATAAATCAAAATCGTTCGATAAGTTAGGTGCATTGTGGGTTTGGTGCCGACCCCGTCAGACCATCACTCTCCCACCGCACCGTGCACGTGCCACGTTTTCAATTGTTTATTGTCGCTCATGAACATTGAACACGTATACAAGAAGGCCATAAACTGATTCGAATTGTAGCTACCGAGTGCCAATTGGGAGAGAGAGAGCGAGAAAAAGAGAGACACGTCAATAAATTGAGCAATAAATTAGTCCAGTCATGTAAAAGATAATAGAGCAACGTTTCAACCAATGGAACATGCTCGACCATACTCGAAACTCGACCATGAATATGGATATTCGTATTCCAATGTTGCCGCCCCATTTGACAACAACCCGATAGGTCATCAACGCAAACGAATGTGAGGGGATGAAACATGGTAAAGGGAACAAAAACTAATTTATGAGAATCGATTAGAAAGGCCACTGGATCGTCACCATTAATGGCTAATCGTCCATTTATATGTATTCCATTTGGTAATTGTTTTCCCAGCAATAGTTGAATTGAATACGCTGGCAATGGTAAAGTCGATAGTCGAATCGGTCAAAAATGAATCTTTCTCGGTAACACTGAACAATGGCAGTGCATTTGGGTAAGCATAGAAACCCATGGGGTCAGTCGGGATTTTATTTGAATGAATGAAAACGAATTATCCAATGGAACGATTGGCCTGAATCGGCGGCAGTCAATTTATGTGCTCTTAAAGTGCCAATAAATGTCAATCCACCATTGATGGGTGATGTTCATGCCTCGTGATCCATCGAAAATGGATGATGGTGGTGAATGGTAGAGGAGAATAAAACATAGAGAAGAGAGAGAGAGAGAGAGAGAGAGAGAGAGAGAGAGAGAGAGAGAGAGAGAGAGAGAGGGGAGAGAATGTGCCCGATACGGGCAGTAATATTAACATGTCACAATAGGGCCCGATTGTCATCCAAATGGTGGTGAGTGTTGCAGTTTATGTCATTTGCATCGTAAATCGTGACTCAAGACCGGTCCAAAATTGTCACACTGAATAATTCAATCGAATGACACAAATACACTAAATCGAATTGCAATCAAACGATAGCTCAATCTCGATATTGAGTGTAATAGTGTGCTATACGATTGTAATCGAATGGAAATCTGTTCCCGTCCACTTTCGTCCGACATCTCAATCGTATCTTATTGCTTCGAAAAAAAACCATTTCACATTTAAACGACTTGCAGATCACGCACTCATCAAATCCTTGATTGAATCGATGAGATTCATACCATACGCATTGATCGTAATGGACAAACTTTAAGAAAAATTCAACACAACAAAAATGTAGTAAAGAAAGGTTGATATAAAGTGCATTCCATTGATGACAACAAGAAGTTTTGAAGTCAATGACAAACCCGTATCATACACATTTGCATCGATCGGGTGTGCCATGATGGACATTAAATAAACAGCCGGATTGGTTCGATTGATATCATCATCATCATCTGATGATGATGGACAACTCTCTGATGGAATGAAAGGGAAATAGAGTGATGTGACCAATAATATTGCATTCATTGAATGCTGTGTTTGTGACAAAAATGTGACTTGATCAACAAGATTGGCCCGGTGATGTGCAAACATTGAGCAAGATGTCAATATTGGGCCAATGAATTTAAAGCATGAAATCAAAAGATGTAAGAAATGCATGAGTAAATAGGAAGCCATCGGCATTTGACTAATTGGCAATTGAAACGATAAGGAAAAGTGATCGCGGTCCAATCGAGTTTGGTACAAGTTTACTAGCTCGGTGCTTTCATAATTAGCATCTAGTTGACTATGGGTCGATTTGTGTCTCTGTTCCGTACATCTAATTCAATTATAATTAGCAATGGCAATCATTAATAGAAAATGAAAACTATGGCAACGATACTATACCATAAATAAGTAATTAGCAATCATAATAATCGAGTTAATCACATTATTGATTCAATTAGTGCGGTACATGGCTTTTTAACTAATTGCAATTGGATGTAGCTGTTTCGGTCCTAAACCTAATTGAAAGATGTAGCGGAGAAAAGATATTCTACTTACCCAACGATCACTTTTAAACAGATGAACTCATTCTTGAATAGTTTCCTTTTCGATAAGTAAAAAAAGGAACGGAGAACTAAAGAAAAAGAAAAATAAAATTAATTGATGGGTCATTCACAATGAACGGAAAATATGTTGCGCAACCTAGTTGAATACAGTGGTACAAGGGGTAGGGCACCGACTGAAAACCAAGAACCGGGCCATATGAGAACATTGAGTACATTGAACATGGAACAAAACAATGCTATGTACATTTGAATGTCAGACACAAAATTTATTGACTATTGGTCCATTGACTTAAGTCTGACTTATTGAGATGACGAAAGGGATCGCCACTTGAATGTGTTGCATTTAAACGTGTGTGTGTGTTTGTATGTTACGAACACATTATTAAATGGGTAGGATTATGTACATCCATTTGCATTACTTTGAGATCAGTTTTCCATCTTGTGCTCCATATACCCAATACCAATGCCAAAAGTTGTTAAACACTGTTCAGCTAACATTTTGTGTACACATCAAGTTAAAGTACAAACAAAAGAATAAAGAATAAAGACACTTTGTTTATTACTGACAACTTTTAGTAAGCTTTAAGTAACACAATTTATACAATTGATCGATACTTAAATTGTAACTATTGTATCGATATAATGAATTATAATTTTTTTAAAAAATGTATGATTTGGATCATCTTTTGGCAACAGTACCACCATCCCTTTGGGTTCAATGCATTTATTACTAATCTATGGTACAACCCAAAATGGTGCCATGAATCAAAGTCATTTCCAATGTTTAATATTTAGGGGTATAAAACAAAACAAAAAATGGTATAACATTTGCGCCGTATGTCTCATCGACCGAATGGTATATAAATCGGGTATGAATGCAATAAAACTGGCATCAAACTTGTATACCGAAAAGTGTACCTTTCTAATCGAGGCAATCAAGCAAATACAACGGTAGTGTTGAACATTTGCACTTTCATGACGCCTTGGTTCCCTGGTCTCAAGACGATTATTCCTGTCAGAGCGAACGGAGGAAATTAATTTTAATAAATCAACAAACATTGCAATGCGTGTGTGTGTGTTGCACGATGTTGCCTTTATTACTAAACGGTTATAAACAGTTTTTGGGATTAATTTTGAATCGAAATAAATTATTTGCACGTTATAGTTGGATGCTCGCACAGCACATTCGGTTATGCAGCCGCTGCCGCCGTCGTCGTCGTCGTCGTTCGTCTTTTACATTTCGTTTGAATTTTGCTAAATTGTTTGCCATTAAAGTCAAATTTCAATTTAATCGCGCAAACATCGCAAAATGAACCAACAATCCAATCTTGTTCAATGCAATTGTTTTTTTTGTTCTGTATTCACAATGGGTTCAAAGAGTTACAATTGGTTTGGTTGGATTGAACTAATACATTGGCTTTGATGTATTTGTACTATTGTCCTCCACTGTTTGTTGTTGTCAAATTCTAATCCCAAAAGAGAAGAAACAATTATCGTCACCTTTGATGGGTGAGGATTTTCCCCAAATGTAAATCGAACTAAAATGTATTGCGTCAATTAGTGTCGCCGAACATCTGAACATTGCCTTTGGATGGAAGCAATTCCATAATTAACGCTATACATGCAGCCAATCATCATGTTTTAACATTTTTACTGAGTGTTTGTATGTTTGTGTATGCGAATGTTAAATCAACTATTCAGTAAACTAATCCTTGCCAAAAAAAAAGAACTGGTAGTCGATTGGCAACCGAGCACGATTTAGTGCAACCGGATTGAATGAACTCAACATTATAAAAATGAAAGTTGCCATAATTTATTGGCAATATGCATCGTTCAAACGATTGGTCCCTATCTGTGTGTGTCTGTGTCTGTGTGTCGCAATGACATATGGTTTGCGATTGATTTGCGTTCATTATTTGGTGGATGATTGGCCATCGACCGTATATCTGAAGACGATGAAAATGAATACGACGACCATACGAAGACGATGCGCACCGAACGGCAATCAATAGTAAGCGAGCCAATAAATCAAATTCGTAATAGGATTCACCGAGTGCCAGAATATGCCATAAATAATTCGACAAACATTCGACAGTTTGGATTAGTGGTCGACCGTGGTAAGCACGTTTCTAACCAGTGTGATCAATACGGAGGCGATCGACAATCGTCTCTCAAGCAGAGTCAGTGAGAGAGGGACGACGTTGACGCCATTCGTCCGATCGTAATTAATGTCTTTTCGAATCAAACTTCAGCTCCTACATGAAAGAACAAGTAATTTATTTAAATTAACTCAAAGCAAAGCAAAGCACACACACAGAAAAATTAATTTGACCACTCTAATGTTTTGAAGAGAATGGTTGGCTCGCGCAAACAATTTTTGGTGCGAATTTCTATCGAATCATTGTACAAATAAATATATCCGTATTGCATTGCTCGTTGGCGCCGATTTTGTTTTTCTACCATTCCCACTTGACGTGATGTATGTAATTAACCGGTGCTTGAATCAGTACTCGATTGCGGTTGGTAGTTGACCATGGATGAACGAATGGCAGTGGCCTCTACAAGATGATCAGTATCACAGTGGTAATAAATGATCGACTATTAATAATGCTCAATAAGGCAACGATTAAGATTGATTGGCAATTATCGCCGATCGTCGATCGCAAATGCGACTGAAAATGTTGATGATGCCATTGCATCGCATAGCATAGCAATGATATAATACATGTTGTATTTGTGTGAGTGTGTGTTGCCAAGTTCTAATTGAATTTCGTGCCGAGGCCAATGGCAAATAGTGGCCCATCATATGGCGTTTTGTATCAACAAACCTGTGCCGATCGATGGGCAATTAATAAATGACAACCAACAAAAAAAGAAAAAGATAACTAAAAAAAGAAAAAGTGGACGATCATGGTGCATAAATGAGCCCTCTCTTTCTTCACATCCATTACTACCCTTCAACATTGAGTAAACTATAGTGATTGATTCAGCAAAGACCATTCAATCGTAAACGTTATTGCTGTCACACATCACGTATGGACCAATAAATTCGACAATTTGAAGCTATTTCGACCAATCAAGAGTAATCTGGTTCGATGGCTCGATTCCGAGGAAATGGATGCCACCATAAATTAATCGAGCTTGATTGAATTCAATCCAATCGTTTAGATCTAATGTGGTGTACTAAGACAATGGTATAGATAGTAGACTAATATATACCATTGACAACTCAGTCTGGTTGACCACTCTACGCATATAAAATATGAACTGATGGGATTGGCAACCATTTCCCGTGCCATATCAATTGACCATTAATTGATTGCCAACACTAATTGACTGATCCGTTTCCTCTCAAACATTCGAAGACCAATCATTTGTTGAACGATGATCGACATTGAACAAGAGATTGGACAAAATTGTAGTAAGGAAGAGAAAACGTGGTATATCCATCCTGTGACCAATATTTGGCATTGTAACATTGTATTTACAAAAAATCAAAATAGTGAAAGAATACCAAAAGCATTGAGGTCGACTCATTTCAATCGATGATGCCGATTGTTATTATAATAACTGACATTTGCTGTGCTTAATCGGCAAACAAACATTTATGTTCATAATGTTTCATTCAGGTTGTAGGGGCGATGCATCGAATGAGAGAGAGAGAGAGAGAGAGAGAGAGAGAGAGAGATAGAAAGAGAAACAATTTAATTTGCCAAACAATTGATTTTGCTTTATTGACAGAACAAATTGTTTTCCACCAATGTTCGAGCGGCATCGAAGTTCACCTCACCTCACATTGCTGTTGATTCGTTCATTGGTCGTCACACATTATAAATGGTGTTCGTCGTCGCCGGAACGAGACTAAATGGTGCTTGCCATTAGTATCATCAGTACAATCCGAACTGATGAGTCAACCCGTGCCACGACGTTAAAGCATTCCATACGATTCATATCTATTCTGAGTGTATATATATATATATGTGCCAATGATTCAATGTAAAAGCAAAGTTTGAGGCGTACGGACAATTATTGTGAGTGTTAATGTGGGCACAACAATTAAATGTTTGAGCTCAAACCATAAAGCTCCAATGATCGTTCCTGTGTGCGTGTTTGTGTGTTTGAGTACCATTAATGCAAGCCTTACATTATTGGCCAATTTAAATTGCTGTCATCCATCATCGCCATCACAACTGATTCAAAGGTTATCCATTTCTTCGAGTAAAATAACTAATAGGTAATGGCCAAAGATAGATTTGAATGGTTATGGGAGAACTATTCGCTCGTTCGTTTGTATTTTGCCCCCTTTTCCTTCCTTCCTTTACCAATCTCTAGGAATTAGTAAAAAAAGTATGTTGGTAAAGTATGGTAAAAATGGAACCAAAATAATGAGAAATGTTTTCCAAAAAAAAACAGAAACTAAAGCCTAGAAGACAATCAATAGGTTTTATGATGTCCGATTTGTGGTCAATTGAAAGAATGAACAAAAATGCAAACAAGCATTTATTTATTTACTAAATGCTACAAGTGAGGGTGTTGGCGGAATGTTCAGACATGTGTTTTGTATACTAATCGAAATGGATTGCAATGAATCGACTTTATTGAGCCGACATGAACGGTTAATGTATCCCAATGTTGGGCGTTCGTGTTCGGAAGTGACCGACCTCACATTTGCATTTGAACCGTAACAGTCTCCACCGACAACCAGCAATCGATTTTGCTCGACCGATTCGACCCTTACCCTTGACGGCAGAAAGCTCGTACTGGTCGTCGTCGTCGTCGTCGTCGTCGTCGTCGTCGCACACCATTGCGAAGTGCCAGAGTAAGTATCTCGTAAATTATGCGGCAAATGTTGATTTTGTATTGGAAAAACATTTATTTCAACATACACAACATATAGAGACAGAAACCAAAAGGAATGAATTCAACGAAGGAAAGGGAGAGGTGCCTCAATCCTTTGATCATTCTCCGTAAAGTTTAATAGTCGATAATGTGCAATCAATTTGTAACTAATTTAAAAGTTGAATCATGTTGAATTATTTCTAATAATAGATATACGAATAGATTCAATATCGTGCCAATGTTTAAGAAAGAAAGACGGGAGATTGCGACGGCAAACAACGACGACAGACATCTCTCGACAGAATTGGTCTATCAGCAAGTGTAGCGTGTCATCGAGAAGTGGCAATGCGCAACGATGAGAATGACACAAACCGAACTGAATGACAATACACACACACACACAGACACATCGATTGTAGAATGGCAAATGTGCTGATTCAAATGCAACTGCAAATGTCAGTATAGGCAATTGTGAATGAACTGTACTCAAACGATCGAACTCGAGCAGAACATTCGTCAAAGCGAGAAGCAATGAGTTTGATTGGCATTCAAGAGAAGCGGCAAATCAAGCAATCTCGAGTATCAATGTCATTGGCTGAGTTCGCACAAGTGAAAATTCCATAACGAACCATATCGAGTGGCTTTGAGTGAGTGTCGCCTCATAAATTGCACAATGGAGCATCACTGATGGCTCATCTTCCATCCATCCATCCTTCTATTATTATCATCATCGGCATGAGACTCGTGGCAAGACACGACAATCGTGAAATGGCGCAAATAAATCGAATCAAAGCAAACTAATCCGAGCCATTGAAGGCGTCGAGCCAAATAGCTGCCATCGTATCAGCACGACCAATCTGCCGGAATCTTGGCCAAAGATGCCGTTCCTCCAATGGCGCCTTTTATCGTGTGTTCGTCATCATTAGACTTCGATAGACTTGCCATACAAGGCCCGTGTTTTAAGTTGTATGTGAACGATAATGGCAATGACAATAGCAATAGCTAAGATGCTGATAATTAAGAATCGCACACACACACATACACAAATCGCTTGACAAGCCGACATGGGAAGAACAATGGCGTACATTGATACCCGATAAGAGGAGCAGAGACACGAAAAATGGCACGACAACTCGTCCGCACTCACCGTCGGACAGACACAATAGATTTAAGGGAGTCTGGTGTCTGATAGTATGTATGTGCGAAACAACAAACAACCAATCGATTCATGCACATAGATGTGGATAAAGTATATTTTTTTTTGAATGCTACAATCTAACGTTTTGAAGTTTCCATTGAAAAAGCAAATATAGTTTTCGCATCGTCGATCTGATCGAGCAATTATCGCATGCATGCATACAAATCGGAATCGGATTGCATCGCATTGTGTTTCCCATCAACGGGTCGATATTGACCAGATGCGATCGGCAATAGATGAAATTGATGAATTGTGTGAGTGTATGAGTAGACAATCGGAATCAATGTTGCCCATTGAGTAACGATCGGGTGGCCAATTGGTGGCCAACCGCCGTGGCTCGAACAACAATCGTGATCGAAGATGCGTGTTCGTTTTGGACGGGTCGGAACAAACAGCGATCAATATCGCCACTCGGACAATAATAAAGCCATACATCATAACTGGCTAATGATCGACTTGTTGATCGTTCGAACGATCGACGAAAATTGCCGATCCATCTTCAACAAATCAGGATTCGTTCAATTTTCGATGTTGTGTGAACGGACCAACCCACCAACACAATTTCGATACATTGGTTTGTTGACACTTGATTCTGACATTTTGGAGCGTCATATCTTTCAAAACGAATACTATATATTCGAGAAAACATAGGACACATTGGATATTCAATGACGAATGGCGGCCAATCGGTCAGTTTACGGGATCCAGTGAGCAAACAAATCAAAACGCGGAACAAATGTGACGTAGCCATTCATTCGGTAGCAAGCAGGAACATAAATGATGAGAGAGAGAGAGAGAGAGAGAGAGAGAGAGAGAGAGAGAGAGAGAGAGAGAGAGAGAGAGAGTCTGTGACCAATAGGGGCAATCAATGTCATCGGTGGTCGACATTCCTCGGTCTAATCTGGCGAGATCAATCAAATGTAAGTTGTCACGATCGACCACTATTTGCAACCATCTTAGTGACAGATGTGAAAGGGCAACTAGCATTCGACAAACAAGTTGAGCAATGGTATAATCGGTTCAATGCATCAACAGCATCAATAGGAGAAATGGTCAAACTAATCTTACAATATCATGGACCAATTAATCAATAAAGTCACTGATTCATCGTAATAGCTGATTAATCGGTACTAATGTACATATATTTGGACTTTGAAATAAAAGAAAAAGAAGAAAAGAGAGAGAAAAATGAAGCTAGGTAAGCAATCGTTGTTGTTGTCGATGTTTCGTTTAATCGTACCGAAAAATATGGTACAACTAAAACCATCATACGATACCAAACAATCATTCGATTAATTGAGAATTTGAAAAAAAAACACAACCAAACATGTATTAATAATTGAATATTGATCTATCTTTACACTAAAGGTGCCGCACTCATCAATCACGAACTTGTATGAGAAAATAAAAACGAACGCAAAATTGAGGGAAATATCAATTAGCAATAGCTTACAATGATGATGAAGATGATGATGATGACGATGATATGGATCAGTTGAAGAAAAAAGTGGGCTTGGGAAATATGGCCGATACCGATAATGAGAGAAATAGAGGGATAGATCGATTCCATTCGCAACGATTGAATGTAGCCGTTAAGATGTTCCCTTTTATGGTTCGATCAATAGTGTGATGTAACAAAGTTATACGCTGATGCGTAGCGTTGATGAAGCCGATAATGGCCGCTAATGGAGAAGGAGGTGATGGTGATGGTGATGGTGGTTGTTGTTGACGATCAGATCAAAAAAGAGTGTTTGTGTTGTTCATGTATTTAATAGAGAAAGGGAGAGAAAATAAGAGATCGGTTCAGATCAATTGCGCATCGACAATTAATGGAGGACCATGTGCGGATGTATGAAGAGTGTCGAATCGAATCGATCGAATTGTCGTAAAGTGAGATAAAGGTCAACTGTCCACTAGTAAAACCTATGCAAAGGATATATGTTTTAGCAATAATCTATACTCAATACCCATCGATGGAAAAGAGAGAAGGAAAGATTCAATCAAGAATGGGAAAAAAGTATGATCAGATCATTGGCAATCGTTACACAATTAGCCGGACACGAAGAGGTGCCGAGCATATCAATCGATCTTTTTCCCCCCTATTTAGAGTTTAAAGACAAGATATATTGAGATGGCTAGTTTGTTCATTCGTTCGTTCGTTCGGTATGCACGATCAGGTCGAACCGATTGATAACAAATAAATCTCGAGGTCGTACGGACAAGCCTAATTAGAATGTGTGCACACTGTCTGTGCAATCCAAATGTTTTCCAATCGTTTATTTTTTTTGTGTTGGTGATGGAAATGGTGCTGGTGATGCTGGTGTTGGTGGTTAAATTAATTTGCAATTTTCAACTTAAAACCAATCCATTTTATTTATTTTTTCCCACTATGAAGCAATGGCTCGATACAGGCATCGATGCGAATAGATCCGAAAATAGCCTGAGATAAGGATCGGTTAAGTCGTGTACGATAATAAAAGGTGGAATTGGAAATTGACATCTGGATGACATCAAATGTCGAAGAGCCAATGCAATCGAATCGGCCAATCCTGCCGTTCGATAAGAGATTACATTGAGCCATGCATCTCTCTCGCTCACTCGCCGGGCGGCGTTATCGAATTAATTAATTAGAACTATTTGGCAGGACAACTCAAACCAATGCATTTTGAAATGGTTTCCCCTTATATTCCCCCCATCACCATCGGTTGCATTTGTACATTCGAGACGATCGCTACAATGTTGTTTCGCAGGTTAATTGCCCCAAAATCAATAAAACATTGCCCAACTGATCCGAATGGAAAGTCATTGATTCGAGTCGAGTCAAACCACCGATCCCACCATCACCATCATCATCATCATCAACATCAGCATCATCAGCATATATCGTTCGTCGACGACTTCAATAAACAAAAAAGTGTATCACCAGCAATGGATATGTGCATTAAGCATGATTAATAGATCGGTGCCATTGGTCGGCGCCGAGTACGATCACGATGACGACTGTATGTATACGAGAGTGAATGAATAAGTGGCAACGATGTTAAAGATGACATTATTCGCATCGAAACATCGACAGAAAGGAAGAGGGAACAAAAAAAAAGAGATAGAGTGGGGGGAGAGAATATATAGTCAAAGACTTTATCGACATTTCTCAATACAAGTTCAATTCACTATAAGTTCATTTGAGGTTGATTAGTTTGACTGACATCACGAGACACATTGGAGACATAAACGATGATGTCCACTGGTACTGCGAAATGATGATGAACTAATTTCGCTAATAGTTTGGACACCTGAAACGGCGCCAAAGTGGTTATCGACATCGATCGTAGAAAAAAAAAGAAGAAGATCAGAGTGCCATTGCCAGAGGGCGAACCGATGGCCGGTCAAATCTTCGATTCGATCACAAATTAGTTGGCATATCACCTGAACAGGTTTGTAGACGGTTCGAATGGATGTGCCACAATTCGCCGACGACATTGACGATTAATGTCGAAATCGATGCCAAATGTTTTTCTGAACAACGAAGGACATCGACGACGACGACGACGACGACCTCAACCGATCATCGGTTTCATATACAGAATCACAAAACCAAATGTATAAGAACAAAGTATGTTGATTAATGGCGGCTCAGAGTTTGAATTGAACTTCATTAGACTCGAGTTGAGACTCAACCGAGAGAGTGAGTAAGTTCAAGATGACAAATTGGCCCAAATGGAAGCCGCATGCATGCATGTATGTGTGTGTGTGTGTGTGTGTGTGTGTGATGCATTCTACACGTTAATCCGGTCCATTAAGTAATGTAATATACTGTTGATATGACATGTGCCATTGGATACGTTTCGCAACGTTGTCGCAACAAGTGGACACCCATAAGAAGAGGCCAATAGAAACAAAACAAAACAAGCAAAAAATAAATAAATAAATAAAATTAAAAATAAGAAACACAAAGAAACAAAATCCAAACACAAGACGATCAAGTTAAACTAAAATAGGAAGGGAAAGGAAAAGAGATATTGGATAGTAATGTAAGTGAATATATAAATAAGAAAAAATACAAATCGAATAAAGATCAGTTGCTCCTCGCCGGCAATGATCGGTCAAGTTGCTCTCAAGTGGTCCATAGTGTCTTTAACGTACACATCTGTCACGGGCGAACTTGATGCAATTGAATATGGCCAAAAGTGGCCATCGAAATCAGTGCGGTATATGGCAATCCGATGGTATTGCACCAACCTTATCTATACCATTCAATTATCGAATGCAAATGTAGTGGAAAGAACTTTTCACAAAAGCAATCAGTTACTTTGTGATTGCTGATTTATCAACCAGCATAATTAGGAGTGCTCATTGATTGCCGACAATGTGTGGGCAGAATCCACTTTTGAACAGGTAAGTGGCCTCTTTCCTTCATCGATGCATTGGCCTCCATCATCAAAAACATAAATGTAACAAATTTAAATCCAATTGAAGATGAAGGATGAAGAGCAGATGGGCGCCAGTGCAATACTGTCGATTTGGTGAGCTGTGATCGATACAAGAATGAAGGATGTGTCCCGTCCCGTGTGTCACTCAAATGTCAGTCATTTTCAATTCAGTTCTCAATGTGGATCAATTTAAATCAATTAGCTATAGCTTCGATCAGGTGCTCACAATATATATATATGGGTGAGTGACCATTCGTTTCAAGGTCGTTGAAATGTTTTTTTTTGTGTGTTTGTACTATTTGTTCCAATATGGCACAACCTGTCAATCATACCATTGTGAGTCTCAATACGTACGTTCAAACCGCATAGACCCAACGTGGTCGTCACTGATTTGATATTGATACTTCTCTTTGATATACTATGCGAAAGGTGACATGTTATCAAACAAAGTCATATCGTCAAACGAGACTGATTCATTCACCGCGGCTAATTGTTGCAACGGTTGCAAGACCATTTTTGTTGTTCATCCATCTAAATGGGCAACCAATTAGAATTGGATTAAACAGGCCGTGTGCAGGGCTTGTACACAAACACATACACACAAACACACACATACACTTTCGCACACCTTTACCTGTCAATCGTGGCGGCAATCTGTCAATTTGCAAGTCGATTTCGGACGATCGCCAAAGCCGAAATCAAAGCCAAGGGCCAAACAAGTCAAAACAGTAGCGATTGGTCGTGTCAAAGTTGACGGTTCGGTCAAACGGGCAACAACACAAAAGCATTTGATCGTCATCACCGTCGTCGGTTTTGGCGTTTCGCTATTCAACGCGTCAGCAAAACGTATTGCATTGTATAATTCGGTGCCAATGCATTTTACTGAGCTAATTGTGTGTCGCCTTCAATCGCTTGATCCGAACGTTAGACGAACTTAAATTGGACGTTGATCACTGGATGACAACAATCGAATCATTGAGCCAATTAGTTTGTCCATTCTTTCCCGTACGTCTTCCCCGCGCGCGCTGATCTAAGAGATGAGAAAAGGGGGGAAGGAAGTGGTGTCGTAAAAGGAACTAATTCCCTAATCGATCATAGTTCTACGTTCGTTCTTAGCATGCATAAGCAAACATTGTTCGGTTAGTCGTGCCAAACGATGCCGATCTAAGCCAAAGACTGAACATAGCAATCGATGCTATATTGTGGGATAATCGATAAATGGTGAATGGGGCACGATCGTTTTCAAATGTTCAGGTGGAACGAGATCAACGAACTATCATCGGTAATGTGACTCAATTGATGATTAAATTAAAGTTAAACATAGCACCACACACCAATGTTCGACCAATAATAATAATAATAATAATAATTGCAATGTATCTTATGCATACAAGTTTTGTGTGATCGACAAGTTTCACCACCACCATTACCAGTATAATTTGGTTATAACGTTCAAACCATGTCCAATGGTTTGGAATGTAATCAATGAACGTAAACCAATCAACAACGACATCAACAGAGAGGATAGGACCGACCATAGAAACTATCACGATCGAGATAATCGGGTCGAATTTTGGTAATGTAAACGTAAAGATTGTGTCATGTGGGAAACCGACCACAAGAGACCCGACCGTTTGAATATATATCTATACAGATGCACATGATAATCTTGTTTGTCGATCAAGGCCATTGAAGTGGTAGCCGAATGGGACAAGCAAATTGAACGATGAACGGCACTCAATAATAATGGATCGATCGATCGAGTATGAGCCGCACAACTGATGAGAGCACATTTCGTTTTTTTTTCTTGTGTGCATTGCGTGATGTACGCTGATACATTTTATGTCTTGTCTTGTGCAGGTTTTCGTTGGCAAATTGGTAAAGCCATAACATGCAATGGTAGCAAGATTGACGAGCAACAAGTATGGGTGTGATATAGAAAATGTATCGATAGACGACTTCATGTCCGGCTATTAAGACGACTTTTGTGTGCAAGCATCATAGAGTAGTGAACCAATGTTTGTGTGTGTGTGTGTAGTGTGAGCGATCAAATTATTATTATCTGCCACCAGTAAGGAGCAAATTTATTAACTTTTCACTCTGATCTATCTTTTTACTGAATGGTTGAGAATGTAGGGGAGTGAGTGGTAAAAGGAAAAAAATGTTCAATAGAAAGGAAAGAGAGAACGAGAACGTAATCGATGCTGAAACAAGTGGTCGAATTAGAGTTTTCCAATTAGACGACCATTGTAAGTGTTCGTTGTGCCCATTCCGGACTGAATCGACCCATGCAAATCGACCGAGAGTATATTGCAATATTGTGGCAAAACAAGGAGTGATGCCGATTAGCGCCTTGTGGCGAGACGGGCAAAAACAAACAAGACTTGATCAAGGACGGGAGAGAGAGAGAGAGAGAGAGAGAGAGAGAGAGAGAGAGAGAGAGAGAGAGAGAGAATCTCTCTACTATTGATTGCTCAGTTCGAACACAGGTGGCCTGGTGAAGATAGGTTAAAACAAGTCGAGGTGAAGTAGTGAATGGTATTATACCCATCATACCAGTACATATATATGCCTTGATTCTCTTAGTGGTCGCACTCGATCAGAATCGAATGTGATATATCGTTATAAACTCATTTCCGGCACTGGATTATTAGTATTGATGCACCTATTGTCGTATATACCTTGAACTTAGGTCGTCACTTGAACCCATACATCGTCGAATGCTGATCGAATAATTGAGTCTCGCTCTCTCAGTTGTTTTTTTCGAATGATTGCAATGATAATGTGAACGACGATGATGATGATGATGATGAGATTCGATCTCCACTGGATAGTGATTGTCCGCACCCACGCATAAGGCCACATATGGCACCGATTGATGGTTGATGGTAATAAAGATCGCTTAATTCGTTCATGGATTGGATTGACCACATCATTGGCGCCCTATCAATGGCAGCTCATCCTCCAAAAATAGCACCAATCGAGTTCGAATAATATTGAATTTGCATGCCTCTCACCGACGTATACCTGTTGACATACACACACACTGAGAGACTGTTTTGATGGGAAAGCACATCAATCATCGTCCGAAGTAGAGTATGGCATTGAATGGTAATGTTCATTGTGAGCACCGTGCTCATCAATCGAATATATCACCGATCGAGGCGGTTATAGCAATAAATCACAGCCTAACCATGTATTGATATCGACATGAGCCCTCCACAATCGACCTGGTAATTGGGCTAATCACATGGACAAGCGCCAATTATGGCCAAATGCTGATCGATACGATGCGTGAACGATGCGAATTGCCAGTTGGTCTTTGACTTGTATCTAATGATGCTAATGATGGGATCATCCACCGCCAATAGCACCACATTCACTAGCATCACAAACAATTCAATATGGAATACAAGAGAAAGATACGAACACGCAAAACAATGGTAACCGACTGTACAGTCCAATTGAATTGATTTGGAAAGTGCGAGTGCCAATCTGGGACGATCGCATCACAATCCCACCATACATAGCTTATAGTGTGTCTTACCACACTTGAACACGGACACAATCATATATCACCGGAAGGCGATCGACGTTTTTCGTTGCTCTAATTGAGATTGGTCGTGGCACCTACGTATCAAGTGCGTTCTTCAATAGCCATCAACGAGATGTCGATCGAGGAGAAAACAGAAAACAAAAAAAAATGCCGAAACGAACATTGCAAATGTAACAACAACGTCAATGAACGAATGGCAAAAACGTGATTTATGAAACGCGAGCCAATCTATCAGATCAAACGATTTTTCGGTTTGATTGGACCACGAGAGTAATTTTAAAATCATTAGAAATTGGTCGACCTACGAGAACAAACGATCCCATAGTGACCATGCCATACCATTTTGACCGATAGTGATCGGCATTTGTTGATCGCGACCGAAACTCGACTCAACTGACCCAAGTTGCCAAGTGCAATTGAACATCTACATACATGCAAACATTTATTCATTCATATACATACACTCATTGACCACCACCATCACCACTGAAACGACTCGATCGACCAGCTCGATTGCGCACTGATTTATAATGGTGGTATATCACCGTCACCGAATCGAGTGATTTATCTCGCACATATCTTATATGTATAGAATAGTTCATAACCGATTGCACCCAACAAACCTTTATTTATTGCCCGATTGAGAAACAATCAAAATTTAATTTTAAATACTTCAAATAGATGCATTGAATTGTGTATGTGTGTGTGTGTGTGTGTGTGTGTGCATCATTTATGCATCAACACTAGTGATGATGGTCGATTGTGAGATCGATGCGCAACACGGTCATGTACGACACAACAGATCACAAGAGTCACGATCCGCCATTGTTACTCGATAATGGGCGAGTACTCTTCTAATCGAAGTAATGTTTGATCGCTGATTTATGTTCAATGTTTTGGTGTGTTGCGGACACCTATCGATCTTGAACGGCGCCCAATCAGTTGGTCGGTCGTTTCGGCAGAAACACACAAACACACGCAATAATGACCTTCGAAGCACAACATCGGAATTGGCACGACCATACAAACTATGGATACAAATGAAAGGTACTACCAACCAACCATTTAACAGTGTTCGAACACTTTATTGCTCGACCAGTTTGCAATGTAAACTATGGATTGAACATAACGATCCTTAAACTGACAATGGTCAACGACAACGATAAAAGGTGGAGGTCGACCAGTACAACCCAAAATGGTTGTCTAATGAAAGTATCAATTACTTAGGTAAATAGCCCTCCGATTGACCCATCGGTGTGTGTGTGTGTGTGTGCAAAACTGACAATCAATGCGAATGAAATGGACATACGAATAGAGATAATCTACTGAACTGAACCGAGTGAATCAAATAAGCATGGATTTGGATTTTATCCATTCATTGTAATCAAAGAAATGGCAATGACTCGATTTAAATCGACCCACACTCTATTTGATAATGTTATGCCCGATTTGCTTGTGGTGGATTGGTTTGGTCGATCCTTTTGATATATTGTGTTATAATGGCGGGCAAAAGTGACTTTCAAACGATTGGCATTTTGCATTCGATTCGAGTTCTTCTCTTTTTATTTGGTGCAGAATTGCCTTTAGTATGAGTGTCGAATCATTAGTGAACGCGAGCAGGTCGATGAGGACCCGTCTTTGATTGACATCATTACGCGTTGGTGTGTGTGTGTGTGTGTGTGTGTGTGTATACACTTTGCATTTCTTCCCATTCGACTATTGTACGCTATAGATTGATTTCTTCTCCATGAATAATAAATAGTGCTGTCACTGGTGCTAATGATGCAAACTTGAAGGAGCAAGACAATCGGTCGAATGCGATCATCAATGCGGATCATTAGAGAGGTAACACTAAGACCAACACTGCTGCCACCATCACAACAAGTAAGCAAGTACACAAGTGTACACACACACACACACTCACAAATCCGTACCATTACGAATAAGAGAGCGAACGTGTCGAAAACTATTATCGAACATAGTGTGTCTTAATTTATGAGTGGAAAGCAAGCGGCCAGACCAAAGCAAATAGTCCGTCCAAGTCAATCAATTCAAATGGACTGCCGATATATATATACATGATATATACACACAGTGAAGGTGACATCGAATTAGTCGTTCAATGTGTTCCTGTTCATAAATTCGTTGATGGTGGCTTCGGCTGCGGCTGCAGTCAGTCTTCAACTTTGCGTGTATACAATAGCAAATAGTTAACCAACAGTCAAGGCCGAATGGAGAGGTTGGCAATAATAATGGTACGATTAGTGGTACGATTCAAACTATTCAAGTGCTAATAGTTCCGAATTGCCGATCAAGTATTGATCACTGGATAATGATCGCCCGAGTGCACAAAATTATACCTGTGAAATGATAGAATCAATTGCACAAGTCAAGTTGCAATTGACAACTCGCAAAAGTGAGAGGTTAATGAAGGACAGGCACCCGAGACGTAGCTCCCGAATGAAATGTAACGAACATATTGCAATTGGGCAAAGCTCAAACACTTGCGACAATTGTGACGCACACACGTAATGGAGTTGATTACTGACACTGACAATTGGACATCGACCGTATATTCGGGACATACTATATTGATATTGTCCATATAACCATACGCCACCACCACCACCACCACCACAACAACGGACCCATTCGATTATTAATTTGAAAATGAATGAATCGGGTGAGCTGCCCGCTTAATGAAAGTGGAAAAGTACACCAAATCAATCAGCTGTGGACCAATTAGTTCACATTGAAGAGTCGAGAGATAGATAGATTAATAGAAACAATGGCAATTAGACGCGCCTTTTGGACGGTTCGAGTTGGTGGTGCTGATGGTGCTGGTGCTAGAGTTCCAATGATGGCTGTGATTGATATTCCAATAATTGTCATTGCGGTAATTACAGTCATATCGGCAATGCAATGACCGATGGCACTCGATATGGCAATTCAGTCACTCACATACACACACATTCATTCCAATTCATTCAACCAATCCTCCAATCATTTGACTCGATCTATCACGAAACACCTTTCCAAATGGGCCAAGAGATTGATCGGGGAGTGCACTGAACGATCGCCTTCCAAAAAAAAAAAAAACGGACATGATAAATTTGAACGAGCCAGTACCATTTTTATCGGTGGTGCATTCGGTTAATTAGAATCATGGTTCTGAACTCATTTCAATTTGGAAATGTAGTAATCAAAGCGACAATTTGTGGAATGGTCAATGTTCGAAGAATGCGGACAGCAAATTTGGACCCATGTAACAATATGACATAGATCCATGTCGATATTATCATTCTCATCGGTTCGATTAATTGAACCACTCTCGTCTCGTAAATTGCCAAATTTCAATCCAAACATAATGGGTGATCATGTCGGATCCGATCTGTCAGTCAGGCAGCACACTATAGTGATATCACAAGTTGAACGTAGCCGTTCGAAATCAATCAAAAATGCAAACTATGCTTGTAACCCATGAATTATTGAGCAAAATTCAAATTAGCCAATACCACCCACCGCAACAACAAAAAATATGGGAGAGCTATTAGCTCTTACGAGCGTTATTACGAACTCCGATTACGACAGACAAAAATCGACAATTTAGGTGTGTGTTTGTGTGTGTGTGTATAGAGTTGGCCTTTGTCGCTTGAGAAGTGAAAAAAAAACGATAACAAACAAAAAACAACTTTTGCTTGTGTTCAAATAGTATCGCGATATGAATCAATAGAATATTCTGATTTGAAATAATCACTTACCCAATAAACCAATGGTTCAATTTAGTTGCATGTGTCATCAATTATTAATAAAAACTGGTCAGTACAATTCGATCTAGGATCATGTCAGTAGTCATGGAAGTATTGTCATGATACACAACACACCAAAATAGATTGTTTTATATTTGGGTTAAGTTTAGTCGTTTTGGAACACAAGATAACGTAGAATAGTAACAAATTATATATATAAAAACGACAGTTGATATCAATTAAAGAACATCCATTATTCAGTGATGAGAAGAAAACGGCAAACATAAGATGTACACTTTGTAAAGTTATATGAGAATCATACAACACTAAGTAAAATTAAAAGGCAATATAAATTCTTTTTTGTCGAAAATGATGTTAATAATTCATTGTACAGTGCACTGATGTGACCAGAAACGGCAAATGAACGGAACACTTTCGATTTCAAGCAAATAATATAACCAAACTAAACAAAGAACTGAATAAAACAAGACAAGACACGAGGGACAGTGTATAACAGCTGTTGCTGCTGCTGCTGCTACTGAATGGTGGCAGCAAATAAAGCGTAACATTGTCGTTGCATGTCCGCTATGGCTTCAATGTCAATGACGCGATCAAGGAGTCTTGTTCCAATCATGTTCAAATGTATTTTGGTTCTCACTATAGCATCCTGAATGTATAATACCTAGATTTGAAACTGTACGATCAATCAAATAAGGTATACAGATGGTTTCTGTTCGACATCGTAGCCATTATCATTATCATCTATATCAATGAAGATGATACAAATTAATGGAACAAGTGGTCTACGTGCTAACGATCAAATGGGAATCATTGGCCAGTGACCAATGCATATATGTAGTCAATAAATTGCAATAATAACTCAACATGTCGAACTAATTGTCGATCAACATCGAATGTTATCTCCAAAAACAATGTGTGATGTGTGCAACGGTGACTTTCATTGTCAATGTCGCCAAGAGTCATTATCAACGAATAGAGGCAAAGATAGAGAGGGATGGAAAAGAAAGACTAAAATAATCACGGTCACATTTCGATGGCCATTCGAACATGAACTACCAAAGAATGAGCGTAATAATCATATAGCCATACACATAGATACGATTCGGAAGAAATTGTCCAAGGTCTTATCGAGTTGTCGATCGACTTTAGTTATGCTCGATCGAGCGAGCCAAACACGCGTTTACTTATACAACGATAGCCGGCACAGGAAGTGCAACCAAATGAACGAAATGTAGAGAAACATAGAGTCGACAACGACGAAGATAATTGGAGGGGTTTTAGAGAGACAGATCTGAGGACCAGATTCCATAGAGACTACACACTAGAAATGGATGTTTTTGCAGATAGATACCATACTGCAGGTGACACGACCGACGACCATGGACTGATGATGATGATGATGGTGTCTTAACTTAATCATCCTCAACATCACTTTCGATCTATGGTCAATTGTACGCATCGAGACAGCAGTGTACACCATAAATAATGTAACACAAACAAAACAAACGTCGTGTTAAGCTCGAATGGATGCACTAGTAATCGGATTAGTTGGCAACTGATATGAAGACAAATGACCAATTGGTTAACAATGTTGCATTGGACTCGTCGCGTGTACCAGCCATAGTCATTGCCATCCACTTCCAGTGCCTAGGGCGAATGGAATGGAACACCACTGCATTTTGAAGTTCACCATCATTGGCTGATTATATTCACCACCAATGATTTGCAGCCATTACCAGTGTCCACAAAAACAAAACAATAGAAAACAAAACTCACCTGAATGAACACATGACAGCTGTAGTTGGCACCTTCATTCTATATATCGAGTACAACATATCTTTGGTTAATATTGGTTGTGCAATCGACTGATTTAAGGATTATAAATTTATGTTGAAAAGTATAATAAATTTTTTTTAGAAAAAAATGTGGCTGATCATATTGGTGATTGTGGACAACAGTTAATTGAAGAACTTTGGTTGCATGACTTATATCGACCTTGCCGAATCAGATATGGGTGTCCCATCTGTTCGTTATCGCACCAAAGAGTGGGTGAGAGATGACATGACACGTCAAATCGGACCCGACTGTCGTGTGTCCATGTTGATGACACTCAAGTGACAGGCATGGACCGCGAGGTGATGCGCCAAACTAATTAGAATTGTAAATGAATTTGCCACCGTTCAGGTCGACACCATTTCCTCTCATATATACTTATTTTCATCCCCCTACTCCGTTTCCCCTACTCTTCCATTCTCCCATAATGTCAATCTATTCGAGCAATTCGATTCAATTCGCATAGAGAGTACAAATGAACGAATAAAAGTTGTCATTCGCATCCATCGTGATGGAACAGAGAAATTCAATTAGTCACTTTGTTTCACACACACAAAGCTAAATGGATGACAACCAATTGGACCGGTGTGTGTGTGTGTGTGTGCATGTGTACAATAGCACAAGTCATCTCTCATATTAATAAAAATATAAAAAAAATGAATTCTTCTCAACTAATTATAGAAATATCTCTTCGTTCTTTCTCTCTCTCTATTGACACTTTTTCAGTGTCAACGGTTTGAAACCGAACTATGGTATCTACAATCGGGCGACATGTATATATGTTCGCGGTTCGAGACATCTTGTCCATATTTAATATTAATAAGCATCCTCGTATCATGTAGTATCGTACACTAATCTGAGTAATAATTTAATTAAGTGTTTTTCATTCACTCACTCACTCACTAATACAGTATTTGCAATTTAATTATCGAAATGCTAATAATGTGTAGAAATTAACTAATTTTTTTTCTTTGTTTTTCAAGCTATATGTCATTTGGTACAATGAGGATACAAATGTTGAATGAAAAAAAATAGGGGAAAAAAGGCAAATAGACATGGCGACACGCAATCGAGCCATATGTACATGAGAGTTCGTTCCTCTTTGTTGATCGAACGAACGAACGACCGAACGAACAAATGAACGAATGGACACTCTTTATTCCGCTATCATCAATGGCGAATGAATGGTGTTGACAAGCAATCGAGCCGAGATGGGGTCGAGTTGGTTCGCTAATCGATGTAGTGGCACAATGTCCCATTCAGTTGGTCACTCGATTGCCACTTAATTGTTTGCTCGTTCTAATTCGTCGCGCTTGGATGTCTCCACGACCTGACCATTCCAAGTTTTTTTTCATGTCAATGTTCCGACTGTCACCGAGTTGTACACTGAGACAACCAACATTATTCTAAGGATATAGTGGACATCGACTATGTTCATTGACCACTAGCCTGACGATGAAGTAGTGTTTTTCGATGCTAATCGGCACATCATACTACAGCACCAATGGCCGTGCCACTCGTATACCCATTGATAATTATTTGAATTGGACACATCACACACACACACACACACAGTGTCAATGCAATGCTCCCAATTGTGCCATCTTTCCTTGTCTCAGCCATTGAACGTTCTTTTTTCTTCAGAAACTATTGCTCGATTGCGGACGGACGACTACCGCCACAATTTGAATGGGTCGCCATAATTAAAGCAGTACTGGCCAAATGTCAACTACCTTTGATGGTGATGAAGATGGAACGACTCGACGACACTCGTTATTAGTGTCCATTGTCTTTGCTCAACTCCAATCAAGCCGTTGGTTTGCATTACAATCGCGATTTATAAATTGAATAATTTTCCTCCAATGTCCTCAGATCCGTATATATATATACATATTATATTATATATATCTTGTGTATGTGTGTGGTGTTTAGATTCACCATTATTATCATCAGTGATCTGGATTGTGTGTTCATTCTCGTTCGACCGCTCGTTCCGTGCCAATTCAAACTATTTTTGTCATTTAATCGGCCTGTCGTTTGATAATTGAAGCTAATGACAAACCATTATACACTGCATCGCAAATCGACACTTGTGTGTGTGTGTGTGTGCTACTACTGCATAAGTTATACTACGGTCAAAACGGTCGGCCATCATCCAGTGGCGATCAGTAGTTTTCTTTTGGGGGGCCTATTCCATTGGCCGTCCATCACCTTTGCACGATGTGTGCACATTGTGGACATCGTCACTTGACATCGAAAAAAAAAGATGATATCAAAAAGGCAATGCAAGACAAGACATAGGCACGACAGTTACAAGATAATTAACAAACAATCGGACTCAAACGTCATGCCAAACGGTAGATTAAGGAGGTTGCACTTTGTTTTTTTTTTAAATATTTTGTTTGTCTCAACTTCACATTTGCATTCGTTACAGTCTTGCAATGCAGTCTTCGATACATGAGGACCATCACCAGATAGATAGGATGCTTCTGTTTGCTACTGTCATTGCATTTGACACTGCTGTTGGTAGGCTCATCTTGTCGCCCATAGAAAAAAAAACGAAGAGGACGGATTGTGATAGTGTGGTAATTGTGTCTAATATGCTCACACACACACAAAATATTTGGACTCGATAAGCCGTCAAACCAGCTGAATGAATCAGTGAGGTTCCTTTTCTATCATGGTCGGTGTGAACTCGATTAATTGCAGCAACAATTAAAATAGCATCAAACGAATGATGCCAATTGGGACTCGTCGGTCGAAGATTTACATTTCCGGACATTTATGAGGCAATTAATAGGCTTCCACCTTCTATTCCATTTATTCGTTCAACATCTATTGATGGTGTACATCTGTCTCGACCGGACTCGCAATTGTTGGACACACACAATTCTACTAATTAAGTATTCGACCTAGAAGTGGTCATAACAAGGAGGAGAAGAAGATGATGATGATGATGACTAAAAAGAAATGAAACAACAATAGCAGCATCGATGTCACCATCATCGACACAATTGAACGTATAGTCAACGACAACAGAAATTTGTAAAAATAAATAAAAACGATACGTGACCCTTTCTTAGTCGTTCAATGTGCGGAACGAGATAAGGTGAAACAAGAAAACACAATAGAGCTTTTTTTTTTGGTTTTTGAAAGAATGATGATCGTTCAATGTATTCAATGGTGATGGAACAAACGGACAAACCTATCCAATGCAAGTCACCGATGCAATTAGTCCAATGTGCGCACACATCTGTTCACATCAAATAGAGTGCATATCGAATAATTAAAGTATACGCTCGTTTTGTTCACTTCAAGCCATCTAAATCATTTCATTTATAACAAAAAAAAAATAATACAAAACTAAGTTCAGTTTGTCGTTCAAATCGAATGTAAGTGCATGTGAATTATGGTCTTTAAATAAAGCGTCAAATTCAATGCCAACTGAAATTGAAATTGTGGCAAGACAATGTTTTAAAGTCGATGCATCGAATTGTGGTCGACCGGTCGGTTTTGGTTGGTGTGGTTTCGGTTTTGGTGTTCGGTTCGAATGCAAATATTAATGCCAAGTTAGCCTATTAGCTATAATGGATCATAGTGCCAATTAGAGAATGAGAATAGAAGAAATGGTGAAAGCAATAGAGAGTACGGTCAAAGGGCACACATAAATCCATAGCAAATTGAGTGTTTGAGTTTTAACCAAGTTCAACAAATAGGCTAACGCGCCTCCAAGATGGCACAACATATTAGAAAGGAAACTAGCTAGCTTGATCGAAAAGGATCGGGTAGCGCGGACTGTCGAGGCACATCGCACATAAATCTCGCCAACTTTGGGCAAGTGTATAAACTGCTATACTATGTTTGTATGTGTGTGTGTGTGTGTGTTTTTACTAGCAATGGGTAATATATCACTTGGGGACCAAGCTAATCATAACTCTTAATTTGGTTGGCAACACATGCGCGCACACCACTCAAGGATAATGTCTTCATCGTAATAATGGTACGCAACACGTAATAGGGAACAATGCATGGAACGGGCAACAAATTAGTATACTCATTATTGAAAATGTTAGTGAACGAATAGGAACTAAAGAAGAATGTTGGTGTTGAACAAACAAGGGACCGGAGATTGGTGAGAGTGAACCAGTCAACAGTTGACTGCAATTCGACAAGTCGACTCCGAGTGTCGATGAAGAGAGCGAGAAAGGCAAAAAAGAAAGAAGGAGAGATGTAAAATTTACGACCTGTGACCAGTGACAAAGGCAAAGTGTACGGTGCCGTCAAGCTAATGGCTGATATTGAATCGAGCAATGCAATACGAGAATGAGTTCGAATGTGTAGTGCCATAAATTGAACTTCAATGTTAAACTCAATGATCGACTCACCTCTTTTTGGATGTGTCACACGCAAATATATCGAGATGGTCGACCACAACGACCACGACAGGCATCAATGGAATAGCGAGACATAAATTACGGGCCATATGATGGCAAGAAGTATGACGACCCCCTCCAACTAGTTCACTTTTTGGATCTGTCATAAGTTAATAATTGCCAACCAACGTTGGCCAGTCAATATGCGTGCTCGAATTGTCAATTGACCGAGCCAATTCAAGCCAGTCGACATTACACTACACCACACACACACACACAGACATATATCAGTGATGTAATTTGGCTCATTAGTTACGTCTGCCGGATCGGATGTGTCCACTAACCAGACTGATGATGAGTCGAGTGGGAGCTAGAATGACACTAGAACGAAAAATATCCACATCACTAATGCCTATGGCAAACATGGCTGCCCAAAGATGTCTGGTTGGCCAACCAACACACACATACATCTATAATCCATAGTAAAAAATGAGTTCCAATTAATCACTTCAATCCATATTGGTTATTATTAATATGTGAACCATTGGCTCGAACGTTTGGTTGATGGTTGCGCACGAGCAAGGAATGTGAACTTGTTCAATGTGAACCAGATTACTGCCAAATTGGTGTCTGATCAGATCATGTGACGAATGGCCTCACATCAATTCGATGGTGATTCCCGTCGTGTCATCTAAATGTGTGTGCGCGCGTGTGTGTGTGTTTTGAATTTATATATCTAAACGAGAGTTATACACTTTTTTTATTGACTAATCCGAAACCGATCATATCATATAGAGTGAACATTTAAAGTGAGGCCATTATTCGTTTTAACCAGATGTGGAGAATTGAATTGAAAATATTGTCTCGAACATTGGCATCGACTCCATGTTTGTAATGGTTCTCCCCTCTCGCTCATGTTTTCTCCCCATCACTTCAACAAAATTCAGTACAACACATTATCGCCTCTATCTTCCACTAATCGAATCATTATTCTCGATCAACAAACATTAGTAATAACAATTCAACATTGACTGACTAACTGACTATGTGAGTGAATGACTGTCATCGGTCGTGAATATTCCTGAACCATTAATCGTTTTCGGAACTCTTTGAATTTTTCAACATTATCCGTTTGATTTCAACCGACTGACGACATCAATTTCTAACCAAAAAAAATTTATTACTCAAGTTTACGAACGTGTCCACGAGACGAAGAAGAATTATCATGGTGAAATATGAAGGATTCAAGTACGATAATACCTGATTCTGTTAAGAAATCTAATTAAATTAGTAGCCAACATGATGGCCACAACACACACTCACACACAACAAATCGGTCGATGATATATTGGTGTAAACATAAATTCTATAATGTTTATCCTGGGAAAAATCTTACTGATTGCAAAAGAGTCGTATAGATATCAATGTAATAATAAATATAAATATATTGATAAACAGGTTCAATTGAATAGCATCGTAAGACTGATGATGGTCGGTTATTACCAATTTAAATCAGTTTAGATTACTGATTGCGGGACAACCATTAAGATAAAGGATCGAGTGTAACAAGAATGTGGAAATTGTAACATTTTTACAAGTATGTGTGTCCTCTTTGGCACTTGTCAAGTGTTTAGTTGCCACTGGTGCTTGTGTTCAAATGTCAGCATAGAGCACACATTGGTTACCCATTGACGGTGCAGTGATTCGGACCACTTGTCATCATCATCATCATCATCACTGGATTAAGCCGTGTCCTTACCATCGATGCAATGGGACACAAGCCCATAAGCATAAGCAAAAGAAATCACAAACGAAAACGAAGAAGAACAACAGGCAAAAGCAAACACAATCAAACCACAATCAGCAATGTATCGATCAGCCCAACAGGTGCGGATTGTCAGCATTCGGATCGGCTCACGCATGCCTTACCCTCGTTAATTGGATTTTTATCTTCTTCTTTTTTTTTTGTTCATTGAACGTACAAACAAAGGCACATTTCAACATGTTGGATGTTCGATTCAGTGGCAGCTGACGTTCAAATATATTTATATACATATAGATAGATAGATAGAAGGAGAGGAAATAGTGCGATTGAGTTGCATTGAACAGTGACAGTGACAATAATCAATCACGGAACACTTGTCGGCGCGGCTGCAATTGTCATAATATTTGGAAATCGTTCTCGTTCGCTCTCGTTCGTTGGTTCATTGGTTGGTTCTTCTTTTTTGTTGTTGTTGTTGGCACTCACCAAACTGCTGGCAATAAATGTCTAGAGTCCGTAGTATTGCCGTGGCAAATATTATTAAAATAAAGCCAAATAGATGAAGAAAACGTTACGATTTGTGAGCAACGCCCGTCGTAGGGCGATTCGCGAGTGTCATCATAATAGAAAAGCTAATGAAGCCAATAATTACACGCTGCTGAATTGTGGAGCACCAACAATGGTATTGCCAATTTTTTGCACATTATGTTGTGGTGCTCCACCAGTTGATGATCGACTCGCATCGATACGTAGATGATGCGTGATCATTGCCGACAGTCTCACTCATTAGTCCCATTGTGTCAAGTAGACTGTGGCACAACGTGAAGGATAGAAAGAGAATGAGAGAGGTTTGATCGTTCAATGCACAATGAACCCAATGGCACAACAATGTTATCAATCACAAGAAAAAAAAATTGCCACTATTCGATATGAATGTATAACAACGGGCAACAAGTCGTGTCCGGCAATTGAAGGCAATACGACGACGGTCCATCTCAATCGAACCATTATCAATTGAAACGTGTGTGTGTGTCCGACCCACATCCGTGCAATCGCTAGGCCTCATTAGCCTGGGATCGTTTCACTCTCACATATGGTTCTCGACCATTTGATCGATCGATCGATCACACCATCATACGTATACGCATAAATAGATTTTAGTATTGGTGGGCAATGTGTTTACGGTTCACTCCTCAAGAAGGCGAGTGGAATGGCATTGGTATTACTTCAATCACTATTGCTAATCGATGCGCCATATAGCTTGTTTTTTATGTATGGGTTGTGTACATACACACATATATATACTGTTTTCCGATCATTTGTGTCTCCATCGGTCTAGGTCGATCAGAGCTCAATTCTATTCCAATTGTATCCCATTACCCACAGCGTCTTATGGTTGGCATAAAAAAAAGGTCTTCCATGCCATCGGCTATATAGCCATAGATCGCCGTCGTCAGTTGCCGTTGTCTCTCAATATAATATTATTATGGCGGTTTCAGTGGTGTGTGGTGATCGATCCGTGATCGCCTGATCGGTTGTATATAGCGTCAACACTAATCGCCATTCGATCACTTTATTTGCACAGACACCCAGACACAACATAAATAGACCCGCTCGAATGAGCCTCAATCATGTTGGCAGTCAATCATCGAACGTCGCTTGAGAGGGCAACTTAGCAATAGAGAAGAACGCTAAGGGTTCGAACCTTAGAATCATCTGCTTGTCTTGTCTCATGAACGTGTAACTGAGATCTTAATTGTTAGCTATGAGAACGAATGACGCGTATGGGGAAAGAACGGGAATTGTATATGTATATAAATATAAACGGAATCATTCGGACATATATTTGATCGATTGCCCGGACAATGTGGGCAAGTGTAAACAAGGGAACGGGGCATCGATCGTGATCGGGCGTTTAAATGTTATTGTTGCCAATTAATGACGAATTAATTCATTGCCGCCACCGTCAAAATATAGAAAGAGAAATGATCAGTAGAATGGTGGTTTTTGGCAATTTGGTGCAATCATTCATAATCGATGACGATCGCATCCTTATTGATCCATCAACGGGCGTAATCATTGGTTAATCCAATCATCGGTTGGCCACGATCAAGTCGTCCATTGCACTAGTAGAACCGTCCACCTTGATTGGCCACACGCACACACACACACACACATTGTGAAAGCACATGGAAAAAGTCAATTCATTCACAACAATGGCATCGGTGATGGTGGTGAATGGACACAATCGAATACGACGGCCAACGTCTATGGTTATGGTGTGGTGGCCAATCAAAATCACATCCCATCATTGTATGGAGATCGACATCGAGATTGAGTGGAATCAATCCTATCGAGTGTATCCCTCATCTATACTATCTAAAGTAGTGTTTGGTCGTGTCAAAGGCGTTACGACAAATTCGTATGGCCACCACCGTAGACGTCACATCGATTTTGAATCTTCAAGACAGTATAACGTATATCAATTGTAATCGTATCGTATGCCATACAACACTGGCCTAATGACAGACTTCAAATATGATGGCTAATCGTAATCGTTTAAGGCCACTATTGCATCTATTGAATCGTACAATGAAGTCCGATTGAACGAGAGCAAGTTTGCGAGGTTTACGCGAACTCGCGCGCCAACATTTTTTGCCATTTCAGACAAACCAATAAATGTGGACGACACATCAAACAGGCATCGACAGCCCTTTCAAACAGTTGGCACCGCTTTTGCAAATTGATAATTGTAAATTCAATTGCGACCGACCAATTCGCCATACATTGTTCGCCTCATGCACGGATACGTTCACATTGAAATGTGTATTGATGTTTGTCTATGCTTCCTTCAACTCTATGAATGAATGAATGAATGGATGAATACAAGAGAGAGAGAGAGAGAGAGAGAGAGAGAGAGAGAGAGAGAGAGAGAGAGAGAGAGAGAGAGAGAGAGAGAGAGAGAGAGAGAGAGAGAGAGAGAGAGAGAGAGAGAGAAACGGAGGATCGACGATATTCTCCACTGCATCTTTGATTGAAAGCTGGCCATAACAGACCAACCAACCAACCAACCATTCGCCACTCTAAATTGGTCAATTGAACGTGATCTTTCAACGTGAACCCTACACGATCAATGCCGCTACAATGAACGGCCAGGTTCGAATTCAATTGCCATCATCACACCATCATCAGACAAGGAGGAGTGCGCCGACACACAATGATCGGCTATACAAAATGGTCTGAAAACATTGGCCGATTGAAACGACAACACCCTTCGATGTACTTTTTCAATTGATTTCAAATGGATAGGAAACAAGTGTCGATCTCGAACATTTATTTATTTGGCCAATTGCTATGCATCACTCGGTTTACAAAATAAATTCGTATCCATAATAATAAATATAGAATGAACAGCACATTCATACACACACACACACACACACACACAAAATGGCATTGTCATTTAGAACAAGAACACCAGGATAGCAATGGAACTTGATCGATTCCATCTAAATAATCACCCGATCATTGTCAGGCTCATTCACACGCGCACGAGTTCATTATCAAATGAACGGAAATGACTTTTGCGTGCTACCTGCGACGGTGGCTCAATTAGAGCCATGCACCAAAAACGACCGACCGTGTGCACTACCTGAGATGGGAAACGGGCAAACTAAGCCAGACATGTGGTAATGGGCAGTCAATAAGGCAGTCAGTCATGACGATCTTGAACCATGTTCTCCGATGGAAAGCTCACATTCACTCGTTCACTCTCTCTCTCTCTCTCCCCTTATTTCAGGTAAACTGCAATATCTCTAGACAGTATGTCGCAACACATTTAATAAATTGGCACATTTTACAGTTGACGACTGCCATCTAGTGTGTGATGGTGAAAAAACGCCAATGCAAGCGCCAAATTCTAACATTAATTCTGTAGAATGCGATGAAACGTTAATACTCGATATGACTAGAATAAGTTGACATCTTGATGTTCACTTAAAATATATTGAACAAAAAAAAGACAAAAACTTGATAGTAGAGATGGAGAGAGTGCATATAATGGGAAACAGATGAGTGACATTAATCGTAACGTAGCAATTGTCAGAACGATTGGATCGGATGAGCCAGAATATAAATTGGAATCATCTCAAGCGATTAAAGGGCACGTCCTGGCTTTTGACCCAAGTAATAAACAAAGCTCTTTGTTGCCAATTGATGCTTGAATGGTTAATGGTAATTGGCAAGTACTCGAGGTCTTTCTCTTTTGCACACAAACACATACAACATTGAATTCATCTGGCCACATCGAGAATGGCAACAAACGAATCGACGACGGTTGCCTATTGGTGGTGCTCCATTGATGGACAATTAACGGACATATAGTAACGTTAATTAATTAACAAAAGGATCATTGTCATCGGTCGGTTTGAAGTTGGCCGGCTATTGATGGGCCGAGTGAGGGACAATCGTTAAACAGAATGGCAAAACTTGCTCTGTCATATATGAACAATTGACTTGCTGTACGATTGATATAAAAGCATAAAAAAACAACAACAAAAAACAGCAGCACGCAATAGAATCGATTCCGAATGGAGCTCACGTATTTATGGCATCACTGGATGGGGCCAATGGAACGCCAACTGCGACAGTTATCAGTTGGCTAAATCTGTCATTGCCGAAGACAATACTGATTGGTCGCATATTGTGTCACTATGTGTGTGTGTGTGTGCCATTCAAATAAATCTAATTAATTGCGCCATAAAGGCATAATTAAAGGAAATGAACTTGTTGACATTTAAGTACGGGCTCGGCCTAAACCCGTCAACAAAGGGCACATGTACACATTTACGAGTTTGGCCATTTTTTTTCCATTGTGTCCCATCAATGATTTGGATGATGAAGAAAGAGAATCAAGAGTTCAACACAACTTGGTGTACGATTTGTCGTTCGACACGGATACTCGAATTCACATTTATAGACTCGATTGTTGGCAACAAAATGGCAATGAATGGATCGAATGGAGATGTATGAATGTTTGTGTTGGGGGAGGGAGTGTGTGTGTGTGTGTGTGTGTGTGAGGGCGACACGAATCTAATGCTTTAGTTCGATTGGGCTCGGTGAGCGTGCCATCACCGATCAGATGCATTTCAATTAAATGCAAATTGGCTAGTGTTGCCTAAATGGGAAAGACAAAGCAAGCCACGTTCATAGCAGTGGACATTACGATCATCACCAGTATGAGTGGTAATTGCTGATGACCACATTGCTGTGTGTGCCACCTGTGTTGTATTGTATGTGGTGGCAATCAATTGGACGATCAAATTGACGCTTTTGTGATGCAAAGCAACTGAACGTCGACTTTGACACTTAAGGATGGCCTCACCCGTTCCACCAGCCATGCAAACGTTTGTCGTCGAATTCACAATCGAGCAAATGGACAATCCATATTTATCTTTGCTCGTTTTCTTTTTAGTTCTCTCTATCTCTCTCTCTCTCTCTTGCAACTGTTTTATTATGAACGAAAAAATGAACGATTGAATTGCGTTCAATGGCGAATGACCGAAATGATCACAAATGTCACCTATGGGTGTTGGCCAGGAGTGAGACATCACGTATGTGCCATTTCGATTGACTCCTTTTGGGTGAGAGAACGAGAGAGAGTAACCGAAACCAATAGAGAACAATGGAACGATGGAAGAAGACAAATTAAATGATATGATAGGATACGATTGGATGATGAGGACAAACATTTTGGATTGAAAATATTCACCACAGTCAATCGGAAACAGTGTTTAAGTCCAATGGCAACAACAACAACAACAACAATGAATGAATGATGATCATGACAGTAATAGACCGAACCGAACATGACCGACCATGAACGTTAAAATGTCAATAAATATTTGTTACATAAAAGTTTTAATTGCAACTTTTAGTGTCGTCAAAAAGAGTTATTAATTTCGGAAATCACAGCCGGCAACTGAGCAGCAGTCGATTGGCCCATTACGAAGCCATTAAAAGTATCATTTCATGGAGACCACGACGAGACCTGGCCACACACAATCACAACACAAGCAAGTATATATCATAACACTTTAGAACACACACACACACACACATACAAATAACACACAAACAACACTAAATTTAGTTAGATTGTCCATACTTAGTCCGTACGGCACCGGGACAAGAGTGGTCGTACCCGTTGTCGTCGTACAAGATTAATCGATTTGCAAGGCTAGATTACAAACAGCTAATTAATTGTAGTGCACATATGTTACCACACAGTATGGATGGGTCTACTCAATTGCTTACGCTGGAAATATCTAATTAAAACTTAACTTTCCTCAAGTGGCGGACAGCAACAGCAAGTCAAGTGTCGGTGATCAAAGAACGATATAACATAAATTGCCCGCGCGCGCGCGTTTGTTTGCCTGCGCAACCAGTACCAATAAGCCAATGTCAATCCTTTCAATTAAATGTGGCAATCAAGTGCCAATTAATAATTGAATCCTCATAAAAGGAGACGGAAATGAAGTTTTTTTCTCTCTTTAAATAAGTGAACAATTAGAAACGACAATGATGATGATGATGATGATGATGGCCAATAGGTAAATGTAGTGGGTTTGTATAATAGCCCAAGGAAACATGGCAAGTAATGCAATGTATTAAAATCAATGGCAATATTGTAGTGTATGCAATATAAATATAAATATTGGCAACTATTCGGAGAATGTATCGTATCGTATGGAAAGAATTCAATTAACCGTCCTGAATGTAAGGCGTCGAGCGGGATTACGGACAAGAAAAGGTAATGCACTTCGATACTGACACTATGCCGCCGAGGCCGCCGCCGCCGCTCGAATTGATTGATAGTGGCCAGTGGATAGGGCACAGCACAACACAACACATCACATCAATTGCACACAAATGGATAGAACGGGCAACATTGACTCATCAATAGACGGGACGGTAATTTATTAATTAATTCAATTAATAATGAATACCGAATGCACTCTGATCGAAGACTACAGTGTTGGTGGCGATAGTGAAGTGGGTAGGGCGTCGAGGCGAGGTCGTCGATGTTACCTAAATGAAAACTACTCGAAACGATCTATTGCCAATAAGATCGATCCTCACCTCCGACGTGTTGCCATAAGGCATCGATGTATCACTCCCACGAGTGCATCATCACACCAAATACGTTTTTATCTGGTGTGTGAGGAGTAAAATGCAATTGAATGGTAAGTGTGATGGGGAGAGAGAGAGAGAGAGATGGAAGATTTCAATGTGATCGACCTCGTTCCGGCCGTTGTGCAATAATCGACCATAGAACCGAATGGCATAAGCAAACAAACAAAGCCATCAACAAGAAAGGCCAACTTATCGACAGGTAGATCGGCAGGTTCGATCTTCTAGAAGCGGACATAAGCGTTTAGAATGTGCAATAATGTAAGTTAGCTAATTGCTGACGCGAGCTCATACACCGCCATTTGTGGCGGATGTGGCGCACCCATCACTTACATATATGTACCCAAGGACTTTTTTTTTGGTTGAGAATTGAAGTCACAACCAAAGCTTAAGTAGCAACAGCAGTGGCAGAAGTACCAACATCAACAACAACAACAAGATGAAGCAAATAGTGATCCCAAGAATGGAGACTCTATTAACGTAATTGAATATTCCATCACCGATGAGAATGAGAGCGAAGGCGACCTGATTGGACACAAATCAATCCGTTGGAGATTGAAGAGTGAACAAAAATTGAGTGAGAGAACAGGAGAGAGAGTCGATCGTAGCCAGATGGCACGGACTCGCCTTGGTGTTAATCAAGCAAATCATATTGCACATTGGCCAATGGCCGACAAGTGGAGCAAACGAGCGAACAAACGAGCAAACGATGCAATCAACGATGCAAACGAATTCGTCCAAACTCATGTGTGAGTATATGTGTAGAACACGATCTATTGCCGTCGAATAGTGAGATGGCTTATCAAAAGCGATCACAAATTGATGGCAAACAAATTGAAAAGGCTTGCAGAAAAGTGCGTCGGCGGTTGTATATGTGCTGGGTTGCCTTGTGAATGGGTCGATTAGCATTTAGATCAAACAGTGTCTACAAATCGACCAACAAGTTATGCTCCATACACTATAAATATACATCGATTCTTTGAACAATAATTGCCCAAAAAGGTGAGGAAGAGAAATAGAGTGAAAGAGAGAGAGAGAGAGAGAGAGAGAGAGAGAGAGAGAGAGAGAGAGAGAGAGAGAGAGAGAGAGAGAGAGAGAGAGAGAGAGAGAGAGAGAGAGAGAGAGAGAGAGAGAGAGAGAGAGAGAGAGAGAGAGAGATTGGTTTTCAAACAAACATCAATGATAGGTGAGAGGATAGGAACTGATGGGACAGCCTCGATGGGACCAATCGATTCGATTCGCTATGTCAGGTGGTGCTCTAATCGAATAGTATCCTATTACCAAAAAAATATTGCTAACATTCAAACATTTGATCATCATATTATTGGCGTTCCTGTATGTCTTACGTGTGTGTGCATTTCGATCATCATCATCATCGTTCACATCTCAGCAGACGGACAAAGATTAATTTGGTTCGATATTGGCCGTACGAACAATGGCAAAACGAGATAGAATGGAAGACACGTATGAACACAAATTTGCGTTGGTGGATGAAATAGGACGAGACGTTTGGTTGTATTATTCAGTCGATATACACTTGATGTCGATGGTGATGATGCAGTTGGTGCGAACTATGATCGACTAAGATTTTTTGATTACTGCTGATTGCCGGCTCAAAAAAAAAATAATATACAATAGATCGTGAGTGAATTGTGATCAAGTCGATCTAACACAGTTGCCATCGTTTAGTTACCACCAGTACGTCACCTCGTAATGGCATTCGCTTACAAACAATGGACACCACCAACTTTTTATAACATATAATAAAAAAAAAGTTACACTTGTTTTTGGTGATATCGTGCCATCACTTTACATGTTAAACACTTTTTCTCCTCTTTCAAAGTGTAGGCTTCCTCCTTTGATACACTTCAATCATATAACGGATGGCAAATAATTCGAATTAGATTTAAATTTGTAAATTAATATTACAACTAAATTTGCATTACCAATCCGTTGCCTCCCCCATTCTCCCCCGTTTTCTTTAGGTGCATTAGTTCAGATGACCTTAGCACGATCAGAAGTACCAATCTAAGCAAATTAATGTGTGTGTGGATTCGCGTGAAGGTCCATTTTTAATTAATTTTACAAAAAAAAGTTCATCGCTTAGAATTGTGTTCCATTTGCAAGCCAATGTAACCGGAGACAGACGTGGACCGTCACGTCGAAAGATTAAGCGGAATCAAAGTTTGCTACCAGCAAATAAGAATTACCCAAAGAAAAGTGAATTAAATGTGAAGTAAAAATTAATTAAACTTTAAAATATTCCCAAATTTAATTAACGATGGTATTAAGATTCAGCGTGCAATCAGAGCTACATCGACAAATATAAGTAGATGAATATATAAGATAGAATTGGACACGTTCCCATGGTTTGTCATTAGATATAAATCGACAACACAAATTCGAATGTTCGTAACATGCGTTGATGGTCGGTTTTGTTTTTGTTTCATCTTTTCATATACAAACCGATCGAGTATTGATGTTTCAAACAAATTGAATTAGTCAATTGAATCGATTCGAACACCTCATTATCGCCATCAAATTGAGAATAGCAAAATTCCCTATGGCATACTGATCGGACAAATCGAGGTGAGCCAATCGGCACGCAAACATTGAATCTACTCGATCAATTGGCATGTTGGGAGATAGAATTGAACGCACAAAACACATAAACACCAAAATGATTGTAAAGACATTGGGTCAATAGTTTGTAATGTGGAATCAGTAGCAAATCGACGACATCAACACCGATTTGTATTCGTGTGTGTGTGTGTGCGTGTGAGAAAATATTGTCCGTAAATACCAAAAAATGATAATGAGCAATGAAGATCACATTGAAATGAGTGACAATAGATAAAGTGGCTTAATTATTGAGTGAGAGGTGCCGTTCATCATTGACTGATCCATGATCGGTGACGGCGGAGGCAACACCTGTAATTAGCTCACATCCGGACGTGGTCATCAATGGGAGCAATGTGTTGTCTCCCCTCTCGCTCTCCTTCTCTCTTTGCTTATGTATAAATAATATCTCCAATCTAATCCACTGATTCGAACCATTCTCATCTGAACCTGGTGACAAGCGGACGTGGACGAATGGTGGACGAATCAGTCGGGAGCAAACAAATTGAGCAAGTGCACATTAGAAACGATAGTAGCAGTGGCATTAATAATTAATAAGATTCAGATGCAATCGCTGCTGACCATAGACATGCATACATTGGAATAGAGTGTGACACATCGAGTAGACACATGGAGACTAATGGAAAGGTCGTATGGTTGAGCACGATCAACATCGGCACCACCAAACCGATGCACCCTAATGGTGGTGGCAACTACCGTACTCTTCAATGCAAACGATGAAACGTTTCGTTTCATTTCGTCTTGAACATTCGTTCCCACAGTGACCATCGAACATTTGCCTTAGGCCTTACCATCAAGCTATGTCACGCATACGTGTAGATAGGCCATTGCCAATGCTAACGTTCGACACAAAACAATCGTTTTGATTGCCATTTCCTCTCTCTCTCTCTCTCTCTCTCTCTCTCTCTCTCTCTCTCTCTCTCTCTCTCTCTCTCTCTCTCTCTCTCTCTCTCGCTTTCTGTCTCCATCTTTCTCTTTCTCTCATTAAGTGTCTCAATCTCTTTCCTAACGACCGATATATATCGAGCATCAGGTTCGATTTCGTGTCTACGATGCTGTCCACACCATTCAGCATCAATCGATCGCAATCACGAACATTGGTTTCTAATGTGAAATGTGAACCCAAATCGTTGCGAACCAATTTACTCTCTCTCTCTCTCTCTCTCTCTCTCTCTCTCTCTCTCTCTCTCCTTTCATTTGATACATAAAACGACGTCCGATCATGAGATGAGCCGACCCAGCCCAAAGCAGACGCAGACAATCGACACAACCCTTCTTCTAGAAAATGGTTGCGAAGCGAAAGTTAGTTTGTTGCACATTTGGCAATAGTCGATACAATAAATCGTATGATTATTAAATTGTATTTCTGCCAGACATTCTACTCAACTCTCCATCTTCTCCATTCGGAGAACGTACCATTAAGATCGGTTCAGGCTTATTAGTGACGTACGGTAATTGCCAACTATTGGCGATTATGACAAATCCATAAATATTGCAAATGGCAATTGTCAGTAGTTGTGGCCTGCCTTAGATCGAATCGAATAAGAAAAAAAAAAGAGAAAGAGAGGGGGCGAAAAGTAGGGAGAAGGAATGAAAGATATTGAATGAGACTAGAGAGTCATAAACAAAAAGATGATGCTATTGTGGCATATACGTTTGGCCACAAATTGACACAGCATACAAGGAATTAACTCTAAATGTCTGCCATGCAAGCCATGTCTGTTGTAGCCATTGAACACACACAACACACACACACACACACACACAGAACAATTTATGCCTGCTACCGAACCGAACGTGTACACATTTGGCCTCAAACTAATAACCCATTCGATATGACTCTCGTGTGCACGGCTATCCAAAAAGGTAGTCAGCACAATTTGGAATTGCCAACCAAAGATCAACTCAATTTGTTACATAGTAACTGGTTCACCATTTACGATAGGGTTGCTCAACTCCTTTTGTTTGTAAAGTTGAACAATTTTCAATTTAAATCTGATTTCGTAAAAGAAAAAAAAACATTTAACATTTTAGATTGGAAATCCCTGATTTACGGCAAACTGGTCGATGCCAATCTAAATATTTATTGCCTCTTTGTGGCCATTTTCAAATGAGCAAAATAAGCTATTTCAAATTAATTCGACTACTGAGGTTGGTGTGCTCTATTAGGTCCTCTAGTGGCATATTCCTATTCTACAGTAGTACAATTCATTTTTTTTCTTGGTTCAAATGCATTTTTTTCTGTTTGGTTTGAGGTGAGAACGCAAATGTCTAAGATCAAAGTACGATTGTCGGTATATTAATGGGCAAAACAAGTAAAAAAAGAGAAGGAATGAAATTATGTTTGTGTTCTCTCGGTGGCCATATTGGTGAACATCGATCACCATTTGGACAAAACAGAAGGAATGATGAGCGAACGAGCGGGTCAAGACGGCGGCAGTCCAATGTCCTTGCCACCCGAAACGATTGATGGCACAATCGATGTGTCAGCTCAGCACAATCGGCAGGCAACCTGTCCCAGATGTAATCGACGAGCAATCAAGTTGAAGATAATCGAATCAATAAAAGTCACATTAAATGTTCTCATTGGCGGCCGCCATCGACGAATCAAGGTGAATTGGTGTGTCGTATATGGCAATGACGCCACGGGCCACAACCGACCTTGACAATGGCAACATGGCAATCGATCGGTTAAACATGTTTGGTGGCACCTTCCAATAGCCAATAAATGTCAATGCAAACTTGATGGAAGTCAATGTGGCGAACATCACCATTCCAATCTAAGATTTGTTCGAATCATTGAGAGTCACTCAAACACATTGAATATATACAGGAGCATTACATACCAAAAATTTGAGCGGCAAGACCATTTTGTACCCAACTGAATGAGCAACTAATGGCAATGGCAAAGTGGCATCTAATTGAGTGGCAATGCCAACAGAGACCGATTGGTTCGACTGCCAACAAATGATCCCTACTAAATTGGCGGCAATAAAACTTTTCAAATGAATGTAAACCAATAGAAAGTACAAATTCGCGCACTCACAAACCAATTCAATTAGATTGAGCTCAATTGAGCAACATCAACAATCCCACTATTTAATTAAATTAGCCGATAAATGGACGAGCAAATTAAACCATTCACTAAAACTGTATGTTCGATTCTTGTGTGTATGTATAAACTATAAAATAAAAATGTAAAGAAGGGTAAACTAAGATTGGCAAATTGACAAGCTTTACGCATTTGCAAATGAGATTGGTTTTCAACTCTCAGCTGGAATCGATTGGTAAATAGAGACCTAAAAAGTAATACAGAGCGTTCTGATGATACCACCAGCAAACATGAACATTGATTGTACAAAAGGAATTAAGTTGACCTGATTCGGCGAAAGCATTCGATGTCAATTGTGGCGATTTCCTTAATTAAGAGTTTGCCAAGATGTATATGAAAAGTCGAATGGAATAAAACGGTCTTTCGACTATAAAGCGGCTATATGGCTCGATTAATGGCACTCTATTACGGGGTAAAACAAGCCAGCAAAATTGAGTGAATGAAAGAAAGAGCAAAGTACGTAAGCAAGCAAAAATTGTAACAAAATGTGCACATTTGTTTGAGACGATGCCTACACACGAACACGTCGTATTGTGTATGTATGTGTCGGGCCAATGTTCGTAGGCCTTTATTTATCAATTAATATTATCAATATTAATTGTAAAAAGTTTAATAGCTTTTCGGTAATTAAAAGTAACACCCACACATACACGTAGGGCACATAAAGAGTCGAATAGAATAAATCGCATAGGGCGAGCGACATAGCTGGAACACAAGCTGCTTTGGACATGGACTATTTTGATTGATAACGGAGCAAATTAAAATAAATTAGAATTGTGTTGCTCGTCGCCGGCATCGACTGATGATGGTGCTCATCCCATCGGATCAACCATTCGGCGGGGACTAAAATAATTCAATTTAACAACGAGATTTATTGATCGATTGTGTGTGTGCATGTGTGCCGAATATATGTTGTGTTGTGTATGGGCGTATTGGCGCCATCATTGCTTTCATCATTGTAGTCGCGTCGATCGAGAAGAACAACGAACATACTTTTTTTATTTTTATTTTGAGACACGATGAGAGTGAATGAGAACGATGGCAAATGCAAAGGGCAATGTGAAGGCAACTAATATTGACTGATTGGTATAAATTAGAATCAGCTTGCATGATGCTGCCAGCTCGAGACATATAGCCTCGTTACAAGCTCCATTTGCGACACTAGTCTGATAGGTCGAGATGGACTCAGCGTGATATATCCCCTCAATCCATACACATTCAATCCATGTAGGCAGTAGATTGCTGTTGTGAATGGTCACATCATCATCATGAGCAACGAGTTAGATGTTTCCATTGCAACAACAACAACAACAACGAAAAGTAATAGATGATCGACTCAATTCGAGCAAGTGTGAAACACAATAGAGAATTAATCGAGATCGTACCACAAATCGTACCGATGTGTTGGTGATAAGCATACAAAATTGACCAAATCGCATCGAAGGAATGAGTACGAGCTAAAGTCTCCCCATTTGTGTGTGGGCTCGATACAACACAACACAACACGCAATGTCCGACAATCGACAATGGCCAAACGAGATTGAATTGATCTCGTCTGCCGTTACGGCTATTTAGTCGGCATCTTAAAATTGATCCTTTTGGGTCCATATATGTGCCGCAATTTTTCTAGGCGTTTCTGGTATTAGATATGCCCAAAATGGTGATGACATCTTGTACATCAATAAAATTAACGACATGTATTGTTGTCCATCAATTCAATTGATCTAGATTCAAGTCATCAAATGAAATGGCTCATTATTGCCATTCACAGACCAGTTAAGATGTTCCGATGTCAAAGAAGTTTATTCATTCAATCAATCTTAAAGGTATAGTAAACTATTGAACACAAAACTGGCGGGCGACAAGTGACAATCTTGTTTGCAATGGACAATCGAAGGCGTCCTCGAAGCAAACAAGTTTGTTGCCACCATCATTGCATACACTCACACAACATCAAAGACATCAAATGACAATGAACTTGCATGTCAGATTTTGTCATTGGCCAATTGATTGACCAACTCCGATTCACAGACACATGAATAGGAAAATTCACTCGATCGATTATCCTCAAGCGAGCATAGTGAGGAAGCAAACGAACTCGATCATAGCGTAATAATGATTCAATCTTCATCGGATTGATCTATTTGTCGCCATCGACCAATTTTGGTCGGCATTGTTCGACCACAACGGGACAATCTTCTCACAGGTGCCAACGTGAACAATCGATCGAGAAAATGGTGCATAACATTATCGAGGAAGGGGAATTGCTTATATATTTCTGGTATGTCTGAATGGAATAGTGCCATTAAATTAGCAGCTCCGAAATGCAATTGGCAATGATCACGATCTTCACGGGAAAGTTCGTACACCATCAATCGATTGCCGACCGCACACCTTGCCGTTCAATGCTTTGTCATCCCATAAGTTGGTATAGATACAATGTGTCACACACATACACACACACAACTGGAAAATATGCATTCTTGATCATTGACACATCGATGAGATTACATAAGTTTTAGCCTTGCATTGGCAATACTAGAATAGAATTTTGAATGAATGCAAATGATAAACACAAATAGAGTCAACGATGTGAACGTTGACCATCATTTGTTAGAATGGATCGAGTCATTCCGATAAGAGAATAATCGGTCAAGCAGACCACCACCATCATCATTGGAATCCAACGATTGTGTGTGTGTGTATGTGTGTGTGCATCCATTCGGTATCGGCAGCCATTAGCAAGTAAAGATTGAGACAATACAATTGTTTCAATGCTGCAATAGTCTAGACTACTACAAGAACGACCGAATGGTGGTGTCCAACACTTATGAAAATGTGATCCGGTGCATTGAGCCAGCAACGGAACATAGACCATATAACAGATATGGACCATTTTTGTTTGCCAAACACTCGACTAGATTATCGTGCTCGAGTAGAGGCAACAAAATAAAAACAAAACAAAACAAAAAACGGACAGAAATGGCTGTTAACAGTTCAATAGGCAAATTGAGTCGAATGGGATCGGTGCAAGTTGGTGGCCAGTGCAAGATATATTGCCGTTAAGTGGCTTAATAGCAATAGAGTGAACATTCTCAGTTGCATCAACGACATCATCAACAGCAAAGAGAAACTGTAACAGAATCAGTATTCACAGCAACATAGTCATCATCTTGAACCAAATTTCGGAATGGGACGGCAATGATCGGCACCAAATGAAGACATATGAGTTTGGTCGGTGGCACACAAATCGAATGGAACCGAGCGCCATTCGGTCTGGTACCAATAATTGACTGTCCGAAACTGAAGTGAATCAAGTCCACCGATCTAAAATGTTGTCCAAAAGTGTGGATTGTCGAGTTCGTAAATCATGTCGCACTTGGCTCCGTTTCGTTTGGTTATATTATCCATTTGACTATGTGCGTACTCTCATAATCTAATTGCTTGCTAATGGATCAGGCGGCCATCTTCGGACATTGGAAATGATGTCAGCAATGGCTCTTTTCTCTCTTTTAACAAACAATAAATATTAATATTATTCATCGACTATAGTATGAAGTGAATTATTTGTGAATGGAAGATAGTAATTAAATTGTGAAATTTGACATAAATCAACGGGGTGTTGATCAAACTTTCGAATGATTTGCAAAACGGGCGATCGTGTTGACTATAAAAAGCAAATAAACAATCAAGAAGATTGAAATGGACCAACTGGGCCAACACACAGAAGATGAGCCGAAAGCAATGGAACAAGGTCAGTGATGAAGTTGTTACTCAATTAGTTGGATCACAATGGAAACAAGTTATAGTTTGGTTCCAGTCTTGTCCGAGTTCAAATTGAATTGATAGATCACATTTATTTGGCTATGGCACCAATCATCCATGTCACCACACTCACACATACCACATTTGTAAAACAAAGTAAAATGTGTGCGTGCACCATGCTGTACTCACTACTAAGGAATACATTTGGAAAGACATTTGATCATATTTGGATGCGGCATGTTCGATTGAACACAGGGTTGTGTGTGTGTGTGTGTGCGTTTGCTAAACATGTCAGAGTGCATGTCATTCACAAATAATGTGTTATATTATGACAACGAGCAATGATCATCATCATTGATCACTTTCCCTCTTATAAAGCGAATAGTTTGGCATCAATGGTCAATGGGAACAATCGAATATGAGACAGGTTGAGTATAGTAGTGAATGTCGATTTCATTCGTCACATTCAAGTTGTGACAGGCCGCAGTGAACGGGCCAAATACAAAGTGTCAAACGTTCTTAACATAATGCATACTGTAGACGACATCCGACAACAATACAAAAGTATGGTGCCAAATTCGAGGACAATGTTTTGATTAGAATAAATCGTTCGTTCCCAATAAGAAAGCACTGCGAGAACATCTCGTCAACATTACGACAATTATGGTAATCTACTTTACTAGAAGAACATTGTACCAAATTGAGCCGATTAGTCATGTAGTACCATTCTGGTTCTAGTCTTATTGCCACAATGTCTAACATAAGACATAAACATCGAAAATAAAACATTTCCCATCGTTTGACAATTTTCCCTTCATTTCATTCATTAAATTCTAACTAAATGAGTGTATATTTTTATTTCTTCTACCCCTCGTTAGATTCAATCATTTGAGAACGGATCAATCGGTTAAAAAGTTTAGTTGACCTTCCGATCATTTAGATGTCGGTTTCAATTAAGTTATCGTTAAGATAGATCGTTTTGTACTATTAATGAGTATAGAAAAGCAAGGAAGTGAGGAGGGAGAGGAACTAATTCGCCGGCAGCATCATCCCACAACAGATTACATGAATGAGCGTGATTGCAGTGCGAGCTCGTAGTATGTGAGAGTGTGATTCTGTGAATGAATGAAGGTAAGCGGAGATAGATAGATCAAGTCAAGTCGACGATCAAACAATCAGTGGCCATGCTCGTAATTGAACTGGCCTGGTGGACACACAACCAAGTCTGCAATCATTCATTCATTCATTCGTTCAGTTCAGTTTAGTTCGGCTTAATCGGAGTCACCAATTGCGATGGACGGCCAATTGTGGAAATTAGAGAACATCCTGCAATTAAACAATGGCGACAAACAAGATTAGAAAGAAGAGAGAGAGAGAGAGAGAGAGAGAGAGCAACCGAGATGAGACATTAGGGATGCTTGTCCCATACATTGACCGCAACTCATCTCGGTTATTGTCATCATACATTCGGTCGCCGATGGGAGATGAGACACAAAAGGTTATAGTAGTAATCGAAAACAAAAAATGGTCACCGTTTGCGATTGTGACCATTTATTATTGTGATTGTTGTCCCATTACCTCTTCCATTCAACATTCGACTTGAAGCGTCTAATTGGCGTCGATGGCATCGAGATGGACATTAGTTGGACGATGGTCAACGCGAAATCAGTAAAAGAAAAAAATAAAGAAAGAGAGAGAGAGAGAGAGAGAGAGAGAGAGAGACTACTCGATTTGGAATAACTCCGAGGGCTTGAGAGCCATTAATTCGATGCTAATTGGTCGAAACAAACAGTGCGCCCTATTAATAGGATGCGCAGCCGTTCGGGACGATGGACGATGGTCTCCCGTGTCCGTCCGTCCGACATGGTCAATGATAGATCGCCTCTCCAGTGAATGGTCTAATTGAGCTGATGTGTGCGTATATATGTCCGATGTCACCAAAATGCTGCCCATTTCGCATTATGGCCAAATGACGATGACCAAAGGGCAAACTGATGACGATACCGACCTGTAGAGAACACACAATTATAGATCGACTTATAAGGCGACAAGACAAGTCACTGATTGCATGGATACCACATCACAATGACAATTGCACCCGTGTTCAATATAATAATAATATGAGACAACGACGCCGTCGGTAAAGGAGAGAGAAAATAAGAGAGAAAGAAACGATAAGCAAACAAATGGATGACGCCTCACCAAAAAAAAGCAGGCCGATGGCGAGAACAATGTTTGTCTGACCATTTGCATATGTTCGGACTGATCTCCAATGTGTGGCCATTAATAATTCATGATTCGTCCAATACGTGCTCATCCATTGGGACGACACATGTTGCAAACTAAGCAATTCGGTGGGACACATTTTGTTGCTAAATTAGCGAAAACAATTGTATCCCATCGGCTAATTGCCTATCAATCGGAATGAGAAGAGATGGAGAAGGGCAAACAAGAGTGAGGAGGAGAGAGAAAGAAAGACAGAACTCTTATTCTTCCTCTCTCTCTCTCTCTCTCATATTCTCATTCTCTTTTTCGGCAAACTTGTTGCACGTTCATTCATACGCTCGTGATGATTGAATGACTTTTACACTGTCGGAAGTGTATGTATGCATCGGCACGTAAATCATGTTCCGATGAAATTAAATTCATTCACAATTCATCATCAAGTGATCAATCGTACCATGAATACAATCGAACCTAAATGTCACCTAATGAAATACAACGACAATAAACAATAACATTGAACAATGGTCGGACAAGACTAGAGGGGGTGGTGAATGACAACAACGAATATGAACACGAATAAGAAATGGAAAAAAAAGACAAAAAAAATATAAAAGGAAAGAGAAACGAATGAATGAACTTAACGAATGTGTCGAAACAAACCAGCCATTTAATGGGAGGCAATTACAAAATGGTGAACCGAATCGAGTAGCATTGGGAGAATGTGATGCCTCCCAACAACAGTAGCAATCTGATTGAGAACCGATAGTGGAGGCGTGCTCCAACATCGAAGCAACAAGCCCATTGAACAACTTGCTTTCTCTCTTTCATTTATTTTATCATTCATTCGTTCATTCATTCATTGGATAGCGATCGAACTCATCGTTTGAATTGAACCGAAAAGGCAGCCATGATGGCAAAGGAGAAAGAGGCAAAGCAAACAAGTTTATTGGCAATAGGCGAAAGGCGCCCTCGTCGTTACGATCAATTGATTGGCAGTGGGAACGTCATCGGAAAATAAAATCATGGAGCGATTGGCTACCAATGCCGTCCCACCATTGGACTCTTTCATTCACTTCACTCATCCTCCCCGTATACACAAAGACAATGAAACATAGAACAGCGATAATAGAAAGCAAGTGTTTGACCACTATAATGTTGCAATGGCCGTCAACGCCATTTTGCATTTTATTTCCCCCTTTTCCGATTAATTAAGGCAAACAGTGATGGCGATCTGTGTGAGTGAGCACACAAACACACACACAGGACAAGCGGACATGGATCACCAACATCGTCAATGTGTCTCATAAGTTTCAGTTTTTATTTTATTTTTTGACATTTTGGGGGTGTTCATTCACATACATCGTGCCAGTGATTGAGAACAAACTCATTCGCGCTTGGACATACTGGTTGACTGGCTTTGGCTATGCTTCGCTAGTTATTGACCAATTCGAATCAAGAGATAGATCAGACAGACGACGGCAAAGTCTTTGATTGTCGAACATGCAAAACAGAGATGGTTGAAACCAAATGAATGAATGAATGAATTGACCCAACCGAGTTGGTTGACAATTGTTTACTTACACGCGCACGTTCACGACAATCAAATCCTATCGACGTGGTCGTTGAAGTGAACGTTGGTCATTCAGAGATATCTCAAGACGAACACTAAAATGAAACAAAAAAAGCCATGAACGGTGACAAGTGTATATATCGTTAAATTAGAAATCATTTCACCAAACGATGATCACATTTCATAATATGATTTGAACTATACTAAAAAACAATAGAAGAAACAGAACTGAAGGGGAGAGAGAGATGGATAAAAAGGGGAAGCAATGGGCCGTTTCTGGTTGTTGGACGGCAAATATTGCGATCAAATACTAATGGGCCACATTGTCATTGCTCTGATTGTGCTATCAATTTGTTTAGCGAGAATACTATAGCTAGTTCGAATGACCATAGGTCATTTGCCATATACGAAAATCTGACATGAATAAATAGTAAATTAAAGAGCAAACGATAATTAGGCATTGAAGCACAAAAGGCAACGATACATTCGTGCGCGTATACATACATACACATATATATAGTGAAGTATATAATGGTTATATATATATAAAGTTTGAGTGTGATTAGATTAATTCACGTAATTGCCATTGTCTTCAATGGACCAATCGGACGACACAACCGACGGAGCGAGGTGTCATGTCACTGGCAAGTGTCATGTGCACTCAATGAATGGCTCGAAAGACTACTTGACCGGAATGGACTGGATCATCCATCCATCCAACTAACTAACCAACAGGCCAACCGACCGACCGACCAACCAAACTAAACTGAACGACCGATCTGACCACTTGTACGATCATCATAACCAGTGAACAGTGGGGAGAGAACATTATCCGTGTCACCAATGCATAACTAATAAATTCGAGTGGCCACTACCTATATTTGAGACGTGTAGTGTGCATCATCTCTTTCTCTCTCTCTCTCTCTCTCCTCTCTATCATCATTGCTTGCTCGATCGGACACTGCCCATAATTAAATCTATTGTCAGCTTGTTTTGTCAACGTTTTGTCTTCATTGTTCGAGTCCCCTTCTAATGACCGAGATGACAATCAAATCTGCCATTGGGGATAGTCGCGTACTATGATTGAAATTATTAATCGAGTCGGACCACAGTGGGAGACACAGCAAGGCACAGACACTGATTGGTATGGAGACCAAAGAGACAAATGTTGACCGTAATGAGGATCACTCACCTGTCGTCACACACACGGGCACCATGTTCGGTTCAATTCGACAAAGGAGGAGGAGGAGGAGGAGGGGGAAAGCAGATGCGTCCAATATAGATTGCCTTATTAATCACCGCTCAAGCCGTGTCGGTGACCAAATCTATGATTTGTGATTCTATGAGAAACTAATTTTCTATTTACTTATATACTTGTTGTATAATATATCCTAATATATAAAAAATAAAATAAAAAAAAATTAATAGTGACAATGCAATTAGTTGGCCAACAATTGTGTATTGCAATAGGCTGGTGTTGTTACGCATTCAAATGAAGCCAAACGATCAACTCGTTTTGTGTTGTTTACTATTGAAACGGGAGAGAATCGCTCTATTGCAACTGGTGTCCATCAGTGATTAGTGCTGTCATTCGTGCTTATGGACGGTGTCGCAATCAATTAATCTTGACAAATAAACTAACGTCCGAACGTAATGGACGCTGCTGCTGCTGTTGTTGCTGTTCCTGCCATGGCCTATAGAACGTCCGCAACCGGACGCGAGAAATGCAAGTCGAAGGTCTCAACTGGTCTCTCTCTCTTTCTTTCTTTGTCTTTTCGAATCGGTTTTGTCCAAAATGAATGAATGAATGGCAGTGCCTCGCACGTTTGGCAATCACCCGTCCACGATAACTATTTGCCATACTCCTAATTGTCGAAAGATTCTCATATCTGGCGAGTGGACATAATACAAACACAACACTTGAACGTTCAATCAGAGTCAACGGGTCGGTCGGTAATGAGAACCGATTGTCATAAACCGAGCGACCTCCTATCTATCTAATTGTTCTTTTCATCGAGACTCGATGTTTAATTCAGTTCTCACGTGAATCGGCTCCACAATTGGTTATATAATTGTAAGCCAATTATGTCCAATTGACTATAGTTGGAGTGTTGTGTCTATGTTTGGCGTCGTTTGTCATAGCAAAAGCAATAATGTAATAGCAATCAAAGAGTCATCATCAACCAAAAATAAAATAAAATAAAATAAAACTGACCGACCCGACTTGATCGATATTGGAATCGAGTATGGCGTCGAGTCGTACCATCCTACACACCATTGTCCATCGATTGACAATGGTTCTTCATCGATATTGGAATGTGAACAATTGACCTCGCCTCGCCCGATATATCGCCATCGTATTATTGCAATCAATGGAATGGAAAATCCTATTCAAAACACGAATAAAAATAAAAATAACAAATCAACAATTAATCATCGAGTACGCCGATGAAAATGCAATAGACAAACCAAGAAAGAAAAAAAACCGACGGCAGTAAATGGTCTCGATTGCATCTACATTTTTTATTTTATTATGAAAGTCGATGCTTGCAGCTCTGTTTGACGTGAAAATCGATTTGGTGGGAAAAGATACGAAAAAGCAAATGTTGGATGCCAACGCATTGACACACACACACACACAACATCGCATTGACATTCGAGAAGTTATGAGTGGGTTTTGTAAGAGATGGTTAGACGAGAACTTAAATCGTTCCATACACTCTTGCCAATTCCAAAATTTGGATAGTGTCAAAACGTTTAAAAATAAAAATTAATTAACCAAACGATTGGAAATGTATTGGAATGAGGGAACATTGAGCGACAGTTACATTCACCAAAAGATGCCTATTTGGTGCAGTTCATCGAGCCGCCGATGCATTCAAATCAAGAGTATATATGGATCTATACATAGACATACCCGAACGCGTGTGTGGCACTAATTCGGAACCACCAAGTAGTGGTGGTGAGACATAGGAACGAATGAGAGCACAAATTGACAGACATTTAAGACACTACACCGACATAAGTACGATGGCGATTAATCATTTTCTAATAGTAAATATTTTGCTTGCTAGTGATTGATATTGTATGCGAGTGTGTGTGTGTGTGTGTGTGTGTGTGTGTATGCTTCAAAGTCGATCGCGCGATCCGTTTGCAAACACACCACCAAAGACTGAGTGTGACTTGCTAACTGACTGACTGACATGGCACCCTATTAGTGGCAACGAACTGACAATTGGCAAGATTGGCCATAACGTGAATCATTGAGAATGGAGTGCGGAAATGAGTACAAACACTTGATGCAATATTTCTACCAAATATATATATATATTGCTATTGGAAATGTACCGATTGAAACCAAAAAAAGACCACCATACAGAATCGGGTATAGGAATCGGTCTGATTTATGGCCACTTTCTGATTTGACCTCCGTTGATTTATGAACGTTTTATATAAATTTCACCCAAATGGAAAAATGAGTGCCCATCTTCAAGTTCGACAGTGGACAAGACAGAAAGCAAACAGAAAATGGCAATTGCTATTTTGCCCCCGAATTTGTATTACACAACTAACTCACAATCACACACACACACACACAATTGCCGTATCATCTTACCATAAACGATAAGATCAAGTTTGTCGTCAAATGAGAAGACAAGTTGTGGCGACAATCAACAACGGCCACAAATAATGGACATCAATGATAGAGCCATAGATGAGGATGATTAGAATCAATTGGCCAGACCAGATAGGAAACAATTTCAATCGTTCGTTGTTTTTTTTTTTTTTGAAAGATGCTATGTCAAACTAATCCGATTCGAATCGACCATTCAAAGTAGTTAACAAGTTTTATGGGAACGGAAACTCACATTTAAAAGCTAATTAAATCTTCTTAGAACAAAGACGGCGACGGCAATAGATTAGGGAAGACATAAGAAGAAGAAGAAGAAAGAATGAAAAAATAGGAGTAAGAGAAAGTTCAGAATCGAATAATTCGAAGGGTCGGAGGGCGAATGAAGGCTTTGGGCAATCACTTAATCGCTACTTAGAGGCGATGGCTAATTGACTGCCGACTCGACTGCCAATGTGTACTTCAATCTGACCTATGACCGGCCGGTTCTGATTTGGTGCTACTTTGTTCAGGGTTTGTGTCTTTGGGGGTGTCGTCATTCTCATGGGAGCCGCCGCCGCCACCGCCATGTACCATGATCGAACCTTGATCGATCGTTTGGTGATTTGCACTTGCGGTTTGTTATGCTGTTAACTTGTAAAGACGAACAACGAAACCATTTTAAGGATGTATCGACAATGTATAGTCGATTGAGGCCAATTGGTAATCGACTGTTGATCGAGTGCAATGTCGAACGACAGTGAAATGGAGAGTCTTTTTTTTGTCGAACACCGATTTGTGAACCGAACAAAACAATCGAACGATTGAATGATCGTCGAATGACAGTGTCAATAGTGATTAATGGGTAATGATAGACCAACGATCGATTGGCAATGAGCCAAGCAATCAAAAGCCGATTCCATTGTTGCTGGGTCTTAATTTGCCTTAAGGTATAATCTCTTTCCTTTTCTCTATCTTTCTGGCCTTTTCTATGATCGTTGAGCCCGAGGATGGAATGGGTGCTCAGCAATTAAGAATGAGCAATTGACAGACTCAAACTCATAGTACATGTTATATCTAATGATGACGTTGATGATTTGGCCAGGGCCGATGAGGGGGATAGTTGGCCATCGTAACGAACAGTAGTAAGAAGATTTGGTTGAACAGGCATAAAGTGTCAACCAAAACAAAAATAAAAAAAAAGCTAAACTACAAAAGGAAATGGAATACGATCAAGCTTCGGGCATAAATGAATAATATAACTCAAACGCCGAATCAACGTGTAATGCGTCAACAACTGGTAATAAAAAGTGCGAATATAAATATAAAAAACATGGCCCAAGAACAGTAGATTCATGTATGCTGCTGTTTCGTTGACAGTTGGAACAATTTACATCTAATATTAGTGTCGCCCATTTGGTACAATTGCCATTAGTGTCGCCCTATCGAGACATCTCCACTGGACTGTTTCCATTTGCATAAGCTAAATGATCGACCTGCAAAAACATTAATTCGAGTCGATGTTATATGCACATGTGACGACCCCTCATCTGATGGACACTCTCAGCACATACATTCATTCTCACCATTGAGTGAAGCCAATTCTCTCACGCCACCAAACGCACCTTTACAATTGCAATAGATTTTCATTTGATTGCTTTTCTGGTCTCTCATCGTAAGGAATCGGAACAAGCTACAAGGTGCAATTACTACTGCGTATTTTGTTGTTGTTGTTGTTGTTAACTTTACTTATACTGTAATTCTCATTATTAGTTGCAATGTTATGGTTCAATTTCAATATAGACCATTGTATTAAATATTGATTGTACACTTACCAAAATAAGAAGAGTAAAAAGTAGTAAAAGATGATCCAATGAGTTGAGGCAAGAGATTTGATTCTCAAAAAACCAAATATTATACGATGTAAGATTTTGTGATGGAAAATCGATGATGACAACCGAAGCGATGGTCATTGTCGATGGAACTGAATGAAAGGCACTATTGATTCAAATCAATAACCGGCACCATTGGTTTATACACATTTACACACAAAGTTGCCATCAAACGTGTGCTGAGGTTTGGTGATAAACATCACACATTTAACTATGCATGTGTAGAAATAGAATAAAGTTGACATTATCGAGTCGATGATGTATGAAAATCGATTATGTTTCCTGATGACGGCGGATGGGGCGATTCATTTTTTTAAACAGTAGTTGATTGACATCGATTTCAGATTGATGAAATACAGAGTATAACATGAAATGTAAAGGAAAAAAATTAGGATAAATCATTCCGATATTAATGAATGGAAAAAAATATGGGGGACAATGATTGAAGTGAATTGCAACAGGCATTGATGCGAACAAGTCAATCCATTCATTGGCAATTTTATGGCCAAAAGTGTATTGGCACACAATCGATGGGTAGAATGTGCGTGTGTATGTGTGTGTGTGTGTAGATACATGTCAACAATATCCACAATCAATTCAAATCATGGCCGCTGCAATCATCTGATATATAACCAATACAATTTTTTAACCAAAAAAAAAAAAAACAAACAATTTATTTAATGTGACAGCTTACGCCATCTGGCGTTAAGGAATTATTCAGATTTTTTGGTTCATCAATGTTGGGCGATAATGAGTGATGACAATAACAGTCGAATATTGGATTGTTCTTGCTCCCACACACACGCACATTCTTTTTCATTCTCTTGCCAAAATCATTGTCAAATGATTGTCTCCCATCCGCCCGTTCGTCGTTCGATGTCAATTATAAATTGTTCCGAAGTAAATTAAAATTGAAATTCAAAGACATAATTCAAAAAAAAAAAAATAGTGGAAACGAACTACGAAAGTGAATCTCGATCACGATGAATGGCGTGGCATTCAAACTAACTATGACGGCTAGTGATCGGAAAATCGATATTAATTAAATTAGCTCCAATCGAAGTCACCCAAGGCAAACAATTAGAAACATTAAAAAGTATTTAAAACGATTGTCCCATTGTATAGTTTTGGCGGTGGGTTCAAATAGAGTTGCCAAATGGCAAGTGTACTGCATAAATCATATTAGCAATGGAACGAGGACAGTGATCTAATGATCTGGACTGGAACAAACGAAAGTGAACCATGTTAGAAAGGAAGCGGGAGAGAGAGAGAGAGAGAGAGAGAGAGAGAGAGAGAGAGAGAGAGAGAGAGAGAGAGAGAGAGAGAGAGAGAGAGAGAGAGAGAGAGAGAGAGAGAGAGAGAGAGAGAGAGAAACAAGAAAAGACAAGAAAGAAGGCAAACGATCGTGGTTGTATCGATTCGCTAATCGGCTCGTGTCTGTGGCAAGATGGCTTGCCACGATAACCAAAAAAACCAAATTGACTGGCGAATCGTGACAAGAGTGGCACGCTCCATTGTGGCCGCCGATCACTCAACACTATTTGCTATCATTGTCCTATTCAACCCTTTAGTCATCATCTTAGGAGATGGGCAAGTTCCATTACGAACCAAAAATCTGAGAAAAGTCGATTGTGCATGTTTGTGGCCCGAACAAGATCAACCGGCCGGCCATCCGATTTGGCCCGTTTGACAAGTGACACTCTCTGTCTCACACATACACACACTCAGATTCATTCATTCATTCATGTATTCTTACTTGTATATAGCATTGATCGTTTGATGCATTCTTACATTTTCTACTAAGTTGATATTTTAATCTGAGACCACATTTGGTGAACCACAAAAAGTCAGATAGGGATAGAATATGCAATCACATCGGTACAATCTTATGTATATAAGATTTATATTTATATCGAGTATAATCGACTAATCACTTTCAAATTTCATCCAATTTTGATGCTAATCTTCATATATATATTCTGGAAAAATACAAGAGTAATGAAATGGAGAATGTCGATTGTAAATGTGCCATCGGGAATGAAGAACAGATCTGCATCGTCGCCCAAGTCCATCATCATTCGTGCGATATTATTAATAGGACACTGTTTCGTTGCCCGTTTTGTGTGACTTAATTGAATTAATGCACTTCTCCAAACTTAATGCACATACTTTAATTTGCTCGTGTGCGTGTGTGTACCATTTGATTTATTTGAAGAGATCGACTTATTGCGACTACCACTTAATCCGTCCACTGTCAGCCGATATAAATAAATTCGGATGGACGTCATTCTAGTGAAACAATCGATCCCAAATTTGAGGCTAAAGAACAATATCACAATGCTACGATTTAGGTGAAAATTTAAACTATATAAAACAATGCAATTTCATTGGCATTTATTTAGTGTGTGTGTGTGTGTGTATATAGAATGGACACTTGGGACTCTCATAAAGTTGTACTAATTTGGCGACAATCATCGAATGGATCGACCATTTGATGTGTCAGTCTTTCTCTCCCTTTCTTGTTAGTTTGTTGGGACAAACGGTTGTAATTGCAAAGCGTTAATTTGTTTCTTTCAACCAAATCAAACCAAAATATAAAAAAAAATATGGACCGGACGAGCCAGTCAAACATAACAACAACAGCACATTGGATGAACTGCAAATCGGACTGCATCACGCTTCACTAGGTCGAATATTTTTCTTGTTTATCTATTTTCATCTATCTCTAGTTATCTGTTAGAATCGCATGTAAAATTAGAACGGAACGTTCTTTGTGCATCATTTAACCGACAGAATCGGCTTCGACCCGTAATGTGTAATGGCCGCTGTCCAGCATGGGTCACTCATTGCCGTTCGGTTATCGAGATAGAGTAGATTGACCAGAGAGAGTGAATGAGAGATGGAGATGTATTCGTACAAGAATGAACATTGTGGAATTCAAGGGAACATTTGGGGGGTGGACAACGCAAAAACCATTCAGTTTGCATTCAATTGCATTATTAGTGCTATTGTTATTAAATGATCGGCCAATTCATTTATTATTATCATTCTTAAGGCCAATGCTAAGTAATGGCAATCTTTGTACCGCACGATTGTGCCCATTGCTTTATCGTTTGTCCGCATTCGAGAACTTTGGCACCACTCCGGCATGCTTGGTCAAGTAAATAAAATGTTTGCCTTTGTCTTTCTCCATTTACTTACAATAATTGTGTAGCCGACAATATTGTCCAACAACGAAACACGACGACAGCAGCAACATCAGAAATGGTAAAAAACTGAACTAAACTATATATCGTCAGTTCGGCAGTGTTGTATCAATTAGAATAATTTGCTGTGTATGTGTGTGTGTGTCTCGGTTCTAGTGCGCTGCCACGGAGACAAATGGCATCGCCATGGCGAATGGGCAATGGGCATCGGTTGGCAATTACTAATGGGACCGAGTCAAAACTCAACGACAACAACATCAACACTATGACCACGAAAAGTGACGCAATGGCGTGACCCCTCCAATGTTTGGAATCACCAGTTTGCATTGAACACCACACTAGTGAATATTACCATTGTCCATTCAATGGCAATTCGTCGACTATTAATCAAATGAACATGGACACAACCAGTCGAGTCAATTCCGGTGTGGTCAGTGTCAATCGAAATCGAATGGAAACACCATTGATTCTAATCATTTGTTCTCGTTTAGTTACGTTAACGGCATTCAATGTTCATCGATCTTTGTAAACCATTTTTTTTTGTTTCATATAATTTAATGATGAGCACGTTTGCCAATATATTTTATGGAAAGGGTTCCAAATTGAACCAGTCATCCAACGACGACGACGATGACGGCTTTAATCCATTCTCGCCATTTTGATGGGGGTAATTGTAAAGTGCAAATATTTTTAAATTTCCCAGTTGATTTGCAATACGATGGATTCGTTTTAGTGTTGTGCATTTGTGTGCAAATTAAACAAACGTTAGTCATCACGATGACGGGTGATATTTCATCTACCATGTGTTGATGTGTAAGTGTGTAAGTGTGTGTGTGTGTTGAGTTGTGCATCCATTGGGTTTAGTATTAATTTGGATCGAGTAAATATTTTAAATCTTACAACTCGACGAACACCGGCATCAACATTGTGTAGAGACGTGGTGATTCGATTGGTTGGCACCGGTCTTTCTAGGTTTCATCTCCCGATTGGTCTCCCGATTAAGCCTTTTCCGTTTGGCACAATTCTCTAGTCAAAGAGTGAAAGGGTGAATGTAAAAATGAATTGAACAGAGAAAGACATAAATCCTGTACTCGCCAAAACCCATAACTCATCGGGCAACACATTGGCAAACTTGCTCACGTTCCAACGGGTTTCATCGGTTTGGGCCTCAAAGCTTGGAACAGTTTGCGTTCGGGAAAACGCACAAACACATACAAATGCAAGTGTCGACAATCGGAAATCTATTTATTAGACCAACACGATTACGACAGTCCCAATATTGTCTTAACTGAAAGCCATTTGGTGGTAAACAAACAGTATCAAAGTTATATAATGTCACCGACACTTTTTATTTGTGTGGATTTTTCTTTAATATGAAAAAATTGAACTCTTAGTTATTAGTGATAATTTAAATAAATACAATAAATTTAAACATTTATTACAAGTGATGTCAGCTCCAGGAGCTTTAAATAATATTTATTTCGATTATTATTTCAAAACTGATAGTCAAAGCTGGAAATGGGAGTAGGTTCAGATTCCAGAAATATTATACATAGTTTACAATGTTGATACAAATGTTCGATACAAATAACACCATCTATCGGTAAGGTTTCATTTAACGTGTCGATCGAATCGGACCAAAAAGTGTCCCCACAATTGAGTCGACAATTGTAATAACTTTTGTATATCTAATACTGAAACATTAACAGTCGGATAGACGCTCAGTGATGGATGTGCCCACAATTTGCCCCTATTCTACCTTCCCCTCATCGTGAGAGAGAGAGAGAGAGAGAGAGAGAGAGAGAGAGAGAGAGAGAGAGAGAGAGAGAGAGAGAGAGAGAGAGACATCGACAGAAAAACAGCAAAAAGTCACAAATACACACTCGATCGCATTCGGTTCGGTTTTGAGATGTAATCTGGTTGAACTTCGACAAATGTTCAAATTGAACTCAAAACATGAAACAAACACTCTTCTTCAGACCGTTTCAAGTGAATGTGCGATATAGTGCAGTGTACGAAGTGAGAAGTCCCATTGAAAACAGTGGCCACGAACTCATGAGCGATGTCCGTTGCAGATAATTACCCACAAATATAGTCCACTAATGGACAAGCATGACCATTCGAGCAGAGTTATGGTTCAGTTAGATCGGACAGTGCAACTCAAGTGTTCCGTCGACATCAGCAATGGCTGCAGCGACAGCGACAGCAACAGCAATAGTTGGTTGCCTTTACACTCAGCTTCGAGAACACACAGCTTTGCACAGTATTGTTCATTAGATGTTAGTGAGATTCATCTCTATTGTACTCAAAATGTTGAATTGTTCAACTGAATCGAACCATTCAAATGTACGAATAGATTGGCAATCGAATAAGTGTTCCACGCCCAATCCATACAATAATTCACGATGATACGATGAATGTGGAATTAATTAGCAATACACACACACACACCACTTGAATCATTGTAAAAAATAACAAAAAGAATGAGGAGTGGATGACAATCATGATGATGTTGATCTCGATTATGATCGTGTGTCCTTATGTATTGAGTAACAAATGTTCAACCATTTGAACGTGAGCGAGCATTAATAACCCCAAAAATAAAAGAAGAAGAAAGAATAAAGATTAATCATTAAATGGTAAAAATGGTATTGAATTATAGAATGTTTGAACGAGTCAATCGACGTAAATCAATGGTGGTGTGTGGCAATGGTGGTATAAATAAATAAATAGTACATCAAATGTACGACGAGTCAATCGGAAATTGAAACTATTTTCTGCCGCCTCGTCTATATTTACGATTGCATTTTTTGTATGATAAAAACGATGGATCGGTGGCAAGCAATTAAAAGCAAATTAAACATTGAACCAATAAGCAATAAATTGCCAACCTATTGGCAAACGCATATTAGAAACGGCCAATAAATGGCAAGTCAATGGGACCATAAATAAATGGAGTCAACAATCAATAAATCGAGCAAGACTCTATGTCAGGCATATTTGTTGTATCCCGTTTCAGTGTATTTCATCGACGTCGACCATCTAGTCATCATACATTCGAGACATGCAAACATAGTTACATGCATACAATCTTTTTGTTTCGGTGTTGTATGCAATCTTTTCAGTGAATCAATTCAGTGGAAAGTCGATCTAAAAATAAGTGACAATTAGTCAAGAATGTATGGCATCGACCAAAAAAGAGCAATCGGTTCAAGTCGATCACATTGAAATGTCGTGTGTGTGTGTGTGTGTGTGTGTTATATAAAAATCGTCATCGGCGAAAGACGATCAAGATAGATGGGCGAATGTCGATGCAATTTTCATGGGCTTGAAACAAAATTCTGTAAATAAGTCATTTGAGTAAATGAATGAATGAATGAGTGAGTGAGTGAGTGAGTTGGGGAATAAGTGGGGGAGGAAGAGAGGAAAACGACAAAGTTTGGCAATTGTCGATGACATGTGGCAATTGGCAGCCAATTGGTATTCAATCCATATGCAAATGGCTCGTCCATTCAATATTTTGTTGGCAATGGATCTTGCTACACTTTCGAACTTGATACTACATTGAGATTGTGTGTCACTTGATCGGACGTCGTCTGCCATCTAACGATCGGAAGTGGCAGCTTGTTAAAACGTTGTTTTTCATTCCCCTCTTTCTCATCAATCAGTCGATTCTCAATTTTAGTATCATTTCATATGGAAACGAATGAGTTGCCGTTCTCAAGTCAAGTATTGAGTGCAATTAAAATCGTAATTAGCAACAATATCGAATGAAAATGGTTCATTATGCGAGTGGCCAAGACGGGCGGACAAGCATCCCAACATAGGAGCGTCTAATGAATGTGGCATACTCGTGCCATCGTTTTCCGAGGAGAAGAGGGGGGAAGCGAATAAATCAGTGGTGAACGTCAAGAGACAAGCCAATGTAAGCGTCGAGTGTTATCGAGTCGAGAATTCGATATTCAATTTAATTAGAACATTACTGCCCGAACCAGTATTGAGCCGATCGAAGTTGGCACATCCATCCGGAAAGGTGATCTTCACTCACTCCAACGTCTAGTGCGAGGGTGGGAGTGTGAAATTAATCGCCATTAGTGGCAGGCCATCGAACAAAAAGAAAAAAAAATTAGTGAACGGAATCAAGGCCGAAATGGCTCATATTGTCTCTTCTTCCAGTAATTGTTGCCTCCGCCGACGACCAAAGCACGTCGTCGTTCGGTGTGCATCAAGATGAATGTTTAAAGCCAATGAACAATGATGCAACTAGTTCGATTAGTGTATTCGCCTTATACACCGCTGATAGACGGAAACTGGTCGACGATCATGATGATGACCTTTCCTCTCGTTCACTTCAACAATCGTTCAGTCAATGGATGGCGATCTCTTTTGTTTCATATCCCATTGGTATCGTAAATGTTTCTCTCATTCTTTCCCCTGTCTTTCTATCATACTGATTAATTACTTAATTTGCACAGCTAAATCATAATTAGTCAGTCGTTATTAATCGCGATTGATCGTGAATAGCATCATCACTGACCATAAACTGGTCAAACGTTGGCGGCATAGAATAATAGACGATCCTTACCAATAAGAGTTTTATATTACAATCAATGTCTAATACATCTACATGTTTTATATTGTTCATTAGATGTAGAACTGTAAATACACTGTATATACATCGATCGATGATTCAATGTTCCAAAATGAAACGAACAATAGATAAATGATTGAAAGAAAGTGAGAGGGCAAATGTGTGTGTCAAATGTTCGCTACATATATAATATAATATGGATGACTTATTGACAATGTCCAGGCGTCCATAATTGACGTCGTGCGTGCATTCAATTGAGAAGTGAATACGGTGTCCGTATAGATCATAGACATTGTGACACAATCAATAAAGACACCAACCACCGTAATAAAGACTGAATGGGCCATAATGTTTGTGCGATGTTGTCGAGTTTCATTGCACACAATGTGTCAATTGGCCGATGCAATCATAAACCGTCAAGCCTATTGTGTCGGCTTCGATGCGAATTGTTACGTTTCGGACGCGCTCGCCCATTGGCGCAGCGAGACCGATTGAACATTTTAAAGTCATTATATATTGCCATTATTGCTAAAAATGATAGAAGAAAAGAGAAAGAATTGCCGATTCGAGATTGTCAACTCTGGTTGTCAGTTCATTCTAGTTCTCGAGTTCTCTTCTCAATAGTCCAATGGGAGAATTGGCTACACACACACACACACAATCGAATCAATGAATTATTTAGTGGCTCTACAAGCACTATTTATTGGTGTCGAACACACAGAGATATCAATGTACAGGATAGGAACATGACCATTCAGTGTGTATCAATCATGGTCTACCATAAATATAAATCGAACAATGTGAAGTGAAATTAATTTCCAAGTGTCATTGAACACAAAAGATGATACTCCGACCTAACGATAGGCGAGTGGTGTCAAGTGTTAAATAAATAATAATTCTTTGTATCATTTTGGAACGATCAAAAAATTGTGTTCTTGTGTGTGAGTGTGTGTGGCCACCAAAGTTCCACATAGTCCCATTAACGCGTCCATCCCACAATTGAATGCCGTTGCACTAACCAACCGACCGAACCAGGCAATAGTAGTTGAATGTCAATCTATCATCGATAATAGATTATCTGGTAATGTGCCGACGACGACAAGTCGAGTGGAAGTCGACACTGATCCACTCAATGAAACAAGTTGACTTGTTTCGTTATTTTTTTTTGTTTTTGTCCTTTGCCTTCTTATTGTGTCGGTTGACCAATGTCGATTACAAATTGGGTACAAATGTTTTTTGCCTTTTATAATGATCATACATTGCATAATCCATTGACATTGGAATTGCTCTTCCGAATGTGGTTTGGACCACCGCGACGATCTGATTTAAGATGATGGAAAAGACATGATCTAGCCAATGTCATGTTTAACCATATGTTGTGTACCAGAGGTAAACCATTCTTGTTGACCCAATGCATGTGTCTATACACTTCATCCAATCGAATTGTGTGTTCTCTCTCTCTCTCTCTCTCTCTCTCTCTCTCTCTCTCTCTCTCTCCCTCAACTGACTTTTTCCTATTTACAACGAGTGATGTGCCATGTCCCATCCAATCTGGTCGACATTGAACGGACAGTACAGATTGTTCATAGCATCGATCACTTGTCTAATAAACAAATCGACTTTGAATACACACACACACTGATCGGTTGGTTGGCTTGCTGACACCAATCTTGGCTCGGTTCATCATCATCAAATGTTCACATTCTGTGTTTCTGTTTACTCCGTATTGATCTGTTGGCCTTAATCATAATAATAGCGATCAACCCTCGGCAAGTTAGGCTCAATTCCCATCTCAGGACGACGATCGACAATGGAAGGCGGCAATACATATGGACACAATAAAAGGCAATGGTTCCACTCTCTTTACAGTACATCTAAATTGATTTGCCAGATTATGGAAAATTATTGTTTACTGATTGCAATTTGTGCTCGAATACAATATTTTGTATCATACAAATTGACTTTTATTGTGTTGTGTTGTGTTGTGCTCTATCGAACATTGCCGATTACATCGACATTTGTCACATTTGGCGATAGATAATCGTTACCATTCGGTTATACCAACACCATCGTGCCATAATAAAGGAGGATCCACTATTATGGCACAACCGTAGTCCAAATTGATGTTACTTTTTTTTTTTTTTTTTGGTCGTCTTTCACCGCTCGAATGGATCGGAAAGGCAAATCGAGAGTATCGTCTCATCTGAGCATAGAATACGATCCAATGGGCACAAGCTAACGATGCCGAATTCGTATCTCGCTTGACCAGAGAATAAGTGCCAAAGTGGCGCAAATTAGCCCCGTCTCACTGATCAACAGCATCGTCAAATTATTGTCCAATGGCTAACGTTAATACGATGATGATCATAAGTGTCGACATTGGACGAACTCCGATGCATCGAGTGAACATCTGCTATACCATAGACATTCGGTTGAAATATATGTTGAATGCGTATCCTAATAGATAAGTTACTATTGAAATCAATTGTATCCATCTCTGATCTATGATAAATCAAATAATTACAAACAACATCCCAAACAAATAATGTTTGCCTAGTGTAATGTAATGCATTGCAAGTGTATCACGATGTCCATCAAATTGGATTGAACACAATTATTCGATGTAGCGTGAATTAGTCTAATGTAGACACAATAAATATACTATACGGATCGTACCATCAGATTAGATGTCACTTGATTTGCCACCGAACAAACCAAATGTGCTTGTGCTTGTGCATCGTCAATCGGACAATTGGCATCTCAGCCAGATTTCATAAGGCCAACTTGGGTTACATTGTCATCGCAAATAGGATTATGGCATGTTTGACGATGGAATACGACAGAATCACTGTGCCTCGAATGTGTTCGTGTGAAGGAGAAATGTTCCGTTTACAATACTATTTGTCCTCGATTGCACTAGACCAATAGATGCTTGTTTGGTTGGTTGGTTGGAACATGGATAAATAGAGGACGACAAAGCAAACTAGAAGTCGAATACTCTCGACCCATCACACCATGCCAATGAAACATTGAGTAACAAATCAAGACACTTTGGTTGATTTGTTCAACAACAACAACAACAACAACAACAACAACAACAACACTATACGATGATTTGCATCACAATGAGTGTCTCATTCACTCGTTCGACGCCTAATGTGATCAAAAACGATCACTGAGAGCTAATCACGAGACGACACACATCGACTTTGTTCGTTCAATAACCCACACCAAACATCAAACCAATTGTGTTTAATCGCCATCGTCGCCGTTGTCGAATAAGATTGCAATCGGCCAACAATTCCACCCGATCAACCACTCCTCGATGGAAAAAAATCAATTCACCGACCGAACAGACAAAACAATTCCTCAATCGACTCTATTCAAATAGGCGGGCATTAAAGATAAATGATCTAGTGAAAACCAGTCGGATAACTTTAAACAATGTTAGATAAAAGAGTTGATCTGCCAATAATAATCTTCCAATATGAGGAGAAAAAAAGAATAATTTCATTGTAAAATTGAACAACCGATATTACGGAGCATCTAACGCCATCTATTAGAAATGAAATAATAAATTTCAAAATTTGTTTCAAGAAAAATGAAACATTGTTTGATTAAGAGAAAATTAGGAATAATTCGCGAAACGAATTGTAACATGACATGTGCATAATAAGGTAACATTAAGATTGTCAATCAATGTTAGATGTCGTATATATGTTATATGTTAATATATGTATGGCGCGCCATTTGGCAGGTTTGTATCTTTTTATTCTTTCGTTTATTTTTCGGTTAGATTGGATAGATGGATGGATGGATGGATGGATAGCATGACACGCGATGAATGCACGACGACAACGAGATTCAACTGGCCGATCGAATCTTGAACATTATGGACCGATGGACCCGTCCCGTCGTGAACAAGAGTGTGTACAATATGGCAAACTGGGCGACATTGACAACGGCACAATTAATCATTAAGTGGTCAAACGGGCGACCATAGGGAGAGAGAGAGAGAGAGAGAGAGAGAGAGAGAGAGAGAGAGAGAGAGAGAGAGAGAGAGAGAGAGTCACACATAGAGACCATAGGCATATGATGGTGGCACTGATATGTAGACGATCCATTTTGATTGTTATTCACATTTGCTAAATTGATAGACTCCGGCCCACATCGGCGAACATTAATTTAGATGTCAAGTGTGCGGCATTGCATGGAACTGAACATTGAACATTATGTACATACAATGTGTGTATGTGTGTGTGTATGTGAGAGAGAAAGTGACGCACTTAAATGAACACGAACCAACATGAAACAAGTGCAACAGCCATAATGAAGATGATCGTTGACTGGTTCAAATGCCGATCGGACACATTGGATCGACTATGTCGGCTACTGTTTGGTTGGATCATGTCTTGTTTACACTTTTCCCATTCTTTTCTCTCCTCCTTTTTGGTCGGCAACGGTGACGCTGAATAAATTTGCCATTACCACAATGATGATGGCCCGACACCATCAGTGAGACAAGTCAAGGCACACAAACACACACACACATATTCTCATTGTCGATTGAATGTGGACGGCCAATGTTGATGACGGACTTTTGCTAATAAATGACATTTGATCGGGTGGCACGAGTACACACACACACACACACACACACACACACGTTTTGTGTCGTCTCTATTTTATGTTCCCGTGTAATAGACGATAAATTAATCAGTTCGGCACTAACCGCACCAAATTGTCCCGTGATATGCGGCTTTTCCGGTTGTAATTGGGCAAACATTGAAACCAGCCAACCATTTGTCATGTGGCTGGTCGCATCGAGACAAGTGTGTGTGTGTATGTGTGTGTGTGTGTGAGTGGAAAAGAAAAGAGAGGGTAAAAGTGAGTGAAAATGTGTGAGAGAAAGCTTGTAATAGTGTAGCGAGGCCTTGAATTGGATACGAATTTAGTTCAAACGGGAAAAGTGTACCAATTTTTCCAAACAGGTGCGAGAATGAGAAATATGTAGTAATCGAGTTAGAATTGAATATTTTCTATTTTTATTGTACACATAGCGTACTATGTATATATATATATATGTTATGTTTACTATAATTAGTGAATGTACACGAGGTTGAGCCGTAAATGGCATCCGATCAATGGCACACATTGCCCGTAAAAACATTTCATTGTGTCATTATGGCCATATGCCTGTCCGTTTGTAAAGTGAATATCATTCAACTCACTCTCACTTTGTCTCCATCTCATCAATGGAAGTCATCGAGTCGAGTCGAATCATCGAACTTAGTTGCATCGATGGGACAGTTCGCCAAAAAAGAGAATAAGTGAGAGAGAGAACGAGCGAGGAAATAGCATCATTCATTCATTGGAAATAAAGGGGGATAGAGTGGGTAAATTGTTTGCTAATGCATAAATGATGCGGACAGAAGCAATATAGATGAACGATACCCTCTCTTTCTCTCTCTCTCTCTCTCTCTCTCTCTTTTTTTGCCTTACTCTTTTCTTGAGTCTAGAGTGAACACTCGCCAATATCTACACTATCGTTTGCATATCGATCCGTTTGATCGATTCGTACAATTGTCGCCTCTCACCACCATCTCAATTTTTTCCCTTCATTCATATACTCAGTGAACTTACACGCAGCAGGCCAGCAATATTCGATAGAACGAAAGCATCATCGAACACACTGTTTGGTCCCTTCTGCCGCCACCTCGTTCATCTTTTAATTTAAATTCGATCTATTTAGCAGCATGTGCACTAATGATTCGAAATGGAACGACTACTACTAGCCGATGTTGTTGATGATGTTGTATGGCAAAGAATGAAATAAAAGTAAAGAAGAGTGTATGTTCGTGTGTGTGTATGTGTGTGTGTGAGAGAGAGAGAGAGAGAGAGAGAGAGAGAGAGAGAGAGAGAGAGAGAGAGAGAGAGAAGTAGTATGATTGCGCCATCACCGATGGCAATGATGCATATTGGTTCGTCCCGAATCGTTCGATTCCCACTAGTGGCCCCTTGTGTGTGACACCCAGATGAGTTAGGAGCACGAAACAAACAAACTGGCAATTGGTTCAACTGTGAGGATAGGGTTCACCACCAAATCAAGCAGGATGGAGGGGAGAGAGAGAGAGAGAGAGAGAGAGAGAGAGATGGCGGTAAACGATCAGTACCCATATTGGTGTCAATGGGTGTTTGTGTGTCATACACTATAGATTGGCAATGTGTCGCATTCGAATTCAACTCTTTTCGAGTGAGCCAGAAGGCACACAACACAACACAACACACAATACACAATACACGCACGTAACAGACATATAATCAGTTATATTCGACGGGTTCGTGTCAATGTCATCTCCGATTATTAATGGCCCTGCCGATAGAAGGTGGCGTATATACCGTTCGAATTCGAACTCACGAATGCGTGTCCTTCTCCCGATTACTGATTCAGATCGGTTCAGTTTCAACCGAATATAATGTTGATCACTGGTAAATTGATTAAATCGGTCGAAATGGGGGAGAAAGTGTAGGGGAGAATAAGAGCACGCAATCGAACCTGTCATTGAAAATGGAATGGGCCAAAGGGAGTGAGAGAGTGAAGTGGCCACACGATCATTTTTGCATGTGGCTCAATCGGGCACCACAAACCAAACCGAACCGAACCGAAAACCTGATCGACTCGATCTATGCTTATTGCACATGCAATTTTCCGTATAGAGACAATCGATTATTGACATAACCGAATACAATCAAACCAAACGAGACCCGTCGTTGGCCCAATTGAATCGAAATTAAATTGAATTCACTAATTCCATCGTTTACTCGTTCGCACCCATCCGCTAATGAATCGAATCGTTCGATTGTTTGCGTGAATATTTCCCATTCTCCTATTCATATTCATATTCGTTCGTTCGTTCGTTCGTTTATTCGTACGTTTCCGAATGTGATCGATGTGGCACGCAAACACATGTTGATGTGTAGTTGTACGTCATCCACATACACACAACGGTAGACTAACATATGGAAAAATCGGGACAAATTGCAACTGATTTCAATTGAGTATGAATACATTTACACTCAATATCTTTAACAATCAATTGAAAAACAACTATTCTATTTCAAACATAAAGGATTCCAATCACCTTCAATCTAGTAAGAGTATTCACATCACTAAGTGAATGGAAACGAATTAAGCGATGAAATATTGATATAGAAACAGTGTACCACAATAAGTCGCAATGATCTGCAAGCATACAAAGTTGGATCGCGAATTTACAATGAGGTGATGATTAAGTCGATGTGTGATTCGATGTGGCAATACTATAAGTTAGAATAGGTTCCATGTTTTATGTCTCTCAAATCGAATCGAATCTAAAAAACTTCTCACTATCTGACTTGAACTGATTGACTGAAGCTTTGTTATGTTTCTTCTCGACCGACCTCAATTCAATAGCCTCGTGCATTTGATTCGTGCAAATCCAAAAAAATAAATAAATATGCATCAATAGTGTCGACGAAACCAAAATTGAGTAGTGAAAGTAGTGATGGCAGAGGAGGGGGGAGGAAAAATGGATTTGCAGACCGAGAATAGTAAATTGTTTTAGCCTAATTTAAAGGGTGAATTACATTTGCACCAGAACGACTATAGTTCGAATACATCGAAATACAGGCACAAGCCAAATGTTCGGGTAGAGTCGATTCGAGGTGGCTCGATCGCATCGAGTTATGCAAATCAATCAATGCATTCATCGTTGCTTGCAACCTTTGCCCACTCACGAATGTAAATTTCATATTTTAAAAACAAACACACATTCACATATAAGAATATAACAAAGAGAGGGAAAAAAGAGAAAGTGAGACGAACACACACACACACACACACAAACGATTCTGATCGCGAATGGAGCCAATTGTTCAATTCGAACCGAACTGAACCGGAGACTGGGAACGATCTCGACCTCAGTTGAATATTATGCTTATCATTTATCACGGTTAGTATGTGTTGAACGGCAGCCATTTGAAAGGAAATAATTAAATTCGAATCAATCTTATTAATAGATCGATAGTGGCAATTTAAAATTAGGCCTAATCAATTACCAACGATTACGATTTGGCTCGATCGAATTTAGGCTTCCTTCCCGCCATCATTGCCAACGTCAACTTATGCAAGCAATTGTGTGGGTTTCCTTCATTCATTGCACAAATTCTTTCTTTCTTTCTCTCCTAGCTATCATCGGCCAATGGGAATCGGTTGGGAGATGATCGTACATCACAAGTCGTCATCTCAATGCAATAGATGAAGTAAAGTGGAGAAACAATCAATCGATCGGTGTTTGGTGCGGAGCTATTGATCATTGGAGCTGTCGACGATCGGCACCACATCGATGCTACGTTCAAAAGCTAATATGACAACTCAAATTATAAGACTCCATGCTAAACATAATTGAAATCGACAAACAACGTAACTTGATGACGACGCTGATTGGTTGACTGGTTTGCACAAAATTAGGACACATTGACGCCGATTCGATTGAATTGAATGGGGGAAAGTTTTCAACACATAACCCGATACAATCGAACGTTTCACCGTTGACGTAAATTTGGTAACATTGCACGACGTAAGACAAGGCACGATTCCAATTATTAGATTGGCTGCCAACAGGCAGCCATGTTAATTAAAATGAAGCAACATTGCCAATGTGACACATGCAAATGGTCTGATTGAATCGCAATTAACGCTCAGCTTAAGTCAATTGCTTATTGCCCCCGTAAAATTATCATGGCATTGCTTCCGTTGCTTTCGCTCTCCGTTGCCGTTTGATCGCCCTTAGGCTGGTAAAGGTACCGAGAAACGATTGAGAATAAACGAAGAATAGAATGAATCAACTTAAAGATGGGCAGTGATGAAATGACTCTTTTCTAGAAATGATTTAATTGCAATACTTGCTGCAGTGTGCACACACACAGTATATGCCAATGAATGTACCCGTATATACTCCGATTAGCAATTGATTGCCTCTTCCATCTATTTGCATGCACTAATTGCAAACTAATCACCGTAGTTAACATCCTCATCTCTCTTTTTTTAGAGATCGAGAAATAAAGTCGTCATCATCTATGCCGTTAGCAATAAATAAGACGTACTAATAGGCAAGAAAAGAAATCCCAAAATCAAGATGATCAGGATTGAAAAGTGGACTGACGGACCAAATAAATCTTTGTACAAATGTCCAATGATCAGATTGTTTTTTTTTGTTTTTTTTGTTTGGTTTATTTGCCAATCTTGTGCGAGTTTCGTGCGATCTGTGCACGACGTATAGATGACAATTGCAAGTGTAAATTCAAGAATCTCAATTGGCAAAATGGATCGCGGTTCATTGCATACATCTGCAATTGCCACTCGATTGATTGGTCTTTGTACTGAGACAGCCATTGGCGAGATTGTAAGGGACCAAGGCAAAATATGGCCTGAAGCGATTCGATGTCATGCGCACAATTTGCATTTATGAGTGTTCGGTGGCAATTTGCAAATTTAATTGAACTGCGCTTCTAATCGCACTCGATTGGAATTGCCTCAAACAGCATACAGAAATACACATTCATTCATTGGTAGTTCATTTGTATCCCCATTTCCATTTCGCACCCCCATTTGTTCATCATTTCGGGTCGCAACCATTCGATTCGATTCGAGTTTGTTCGGTTCGATTGCGGAATAGTGCCCGATGGATGCGAGAGCCAATTAATTACTCGGCCGTGCCCAGCGATGCCTTTGTCTGTACGCGTGCACACACACAAACTCATACACTGCATATGTCTGCATTGCATTGCATTTCACCAAGTATGCATTGCCATCCTATGCAAATGGCAATCGAACGCAAAGGGGTCAGCACAGATTGGGCCACGATCGGTACCGATCCATTGGTTCATTTTGTTCGTTCATTTCGTGTCCGTATTTTCGTTCAATAGTCGGGCGTTCGACTGCCGGACGAGGCCAGTGATGTTCAGTGGCGTAACGCGTTGACGAGGCGCTTTTGCTCATTTGTTCTGTTTGATCAGCGTCGAGTAATTCATTAGAATGCGTCCCAATCAGCATGCACACCATCTCGCATTGGCATCCCCCATTCTTTACTAACTCACATACAACACATATTCATTCATTCGTTCATTCACTCTCTCTCTCTCTCTCTCTCTCTCTCTTTGTTTCTACTCTCTCTCTCTCTCTCCCAAATCGGGCTTCGATCTGGTCGCGCGCGCAGAAATTGCCGTCCTCATCGTCGTATTCAGTTGGTTGCCACCGCGCCATGGACGTCGATTGCATTCACTTCGATGCATTAATTACTCGCCGCCACCATTTTCACCCCCAAATGAATCGAGAGATCCCCCAATTCTCTCACTCTTCAATTTTACTTACTCCCTGCGAGCGAGGCCATTCTACGACTTTCACTCTCTCTCTCTCTCTCTCTCTCGTCTATTTCCATTCCCCGTGTACTCTCATTACTCACCCCATTCAATTTACAACCCCCTCTCTCCCAATCAAAGCGATCAATAATTTTAAAACAATTCCACTCGAGCACTGGCCACACCAATGCGTGCGTAATTTTTGGAACTGCCGATTGCGTTCCCCTGGTCGGCGGTTCGGTTCACTTGGCACCGTTTCAGCACCCACATTTTTTGGTGAACCGATCCGATTCTGTCATCATGATCGTCGTCTATTTTGAGACAGCCAGTCAATAATGTTTGACTCGCGTTCCATTCGAATCAAATGCGCACTTTCAAAATACAAACTATGCATCATGTGAATGCAAATAAACAGGCATACGATTGCGTCACCGATTGCCAAGTTACTAATTGGACGAATAGTAATAATAATAATTAATAATAATAATCAGCATTGGAACATTCGTGTGTATATGTGCCAGTATATGGGAGAGAGAGAGAGAGAGAGAGAGAGAGAGAGACAAAAATATATATAATGGAAATGCAAAAGCGAACGATCAGTTCGAAGCGAATGACAATTTTGCAATTGCCTAATAATTTATAGATTAGAACGAGGCAAGCAAGTTAGTAGCCGTTGCAAGAATGCGATACAAATTAATGCTCAACCGAAAATGAACTGCTCTCGCATCAACATACAAGAGCGACCAAAATATTTTTGCATACAACTGAATTTGTCCGAACCCGTTCACTTTTCCCCTTATTCCCATTCTGTCAATCTTTTCCCCATTCCCGTTCAATTCCTATTTGGTCGACTTTGTGCGTGTATGTGTTAGACAACACTGAATAGCAGACCAATATATATTAATTCTTGGTAAACTAAATCGAATTGGCAGGCACACCGAATCGGTATCACAAGTTTATTGATAAAAAACGAGCACCAAATTTCAAACTGGCTTCAAATGTAATTGATAGACAAACGGAAAAAAATGCAATTGGTTGCGAATAAAGAGAGAGAGAGAGAGAGAGAGAGAGAGAGAACACGAGAAAGAGAAAGAGAGTGAACGGTTGATAGTCTACGATTTACAAACTGTATTGCTGATGGCCAGTATTTGCGGCTGCCAATCCTTTTTTGCCCTCTCTTCTCCCCTCTATTTCTCTCTATTTGATTCATTCCAAATGTTGTTGCTGATGTAAGCAGCAGCAGCAGCAACATCAGCTGAAGATGAAGAAGAAGAAGAAGAACGGTGAGGGCAACAATTAAAAGCGGGGGAATGAATTTACTCAACTCATTGAATGGGTTAGGCGGGCGTTGTTGCTGATGCCGTTTCTTGCTGTTCCAATCGTTAATGCTGACAAAATTAATGAGAGCAACGCAAATAAGAGGCTAACTAACTGCCACTAACTAACTGAATGGCGTCGGTCCATTCATTCGTCGGCCGTCGCCTCATCATCATGAGCCCCCCACTAGGACCGAGTGTTCGGATCATTCCAAGTAATCGACGCTATCGGGTGATATTGATTGCCATCGTTATTAGTAATATTCGTATGCTTGCCACTGCCACATTCAATGTGATTGACTCCATGTTTGCCTGTCCGATTGTTTTGCATATTGGATGGGTGCGAAGCTGCTGCTGCTGCTGCTGTTTCTGCTTCCTCTCATTCTTTCTCGCTCTCTCTCTCCCCCCATCCCCTTTATTTCACTCAGCAGCCGTTGTCAGCTAATGAACGAAAGCGCACGGTTCCAAATGAGAACGACTGATTGGACTCGATCGAACCTTGCAATAGAAAGAGTTGTGTGTGTGTGTGTGTCTGTGTGCACAATCGACCAAGCAGGAAAGCGACAACATGCAAAGCAAATGCAAGCAATATTGAAAACGGCAGCTTCATCAGATGAATGGGTTACGTATGTGTTCCGTTCCATGTTTTCACCCCCACCACCTCCCAAAGTCCCCTTTCGATCGCATTGATCACTGATCGGCATTGACGCGTTGACATACACACTCTTTCACTCACTCACTCTCTTGCTTACTCTTTCCTATTCATTCATTTCATTTCTTAACTCTGAACGCGTGTTCCATCACCATTTCGAACAGTAAGCCAACATCAAACGGCATCATCAATTCTAGTGGCACAAGTCCCGTTTGGTTGGCAGCAACCGGTGAAAACAATGAGACTCCTTGAGAAGTCTCTCATGGGTAGGAACTAAAGCAAAACGTTGTGCAAGAAATGATAGAGCCTAAAAGAGAGAGAGAAAAAGGTTTGATCGTCATCGACAATATTGAGAACCGTGACGACATACAATAGTACAGATTGGGTGAAAAGTGATTCGATGGAAAAGTCATTGGAACCAGTACATCAATTTGCATCAATCAGCCAATCTGCTGTTGGTTTGCATTCAATCATCATCATCAGCAACAGCATTAGCATCCTTTTTTTTGCCATACCAATATTACATTGGTAAGCAACACACACACGCACACACATACACAAAATGGGTCCATCATTTCATGCTTTTTCCTCATTTCTATTGAATTATGTTGCCAATTGATTAATAGTGTCTAATAAGTCAATGCCGTCACAATGCCAATTCAGTGAATAGTCGTTCGTATATATTGAATGTTGGCCAATGAATTTTCCATCCTTTTTCCCCCCATTCATTTCTATGCTTGAATAAACAAATTCAATCGAATATTCGACAAGAAGAAAAACATACGTGTGAAGTGTATACCTTTGTGCACATTTGTTCCATTTCTTTTAAGAGTTAATTTTGCCTTTTCCCCTTCTTTTTCTTTTCCTTAAATTTTAAAATGCATTGAAATTGGCCAAATTGTTTGTCCCCTCCTCTCCCACTGAATTGTATTGATTGATGACCAAGCAATGATGAGATTTGCACTTTTACAATTGTGTCCCTTTGCGTGCGTATGTACATAGCAAAACGGGGGACTCCGATTAAAAGCAGTTGCTGCAGCAGCAGCGGCAGCAATGTTGCACATCATCATTCGTTCGCATGGAAGATTCGATTCTTGTCGAGCAATCAACCGAAAATATTCTATTGATGTTTGGAACACAATTAAGCATCGTGGTTTGTTGCAAGCAACCTTTGGTTTGGGCTCATGATCATGTTGGCCGGGCAAGGTCGAGTGTATAATCGATGAATGAGATAGGAGAATAAGAAGAATCTTGTTCAACACGATTGGCCATAATGCGTATCAATTGGTGGGCGAACGGGCGCCGCACTCGATCGGACCCATTATCGACACCATCAATCTTGGCTTAGCATGTAACACGGGAACGGAACATTTGAGAGCAAAACGTTGAACGGCGGCCAATGACGACGTGATCAACACCAAAAAGCCACAAACCCCGTTCATATCAATAGCCGCTATCGCTACTATTAAACCAATATAAATATATTCGTATATGAATACATGCAATAATGTTCACATGTGTACAGCAACGGGGATAAGTAATATTGACTCATTTTGGTAATGGGTAATATTGGACATGAACATGTAGCCAACTACATCACACTATACAACACATTCATTTGGGTGGGCGGTTGACTCTCGTGAGAATCGATCGATGATTTGCTCGATTATCCAATGGCCACTTTGTTCCAATGATGACCAATGACCAATGTGAACGTGTGCAAACATGCTTAATGTCAATTATCGGAGAAACATTTGTGTTCAGAGATTAATGGATTGCCAATAATGACAGAAACATATATATACACATACATCGATTTATCAACTAATCGAAATGCTCGATCATGTAGTTGTAAGTTGAATCTCACAGCCAATTGTGTTCCATGAGTTGGTCAATGACTCGCGAGTACTCAATTGATGACATATCAAACACATGAATCAAAACAATGAATATTTGGTAAATTGAGTGGACATCCTAACTATGACAATTGAACCGAATCTCTCGTTCTCTTTTTGTTTGATGAATGAATAGAAATAGAAGATTACGATTGAACGGAATGTATATATAAAAAACAAATATACCTGATTTTGTTTTGTGTCCACATTTTTGATGCAAATCTAAATTGGTTACGACATATTGACACATCAATGGGAACACAATCCAGATTCGATGCCGAAATAATGGATGACGCTTGATAGACGATAGTAGTCCAATGTGGTGGGAAGAAAAATGCATTGCAGTGTAGCCATCGTGTAGAGGTGACGGAGAAAATTGTTCCAAAATTGCATAAATCGTATAATAAGCCAATTATACGTTGATAATCGGAAGCTTTGTGATTGCGAACAAACTGTGCTCGCTCAAACAAAACCTCTTGGTGGGAAGTACTGAAATGAAAGAATATTACGTGATTAGCCCACTGATAAATCGATAGGTATATAAAGCATATATATTCTCATTGGTTGTTCTTCTCTTCCAAAAAAAACAATAATTTGTTAATTAGTATCTTATGTTTAGTATTGGGTTAAAGATGAAAAGTTTTATCGTTATAACTAAAATAAAAGCTAATTGAATAGGAACATTATTTATATTATATCGGCTCATTTTGCACACTAAAGTTCATTATTAATATTGAGAAGTAATTTGTGCTTAGTAATAAAGCCTATAAAAGTGATATTGGTAGTAGTTTGACCACAATTAATTGTTTGAGTTCAAACACTAAACGACTTTAAGGTATGAACGAAGCAGGGTTAAAATTATCTAATCGCAATGTGTTTGGTGAGTGTGTATATAATAATTGAGCACTAATACAGACATCAATGTTATCGATTTACAGTTCGACCACGTATAATGTCAATGTTTTCTCTCAATAGTAATTAAATATCGATAGCCATTCTATACGAAGGTAATTTAATGGTTGCCCATTGAGCAATGAGATGGGCGGCAATGGTCCACATGGACAGTATATATATTCTGACAGTATTGATCTATTGTCTGCATTGGTTAATTAAAACGTAGCTGTAAATTAGCTCAACATTTTGGTTTCTACTATGAAATCAAATGAAAATATATCTGAATTGTAAAGGTGGTCGAATTGAGATGAGCGTACACAATCAACCTAATAGATTGCACATTGTCAGTTGTATATATATATAAAATAAGCATAATAAAAAACAATAGACATTTGTTTTATAAATACTTTGTATTGTGCAACAAGAATAACATCAACACACATACGATTACATTAGGCATAGACTAAAATAATTATATTTGTTAGAGAAATTTAAATTTGACATAAAAAATTAACCATCTATATATATATTGGACTCGATTTGACAGTTACTCAATACGCAAGAATATGACATATTGTTCTCCCGTTAATAAGAATGTGTCGTCCACAACACCTACAACATTGAATGGAATATTTCAATGACATGCTGCTCAAATGCAAGTGTTTCTCAATTAGTGCGCCCGCCCAGCATCTTGCCACGATTTGAAACATTTTGAGAACAACAAAATGTTTCGTCAGGAGGGGGGAGTGGGAGGAAAGGGAAAAAAATTGGCCATGATGGTGGCAATAAGCAATTCATAGCTATGGTAACATCATCATCATCATCATCAAAGCGCATCTTGTTGAGTGTTTTAAATATATTTCGAATGCAAAAATACGTAAATTTATGTAATTACTACTGGAACCCGCTGTAGTCGTCGTTGCCGAACTGGTGAGCTGTCAATGTGGCGATGACAATTGATATTTAATAGAGGCGCCATACACACACACACACACACACAGAACCAATGGCAATCGTATAGAAACCGACAGCCGTCAGAATGAGCTCGATACAAATTAAAAATTCATAAAACAAAGCTTAAGGTATTTAGTATTCAATGCGGCGGACATAAATATGGCCGACAACGAGAACTATTGGGTTGAGACATACGGGAAAAAAATGGGAAAAAGCAAGAAGCAAACGAACGAACCAGCCAAAAAACCAAATGACAACTGAAAGTGATGACGAATTCAACGAAAGTCTATGTATGTTGGAACCAATGGGTGACACACACACACATACACACATACACAGTTTCATAGTGCCGAATGGCAAATGGCATTGTTTCGCTTTAATTTGATTTGATCATCGTCATATCTGCGATTTTAATTTAAATTTAAATTTGATATTTTGTCATCTAATCACATTTTCTTTCGATTATAATGACTACTTCGATTGGAAAGGGACAATCTAATAAGATTATTACTTTGCAAATATGGACGTCACTCAATGTACAAAACGGGAACGATTGAAATAATGTTGGCAGCCTGTCGAGACGACCAGTCGACGACAATCTAACATTAGCAACATTATTTATTCGCATTTAGTTGTCAATTGAAGGCAAATGCATTCAATTGGGACATTGCCGTTCATTTTCAATTCCATTTCGTTCCATTCATTTTTTTCCCTTTGGTAAAGTACAATTTCGGATTGCGTATCGAACCGATCCGTTTGGAACAATTAAAATGTGACTGCTGCAAACAATTTGCAACTATTAATATTTAATGGGACAATGGCAAAATGAACAAAATAAAATAAAAATAAATTCTGATCGATAACTCCTGGCAAAATATGATGGCTCGCTACTGTTGATTATGGCTTGGTCCGCTGGCGCATCTTGCCTAAGATTGTACTAATTTAGCCACATTTGTTTGCACCAATTGCTCCATTATCCGTCGATCTATATAGACTCGGATTGATTGCATTTATTGGACGCTCCAATAGCGCCCAACTATAGTCGATCGACTTGTGTATGTGTGTGTATGTGTGTGTGTGTGTGTGTGTTGTTTGTATGTTGTCGCCTCAATCGGCCGTTCTTGTTCGTCTTTGTCGTCGCCGTCCTCAAATGACTATTTACGAAACTCAAAACAGTGGCATAAGAACGGGGAAAAAATATATATTGGCAACGGCTTGTCCGCCACCATTTGAAAGGCATTAAATATTTTATCGTATCGATGCATGCCCAGACGGCGACCCTAAATAATTTAGAACCAAATTATTGAATTGAATCGAGTTAAACTTATTAATACATTAGCAGAATATATGCAAGTCCGAAGAAAAGAGGCAATGAGAGAGAATGTATTCTTCCCCCCTCCCTCTCCTCATTCAATTCTGTTTGTTCCAAAATATCTCGTTCCTCTCATTCGATTGCATTAAAAGTGAATGTTTTCGACTATTGGAGTGGCAACTACCATTCAATAAAGCAGTAAAATGGCGCCCTCCGATTGTTCGAATCAAATGAAAATTGCTGCCAACAGAATCGAGATAGATTGGTGTTATGTGCGGATGTGAGTTAACATCATCGATGCGCTAAAATGCTTATCGAAAGGCAAACGGCGACGATCATTTGCACAAATCGGCATTGAGATGAAATTAATTTGCCAACCAAATTAACGAATTAGGCGCCGTGCTCGATCACTTATCAATCGAATTGCAGTGAATGTGAGGGAGAGAGAGACATCGAATTAGGGTATCACCAAAAATGGAGAATGGGAATGTATGCGTTCAAACTCAATAGTGGATGATGGCTCGAATCATATCGCATTTGGAATAGAATTGAATGGATCCATTGGATTCAAATTGGCGGGAGCGGACTTCTCACACATACATTTTGTCGGTCGACATACATTGGAACCAATTTCGCTGCGTGTGGCGAAATGTGGCTGCGGAATGCCATCGATGCAACACACACACACACACACACACAAGAATACAATATACAATGTAAATGGGAAAGTGAACATTACTTAGGAGAATGGCCTCTGACAAGGTCGTGCCTAAGAGGCGATAATTGGAGGAAGCGACTTGTTTACCCCGCTCGGCGCGATTAATACTCTCCCGGGCCGATGATCAGTGAATCGAAGGGGGAAGTAAAAGAGGAGATACGAGGGAAACCATTGTATGTGTGTGTGTGTGTGTGTGTGTGTCAGAACATAAAACCAATGGCAAGCACGTACTGTCGGGCAATATGTTGTTTGTTGTTTGGTTGTTGCGACCACGAATCGAACCAAAAAATGCCGTTCGCTCGGTCCCGATAATAAATGATGATTCCAAAGGAAATAACTAGTCATTACTTATGGCAACAAACGATGCGATCGTTCGCCATTCGAACGCAACCAACGGCAACGAATATTAACGCTCGATTCGAGCCGAACGGCCTAAAGAATAGCGATAGAATGAAAGGGGAAAAAGATCGACACAAAAAGTGATTGCCTATTTGTCAAAATATTCAATTTTCGTAATTTATTACTTTTTAAATTCTATTCGCCAAACAAATGTTCGCTCTATTTGTGCCATTGACAATTTGCATAACCCTAAAACACAGGAAATTACGCGGCTAAATAGCGGAGGCCAAAATTCGTTGTAATTACAAGTTATTTGCAAATTTTGATAAAAAAAATAATAAATTGGGCTTTCGGTTTTGGGGGATGAGGGGGGCAATAGTGAGTATGGGGCAATCGAGTTTGAGAATGGCCAGTTTTTTGTTGTTCTGTTGGTGTCATTACTGGAACAAAACCAAAAAGTACCAATGGGTTTGAAATGATATAATGAGCAAACACATTGAATTGACTAGCTGCTCCCATTTTCAATCGACAATTCGCAATCCGAGAAATAGAGAACAAAATGAACCATCAACCATAAAGCTAGTCAGGAAAATGGTTCGAATTAGCTTTAGCTTATGTTTCAAAATATCGATCGTTTGATCAATCATCAGAGCTCTCACTCTCTCCTCTCCGCCACATGAGATCGATTCCAATCGAATGGTTCAATTAACGATGAGAATATTGAATAGAACAAAAATTGAGTATAAAAAGGGGTAGAATATTGAACCAAACGACACTGATAGATTATGATTAATATTTAATGATTATATGAACGCATGAAGGTGCATCGATGCATCGATTAGTATTAGTATTAGTTGAGAAGAAGGCGATGAGATGAAAAAAAGTTAAAAGAATCGAACATTTTGCGAAACATGTACGAACGGGCTGTTCATTTCGATCGATCATCAGTATAAGTCATCAATTAATATCCATTGAAACTTGTACCTGTTAAATACACATAAGGGTTCAGTAGCAAATATTGCAACCATTTTTGGGGTGGCAATTGATCTGTGGACACGTTTATCGTCCGCCCAATCGTTGTGCTCAAATATGTGGAATGCAATAATCAATTAATCAATTAGTGTTCATGATTAATTCATTACCATTGGCAGACAATGGTATACAATTCCAATTCGCATTCGTGCCAATATTGACATTTGCACCAGGAGTGCGTACATTGCCTTCTTCCCTCACTTACACATTCACTCATTTAGTCATTCCTATTTCGATAGGCAAATATTGAAAAAAATAGAAACTAATTCCATAGAAATCGATTTTTACTGGAAAATGGTCGCTCATGAACAATCCTAATTAGCAATAGGCGAGCTTTATCGACGAGGTACATATTTGAGCAAAAAATGGCATCGACAATAAATTACTAATTGTAACTTGGGTAATTATTGACTTTATATGCGGTGTGTGTGTGTGTGTGTGTGTGTGTATTCAATGAGCAATGGCAAACTTTATGTGATAGAGAGAAAACTGAACATTTCGTGCTCAATCGTATCGGCGAATCACCCAAGGATCATCGATTGTGTGTCGTGAGCCGTTTGCCAATTTGTCCCACAGCCAACGATCAATTTGGGACCAATTGCAATGTCGACTAGCAATGTTATCAATTCGTATCCGGGTGACACTAAAGTCAAAGTCCTACAATTTGTGGTTCTATAGATGAAACAAAATAAAATAAAATAAAACATATCGCAAAGTTCATAATCTGATCTAAAAACAATACGAAAGCAAGATATAACTGAAATCTAATCAATTTTGTACATTAGAAAATTTTTTGATTGTTTTTTGTGTGTTTCCTGATTTTTCTACCCTTGGAAATCATTTCAAAAAATAATTTGTAACAATAAATTTACTGAACGTTTGCCGCCATCTATGAATAAAAATGTTCGAATTGGGTTAGAATGCGATATTTCCATTTGAATGTTTTCACATTTTAATCATCACTAAAAAACATTCTTTCATTTGAAATTCATTTTGCAGCAATGAACAACAATTTGTGAATCAAACTGGTTAACTGGAATCGAGCATTCGTTTCGATGAATGTCATTGCATACATAAAGAATGGGAAAATAGGAAACAAAAGAACTTATGTTCCCTAAACGAGCATTTGAACCAATTGATATAACCAAAGCCGCAAGCCAATAAATAACAAAGACAATAATTGCAACTAACTGGTTTCATTTGTGTGCGTTTGTTGTTTCCAATAAAATGAATTGAAATGAGCGTCAAATGAAAAATGGCAAGATTAGTGAAAGCAAAACCAAAGGCGCAAAATGAGACATTTGTGTGTATATAACAATCGAAAACTAAAGTTTGGTTTGTTGTATCAATTGACTTATGAAGAATACATATATAGATATATTCATGCCCCACAAAGTTAAAACTCGCACCCAAAGTAAACTATTGGCAAACATGTAACACACATTTGGGTAAATAATGGAATATTTGAAATAATATGAGACAATTTTTTGATCTAATGACACCGATTACTGGAATCCATATATTCCGATCGGAGTCGAGTTGTCAATTGACAATGGGCTTCCATCGAGACGACAATTGGAATCTAAATATTTGGCCTCTATCAAAAGTGAACCAAGAGAATGGAATAGGAGCAGATTACCGGTTGAAACATATTGGCCGAATGCGTTATTTCAGGCACGTGCTTTCCAATACACACACGCACACACTTAATGGATCCGTCATTAGTGCCATCGTGATCTTTTCCCGATCATGACTGGCCCACAATCAACTTTAGTGTAAACAAGTCAAGGCGTACATTAACTTCCTTTCCTAGATCTTGGTAGTCCGAATGGTTACTCAAATCAATCGGCAAACGATCAAATCGAATATAACTGCCGACATAATATAAGGGCGACGACAATATTATTGTATTGTCCGGAATCGAAAGCATTTAAATTATTAAACTTGCTGCGCGAAATCATCGATCGTTGCATCATCCATCGCATATGGAACATGATCGGACGTTGCATTCACAATTGAGAACCATATGAAAGATGGGGAGAGAGAGAAAGGACGCTTAAATATTGTTCGTAAAGCATCGGGCGACGTGTCATACCTACACAATGATCGAAATTGAATTAGCTATTTGGCCACTCTAAATCTAATAACGATCGACGATAATATGCATTGCTCGATTCGGACCACTTCCTTTTGTCAATCTTCCTCTCTTTAGTCACTCACTCACTGATTCACTCAAAGAATACTTGCACACTGCTTTTGTATGTATGTGTGTGTGTGTTTATTTATTTACTAGTGTCGGTGTCATGTTCAACATTCACAAACATATACAAAAGTTAGTTGTAGGAACAAATTGATTTTACACCACCACCACCAACAACAACAAGAACGATGTAAAGTGACTATTACCGAATCGGTCTTATTACCCCCCATACTCTATCAATTTTATGTTTGGCATAACGGAGACGACTTGACTCGATTCAATGTAAACGAAATTAAATTTGTCACCAAAATTGGCATATACAACGAACATTGGCGACAAGTGGCTCTATCAATGTGACCAATTCATATAGAATTGGAAAAATGGAAGAATGGAATGAAATCAAATTTAAAATTCAATCTATCGCAAAGTGATCGTTCAAGATATGGGTCCATTCAATATGGTAAAATGATGCAAAAATGATTGAAAGAAGGAATTGCGCGCAAAACTGGATTCTATTGAGCTGTCATTGTGGAAACCACATTTTGATGTTGAATGGGAGAAAAACATGTAAAGAATACATGTACATTGGGTAATGTATTATACATTGGACGGACATCGACAAACCGACACACACCCAAACTGAAACACACACACACATCAAGAAATGATCGACGGAGATGACTGGTAGACAAAACAATCGGACCAAATGAGCCGATCGACACATCACTATTCCATATATCGCAACGGAGAACGGCAATGTCCAATATGGCCAAGTGTGTAGACCTTAATGTCCATGCATGCAAAGTAGAATTTATATATACATTTTTAGTCTCATTTTGATCATTGATCAATGGGAACCCATTATATAGAATGATAATAATGGTGCGATCAGGATCGCCCAATGATCAAGCAATGTTTCAAACTGAGAACCAAAACCAAACTATAATAATAATAAAATAAAATAAAAAACAACAAAATCTAAAACCTTCATAGTGTCTAGCTCTTTGGCTCAAATCGGCAATAGCCATTTGCTTGTTGTTTGGCAACTTTGTTGTTTGCTGTCATAGAACACATTCAATATTCTACATTTTACCCTCATGTTCCTATTCTTCATTCATCTCATCCTCCCTCCCCCCTTTCAAACTCTATTGGCGTATGTTGATCGTCACAAATCCAGGCCCATTAAGCAGGCTCGAAATGAACAATACTGTCCGGACAGAGACTATCGATAACCACAACAACAACAACAACAACAAAAACATTGGATGTAATAGATGGAATATAATGAATAAAAAAATGTATATGCGAATGATTCGGTTGGTCGGTGCCGTCGGTCATCACCGAAAAGAACAAAACGATCGACGACAAAACGAATGATGATCACAATAAATGAATGGTCTACAATATTGTCTTATGGTCTATTTATTTATTTGTTTATTTCTACATAAACACAAAACTTTTGGTACTAAATCGAACCCATTTAGGCATCATTGCCCACCGTTGCATATATATATATGTAACATTGTCGTATCGATTGGTGGAGATTCCGTTCTAATCAAATCACTCGAATGTGTAACAACATGGTTGGCTGACATTTTCTGTATATGCCGTGTGTGTGTTGTGTGTGTTCTATACGATCAGTGCAATCAATAAATCGAATGAAAACAACAAACAACAAAAGGAAGGCAACTATATTAATTATAGTCGAGTGTAATTAGTTCATCAGACAGTTGCCATCGGTGACTGTGTGTGTGTGTGTGGGTGTGGGGGGATTCAAAATCTGAAACCAAACTTAAATATATATAATACAGAGCCCAAACAATATTCATTTATGGATGGGACAACGTATGAACTAATAATAATAATAACTGAGAAAGTTGTTGCAACATGGACAAATTGAACGGTCGCCTTGAAGGCATCTTCCCAATCAGTGGTCGCCTTTCCCCAGAAGAGTAATTTTCTCATTTTCAAAACAAACTTTTAGTGTTGAACTATTCCACTTGGATGATCTTGGTTGCAGATTGGTAAAACAACTTTTTTTTTACTGGACAGATATCATATAATCGAACAAATGAATGGACAAAATGTCCATCAAAAATGTTATTTTGTTATAATAGCAACAACAATTGAGGTCGACAAATTGTAGAATCAACATGCATAGAATGATCATGTGGAACAGGACTGATTGCCGATTGGACTATTAGAAGCACATTAAGCAAATACGACACTCTATTTCTCTCATTTATATATTTTTGTTGGAAAGTATGCAAATTATGTTGCAAATTAATCTCTTTTCGCACAGTAGTCCTTTCTCTAGAAATGCAACTCAACTCAACTCAAGAGTGAGTATCCAACGAACCAACCATTGGGATAATTACGGCCGAATCAATGGCTATTAGTGGTGGCCAAGCAAAGCACAAGCACAAGCGATTAACGACGCTCGAGTTCATCATAAGGCTGTGTGTCCATTGCCCATTGGCTCAGTGCACGTCCAATATTATTTATTAGCAACTCATACACATAAAATTGAGTGGACACACAACTGACAAATATAGTTTGAGACAACAAATATGCAACAATAGAACTATAGACTCGATAATGCATTGCAGTGAAGTGGAAAGTGAATGAACATTTGCATTCAATTGACGCATTCAATAATTAAAGCACTTAGATACATTTGCCGATGCCTAATTGGAAACGCATTCAGCATGACATATATATAACTCAAAATTTAGATATATCTATACAAACTAGCCCTTTCTACGCACACACACACAAACATACATAATAACAAACAATGTGTCACTCCATATATATACCAATACGATGGCAACGATCGCAATGATGGTGTAAATGATCCATCGGACAGAATGGATAGTGGATATTGCGCCAGTAGTTTGATAGTTTGCTTACAATTGTGTGGCAATGTAAATTCGATTACCGAACGCGTAATTACGTGTCGATAATGGACTGGCGATCGACTATTCACTAATAGCTGCAATTTGGCAAAGAATCGACTCCTTCACTCGATTGGTTGGGGTGATGATGATGATGATGATGGTGGTGGTGGTCGACTTCAAATGGTGGGGAAAGAGACGAAAACCATGTGTCGCCAGTACTTTCAACTGTTCGATCAAGATTGGGTGCTCATCTTTGGCCCCCGAATGGAGAATGGGCCGAACCGCACGCACTGACTGACATGGTGTCATCATGTTCGGATCGTATTATATCATGTCTTGTTTTTGTTTTGTATTGTTGTGTTCGTGTTCAGCCACATTACAAACTAAATCGAGTTCGGTTCGGTTCTGAGTCCGGTATAGACCCATATTATATATATATATATATAGATTTATTAACCAATTTATTGAAGAGAGATAGATTGCTTTTCTATTTGTTCTGAAAGACGAAAGCGGCCACCAAATTTGGTCAAGAATGGAAACAATCGGCTAAAGTAGAACAATTATCATTATGCCGAGTGTCGAAAGTGGATTCGACCAATCATCACTGAGAAATCAATTTGAGTCGACAATTACCATTAGCACCCAAGAATAAAACAACAACGAAGAAAAAAAACATTGGTTGAAAGTGTGTATACACCAAACATAGACAATCAACACGAATTGCAATCAATTGGACAATTACTTGAAATAGAATGTGTATTTGTATTTGAGAGTGTGGGGAGAAAGTGAAAGCTATTGAGGGCAACAAGAGTCGAACAAACCGATATCCATTAAATTTGTTCCGGCCAGTGTCGATTACATCGATATATCGGGCACCAAATGATAGCGCCATGACGCCTAAAATAGTTGGTCTCTGCCGATTCACGTTGGTGTAGTAGATTTGAACGCTTCACCCCAATGCAATCAACTCGTCAATCGTCGAATATTGATTCAAAGACCAAGAATAAACTATGATCATTCAATATATAATATGATCATAGTGGTATAGTCTATTGTTTTATATAAATACACAAACACGCACATAAAAGACTTGAATTGAACCAAATCGATGCATTCGCATTGGCTAATTGAACAACACACACACACACAAGAAAGGCAAACAACAACTATTTTCAGGTTATGTTTGCCAGTTTGCTATCCCTAATCGAAACCTCAACGACCCAAAACACACCAACACATATTCTATACAGCAACCTTTTAAGTCTATTCAGTGTAAGTAATTTGTCTCAGCCATATAATTGAGTTTGTTCGTTCATTCGCTATACGACACAAATAGATGGGACCAAATTAAAACGACCGGCATGTCCACTTTAGATGGGAAACGAATATGGCAAACGAACTGGATTCAATCTACCGACACATTGAATGGACGATGACCATATTTTTAGTCTATTATTTTGCTTTTTTTTTCAATTTAGCTTTTTTTCACTATTATTTGTTGCACGATGATGGTTGTGATGCGTTCTTCTCAAATTTATTAAATTGATATAAACAAATATTTACAAATATATTATGCTTTAATGCCTCTAGTAATAAGATTGACCATTCAATTATGGGCATGGAATTGGAGAAAAAATTGTAAAGTGATGCGTCTGAACGAACACGGATTGACTTGAAACAAACAAACAAATGGGAAATATCTAAAGTGTAAATAATAATGTGTGAGTGTGACCGTCGTTTCAATAATGTAAAACGGACCTTGCATTCTCGAAACGAATTACGGGTTTTTGGGCGACACTCAATGATGCAAAGTGTCAAAACCATACACACACACACACAAAAGGGCAAGTGAGACATGCAATTTGGAAACAAAACACAATTTGGAAAGATTTAAATTGGCCATCGTCGATCGGAAACGATGGCACAACTCAAGTACATTTTTATTTTACAACAAATCGACCTGCAATTTTTTTTAACTATTGAACTAATCATCATATCTTTATTGCATTGGTGAACTAAAACAATTATTCTAATTGAATAAGACATTTGATAAAGAAAAAAAACGAAAGATCAAGAGGAGAAGAGAGTTTAAATTCATTCGTTGCCAAAATCATATCGATCGATCGACATCGAGCGGATCGAATTGTGATCTGTGCAAAGTGCACGAATGATCGATAGACTATTATTTACATTATCAATTGCCGATTCCATATCCCACTGTGTCGAAGCTAATTTGTTTCAATGATCCAATTCAGTGTGACAGACAAATAGACAGAGAGGGTCTGCTTTCTTTTCTTTTTTTTTTTTTGGTTTCATTTTGAGATTGTTTCAATATATTGAACAAAACGATCCATTGATACACTATAGTGTATAGGTCGATTTACCCGATTGTACCATGAATCATCGTGTCATATAGATCGTCAATCGAATGGTAATAAGATCGAGTGCCACTGTCTCAATTAGAGCAGTGCTTTACCACTGGTTTTATCGACTCGACGCCCATTCAAGTCGATATCGATTTCGAATCAATTTGCCGCCCCTCTCACTCACTTTCGATCTCATTCTATAGAATCCATACACTTTCAAACATATATAATGGCACATATACTGCCAATTTGTTCGATTGGTCCGAACGACACGAATACGATCGAATGATCCTCGTCCTTAGTTGGCCGTGTCGACATGACGAAACTGTGCAAGACAAACATGACGCCCATTAGTATTTGAACCCATTACAGTAGTATCAATGGAAATTTCAATATAAACGGAGAACTGGAGAATAATCATTCGAATTCGAATCGATTTACATGTTAGCGCCTTGCTGAACCCCAAAAAAAGCCAAATTTATTGATCAAAACTCCTACTGATCGGTTCCATAGATATAATAATGGGATAACTCATTCAGCATGGTGGTCACGTGTCTCCCATGTTTGTGTGTAAATGGCCATTACAATGAGCCTAAACATATTTTTGTCTATCAATCGAACTTATCTAATCCGAAACCTAACATTCATCAGTCACGAGACCATCTAATCGTTTATTCATACGCATTCGCGTTTTATATTCGCGTTCCATTTCATTCCAATCATTATAAATTGTGACCATTACCAACCATAATACAACCATTGGTTCGGTGACCATTGCAAGTTGCAATCGAAATTCGGGTTAATATGGGTGAAAACATTTGGTAGTATCTCTGATTCCGATGTGGAATGAATTGAAATGGTTTGTTTGATTGGTTGGTTGGTTGGTTAGTTGGTTGGTTCACTTTGTTTGGTTCGTCGTTTAGTTGGTTGGTTGGCTGGTTGGTTGGTTGGTTGGTTATTTGGTTGACATGCACATGAAAAGAACATTCGAACGGACCACTCAAATCAACAGCAAACAGAAAAATATCAATCCACGATTGAGAAGTGACAAACATGCCAAGATAAAAACAAGAATGCCAATTTGTGGACACGAATTATGATCGTGCAAGTCAATTATTATAATGTACAAAAGATAAAGGTGAACAAATATGTCGAATGACACCCAAAATGAGATGTGTGCATCGACATAAAATACAAAACAAAAAAATAAAAATAAAAATAGTGGACAATGGAATTTCAAATAGCAATGACATATGGCAATGACATATACCTAACATTGAAACGAATTTCCGTTGTTTCGGAAAACAGGAATCTGTATCAATTCATTGACGACATCGGCGACACGCGTCGATTCCATTTGAGTATGTTAAACAAAATTTAAAATTAAAACTTGATCAAAGGTAATTCCCATTTGACAAACCGAAACAAGGCAAAAGGTAACTCGTGCACCAATGATGCACTTATTTGCTACATTATTAATTAGTCCATATATGGTAATATAAAAATAGACCAATCGGTGGAGATCACAAATTGTTGCCGAATGTTGATTGAAAATTAATATTAATAGAAGCTTTTAGTATAATTAAATCAGATCAGATCGCTTTCAAGTCAATTTACCGCCACCATCAGAGACAGTGTGTTGTCTATTAGCGACGTTCAAAGTATTTTTTTTAAACCATTTCCCCCTTCTTTACTGTGGAGCATTGCCAATCTCGATTTGTAACGAAAGCTCGATTAAAATCAATTTGAAATTCAATTTCAAAATTGATCTTCATTAGTTTTGAACGGGAGGAATGCGACCCAAACCGAAAAAAAACGAGCCTATCCTTTTCACCAGAAAACGATACTACCCAAATGTTTGATTTTATATTTAATTAAAATAAAATTTCAAGTAATAAAAAAATTGCAACACAAATATACAAATTTTGATATATACACGAAATGGGAAGTGAGAAGTCAATGATATGACAATACTAGACGAATGGCAACAGCTAATTCTTGGTAATTGTAAATTATTAATGCAACTCGACAGAACCGACACATGAACACATTGGGGATTCTATCGAGTATGTGTATATGGTACATATATGGCCAGACATATATGGTTGTGGTCCAATTATTTCGAATTATTTAGAACTCACTACTAATTAGAATGATCGAGTGAAACAAAACTCAACAATTATGATGAAAATCGAAACTTCAACTCACTTTAATCATTGAAATGGGTGACAATTGTGTGTTTGTGGGGGAAGGGGGTATTTGAAAATGGCAAAAATGTTTCAATAGTAAATGAGTTCACAAGTTAAAGTTGCATTGAATAAATTTTATTATGTTCCATTTCGTTCGATCATTTCAATCAATCTCATTGATGGACGTAATGGAATAATAAAATGGTTCATTATTGATACATATACTGACACCTATTGATTTGTTTGAGCACTATAACTATGTGACCAATTTTCCTAATTCAATTGATTCAAATGATCCCATAAAGTTAATTTTCTACTAATTATAATTATTATTATTTGTAAATTTTATTGTCAGATTTTTTATTAAAAACTAATCATGACTTTTAGGAACTGGCAGTCTAAAGTATAAAGACACTTGCTCGACAAATTCCATGTGAGCAACATACATCATCTGTGAACAGACGTGTTGTTGCTCCATGTGTGTAAACTCTTGTGCCGCTGCTTATTTTTATTTTCGTTTTTGAAAATAGTTCTTTCTATACTACTATTCACATAATTTATTTATATTTTTATTTTACATTATAAGTTATATATTTTAATCGTGAATATTCCATTTATAACAATGCTTCAAAAAGAACCAATATCAAGTATGTTCCTTTAATCTTTTCGTGTTTCAATTATTTGTTTTGTTTTTAAAAAGATCCAGAAGAAATACAAAAATTGGTGTCATCAATTAAACATCCCACAATACCGATCGATCCTGGTAACCTGATTTGTTTTTATGAAGAAAACTTGCTTCTTTGGAATGGAAATGATCAATCGTTGTGCGCTTGTTCTTTGGACGATAAACATAATATTAAAAATGTTCGAGTAAGTCGTTTTTCGTACATTCAAACCACATGAAATTGCAATAACTCTTCAATTAATAACATGCTTTGTTGGCAAACCAAAAACATTCCAAATATGTCCATTCACTATTGAGACATAACTGAATCTCAATCTGCATAAATTTTTATTAATTTTTATTACAAGTTATTAGCATTATAATATAATATTGCCATTACTGAACATTTCTCATTGATACAATGTGAGTCATGTTATTCGGAGAATATGGAGTTATATATATATTCGTTTCGTTCAAAGGGAAAGCGATGATATATTATGACTATGGTTTGGTACTTCAGTGCCACTTCATACTAATCTACAATTAACGCTACATTAAGTCAAATCAATTAGCACATTTTTATCCTCCTCATCCCTTTGTTTCCATATCCGCGTCCGTCAAACTAGATTTACCAATGAATTGGCCCAATGGTTAGCATCAAATAAGGGTTGATGGCCAATATTGCAATGTATGCATCCATTCATCTATCCATCCATCCATAACTCGCACTCTAATTTGCATTGTATTCATACTCAATATATGGCCAATGGCAAGCCATAATAATTAATCAATAATTTATTAACATTGATAATGGGCAATCTCTATAATCAATTAGTAGAATTGCCTAATGATTGTTACCATCCCTCAAATGTGATAGTTTTTTTTATTAGAGCTAGTTTCGAGCTCGTTATTAGCGATATATAATGTCCGGACCCTGTTTGCATATTATGCTTTTGCCGCCAATAATGGTTGACGGCATCGTATGTGTAAATGATTGTCAAAATGGAATTATAATTGCAAAAATCAATCTCATCTGCTTGGTGCTTCGTGCCATCTCGAATACATCTCATTCTCTATATTTCGGAAAGTGGCCATTTTTCTTTTTCCCTCTTATTCTCGCTAGCACTCGATTGGCTTGCCATTTAGTGGACGACTAATATGGACTCATAACTCACAGGACGAGCACAATGATAGCCATCAAATCTTGCCATTCTCGTTCGTTTCCAACTGGATCTTCATACACGATGAAACCCAATGTTCGATCAAATCGGTGTCTACTAATTTGCCTAATAATTCACTTTTAATTTGCAAATGGCTGATTAGCAATGGCAAGTTCATTAATGACATCAACGGTACGGGCGATGCTTTCGTTCCATACTCATTACCCCCATTTATGATCAGAATTCGGTTTTGCCCACTCGGGCGACTCAACTGAGAGATGGTACAGCTTGTGATTAGGCATTGCAACCAATCGAACTCTATTTTACGCTGGCAAGTGTTCATTATTAATTAGTTGCCAGTCCCAATTAGGCCAGTCGTCTCCCGATTTAGTTCTATTGCACACTTTCCCATTTATACAAATTTTCTCTCTCACGATGACCATCTGGGCCGCCATTTGCATCATTCTATTCGTGCCAAACTGATGATGATGATGATGGCGGTTGGACTGGGCGGAGGCATGAATTCGCAATTTATGGATATTTAATTTATGACACCAAATATGATACTTTTAGTTAAAATCATATTGGCCAAAGTTGTCAATTGTTTACTACACACTCATTCATATACAATGGACTCGATTTTTATGTATTGCCAATGGGAGACATTTGAAACTGAATCTATTCACCCTGATGCATTAGGATGGGCATATACATATCTATGTAAATGGAAATATGATCGTATGAACCAATTTCGGTCCATCGGTTTCGACCGACATTCGAGCATTTCCATTAATTTGGCTCGCTTTCGATTGTGCCATTTATCTCTAATCTGTCTCTCTATCGATGCAATTAGCGTTCATTTGTGGTGCGAGGCATAACTCTTTTGAACGATGCAAAAGAATGAATCGGTTACGAATTGCCCATTGCACAAGTGAACAGTTAGCATCTCGAATATGAACGGACCTAGATGAGTGGTATACCCGATTCAAATCAATTCATTTGCTTTGTTTGCCTTGTCAGTTGTATATTTCCGATTTGAATTTTATTATTTCTGACATATTGCTCGATTCTCAGGCACACTCTCACTCATTAATCAATATGTTTGCATAATGTGTTCACTAATTTGAAACTTAGTGCCGAGAACGGCAACGACGACAACGATGACGGCCACCATACTCACTGACTCGAATCGATTATTTGCTCAATAGTTGCGTGTTTGATTTATTGAAATCGTATGCTCCTGGTGTGCTCTTCCTTTCCCCCCATCTCAATTCTGGTTGCCATTTTCAATTCTCTATTCCCGATCGACTGTCGAATTGCCTCGTTTCTCCCTCTCCTTTCCCTTTGGCAAGTCGGGTTGCATTAATAACACGAATAAATTTGATTACAACGCGACCCATCTTAATGTCGACGAACATGTCGATTGATCATAATGGTTGGTGATGCTGCCGTATGATGCCAATTATCGATTCCACTTGCTAGGAATTGAGCACTTTCTCTCATCAAAGTAAAGTGCTAATGAATTTGCATTTGCCGTCGTCCGATTTGAATTGATTCAATCGGAGATTGTCTCATTAGGTTTCATTCGCATCACATTACATTTCGATCTGATGTCGATCTTTTTTTCCCTTTTCACTACTGATTGGTGACTCAGCTCACCAATTTAGTACACAACACACTTACATCACAACTGATCAGTATGATCAAACATTGGCAATTAATCCCATTGCAATCAATTTATTTCTAGATCATAACATTGACAAATCCGCCGTTATTTGCTGTCAATAGTCTGAGCTTAAGTCCCCGAGGAACCTATCTGGCAATATCCGGTTCAAATGGCCTGATGATCGTAGAGTTGCCACCCAATTGGACGCTTCATCAATCGGACTCGAATTCGGCTCCATTGATCGTTAGGTAAGTGTATAATGTATTTTTTTTCTCTTTTTGAATGTATGTGGTAAACCAATGAACATCTCATTGAATTGCTCAGGTGAAATTGTAACCATGTATTATTCGATTTGTTTTTGCCTTTATGTTGTTTGATCAAGTTAATAATTCTGAGGAAAGTTCGACCACTGGTGATTGTCAATAATGGCCTGGTCGGTCAATTCCGATTATGATGCCTTATCAATTGTTAATAATTGATAAACCTTTATGGATTCTCCTTGGCTACATGTGCCATTTGGCTTTGTGGCGCACACAATTTACAGTTTTACTAGATCAATTGTTAGGCCATATATGCGAGGACTTTCGCCGAACAATTTTATATAGATTTTATATTTATATATATATATTGAGAGGCATAGGCTCTGATCGCCAACAGATTGGCCAATTGCATGCCATCCAATTTTGCTTGATTAGTCGGCCAATGATTGCCTTTTTCCACCGATTCGATTGCCGAAGCACTCCCGTTCCAGATCGTTCCAACCGTTCAGCATGGTCGCTCGTCGCTAATTTATTAGCATGTAGCAATGGACCTATTGCCATGCTGTTTTTGTATGGGAGCAAAAGTCGATATGGATTCGATTGGCAATGGCCGCCATTTGTTGACGGGCTGGGCTCTCTTTTTGATTCTCTCTCCCAAACGTCAGTTCATGGTGGGACACAGATCATTGAAATCTATTCGATGATATCATGCTGATCGCATTCGAAATGATTAGCTCCCCATTCGTCTTGATGGGCATAGATAAATTACTTTAAAATGCGTTGCCAACCATTGTTATTAGCCGTTATTGTTCGCCATTGACGCGTCCACTTCACCTTAATGTTCATATGCTTTTATCGTAATTATGAACTAACCAAACTGACGGCAATGGTTCAACATAGTGTTATATTCATTTAAATTCCGTTCAATTCTGGCTACCTTATCGTACCTCTATCTGCACGTTCAACAAATAGATTGCTGCCTATCAAACAATGCTATTTTCACCATTTTGGGAACAAATTTTCCATTACCTTTGTTTATTTGGAAACATTTATTAGTTACAAAAAAAAAAAACTGTAACGATAAGCGACAATTTCATTTATATATTTACAGATCGACCTCAATCGGTGAACGAATGTTTATCTGCAACAAAAATCTCAGGTTGCTATGTCTACGGTGGCATCCCGTCTCTCAGAAATATATTCTTCTTCTAACCAATGACGATTGCCTTCGGTAAGTGAAAAACATTATATATGTAAATTTATTATTCCACTATTCTCTTAGATTATTCGACATTGAAAACGAATTTGAGCCAATTAAGTCGATAAATCTTTTATCAAAACATGGAATCGATTTACATTTCGAACGGGTTTCGATTTATTCCAATTCATTGGGTGATGGTGCCGTTGCATTCGATTTCGGTCCTTCATTAAATCGTTACTATCAATATGACACGGATATAGCATCATTTGATATTTATTCCATATACGTACTTCGTGGGAATGGAGATGTTTTGGTTTTATATTTGAGTTTGAACGACCTTTTAATAAGTAATCAAGTTTTCGGACCACTTAAGATGACACCAGCCGCTGAAGACAATTATGGTTCCGATGCGTGTAGTATCCTATGCCTTGGTAAGTTTAAATTATCCAATATATACATAATTTTATATTTTTAAATTCTTAGATACAATGCCACCTACTTTGGTGATTGGGACAAGTTTAGGGTTCTTGTATCATTGCATTGTATTGGAATCCGATTACAATGAGGAAAATATTGATTCAAATGAGTTATTCAAGTTTAAACTTTCATCGGGCGTTGAGATTATCATACCAGAATGTGTTCTATATGTTTTGGAAACAATTGAACTTTCATTTCCATTGACGTCATCGAGTAGCGGACAGGAAAATCAATTATATAATACAGATGAACTTAATTTGACTTTTAAATTGATTTCCGATGTTCGTGATCCCAAACGATACTTTTGTCTTCATTCATTTGGGGTGCACATAGTTTTTGTATCGTTTTGCAAACAGTTGTCATCTGTTGATGTAACCGAATATTACGAGGACGAAGCCATCGTAGAATATCTCATTTGTACAAGGCCAACGATTGAACAAAATCAACAAATTAATAAAAAGGAAAAACTAACATTCCCCATTGGATTGGGCTTATTCGTCGCTCGTGGCTTCACTTACATTGCAGTCTTGCTTAATACAGCCGAATTGATATGCAAACGATTAAGCAATATTGATTTACCTGAAATATCGGAAAATTTATTTTCATTGAAAGACTTCGATATATCAATCAATTCGATAGTCAATTCGAATGATAATTCAAATCAAACATCAAATAAATCAACTACAGTAAATAAGAATAACCTACGTCCCTCATTTCAAGAGCATCTGGAAAAGATTCTTCGCCGAAACAATTGTATACCATTAATCAGATCACCAAAAGGTAGAGATTCTCCGATTGGCATCCAAGAACTTGAAATGTTACTAAATTCAATTGACGTTCTTCGAAAAGAATATTTGGAAAAATTTTCTTTGGCTGCTAAAGCTATAGAACAACGTAAAAGTGCTCTGAAAAAAATATGTCAACTTCAGGTCAGTTCGGGACAAATTGATTTTAATTCTTCATTATCTTAACTTTTTCAATTATTAACAGCTTTCTGAAGTATCCAAATTGCGAACAGAAAAGAACAATATTTTAAATGATTATGCTAGCCTAGTTAAGAAATGTGATTTAACTAAGGAAAGACTAAGTTCTTTGTCTCTAAGACTTGATAAAAAGTTTGCCGAAATTCAGTATCAACGTCCAACATTATCTGTTGCTGAGATTAATTTAAAGCAAGAGCTGATAACACAACAAGAGAATATTATTAATTACAAGCAAAAATTGGATCAAATAAAACGTAAGCATCGTTACCAGAAAGCACAAATTCTAAAATCAGCTGTTATCGATGAGACCGAACCTAAATATGATCTGTCATTATATTGCCAAATGAAAAACATCAAAGATATGCTTGCAAATCAGTATGTGATTACCAAAGAATGAAGAATGAGATTTATTAACATAACACATTTTTTTCTCGTTATAGGGGTAATGAAATCGCGGAGATTGTTTCGAAACTGAATAATATCAAATCGATCTAATATATATTATTTTTGTTCACTGTCATGTCTAATACTATAGAATAACAATGATGAAATTACATAATCTACCAAATTATTATTCATATTTCTTTTTTTCTTATTACATTCCAAACCACTTGTCACATAATAGCAATTTAATGTATAGCGGCGCCGCAACTGATGAACTCGTTTTAAATCTCGGTTGCAATAGTAGAGTGACGACTATTTACACCGAAATATATGTTTTGGTTTGATTGCCGCAAACGAGTGAGAATGTGGCCAACACGATCAGGCAACACGCGTTGCTTCTTGTTCGTTGCCGACGCCAACTGGTTTGTTCACTTGATCATTACGTAAACGAGAGAGGTCGCCCGTTTGCCTCAATTGACCTGGTCGTCTCAGTTGCATCATCCAGCTTTGAATATTCGTTTCAAAATGTATGTTAGTGAATCATGTTCATATGGTCTGTCCCACTGCTCCTGATATGTCAAATGAATCGTTTGGGTTTGAAATAAAAATTACGTTGGTTAGTCGGCCAACGAGTTGTATTTTTTTTAATATCTACTATCCCAGCACTGCTTTACGTCATCACACATTCAATCAGTCTCTTTAAATTCAAGCCCCATTTTTATTATTGTTCAAATTACTCTTCATTTTGTGAACCAGATTTTATTAATATTAAATCGGAACACAAAATGTCGACAATATTCGATATGGAATTGAACGATATCGAAATTGATGACGGGTCATCGACAATGATCAATACACCCAATAATCGGAACATTGAAATCGATTATGATGTACTCAGCGAAGATGAACCGATTGAAGTCGATAACGAGATTGAGGTTGGACCTATTAATAATCTTATATTTTTTTGCTTCTATACAAATTTATATTATTTAATAATAATTTATAATACCAAATAATAGATTGATAATTTTGAACAAAGTGCCGAAGAATTGATTAGTTTGGGCTCTGCAAACAATTGTATTGAATTGACCGAAGATATGGTAAATTGTCAACATCATGAGCGGGTATCGACACAAGATTTTGAACTTCTTCGAGTACTTGGGATGGGTGGCTATGGAAAAGTGTTTCAAGTTCGCAAAATTACCGGCAATAACACTGGTAGCATTTATGCTATGAAAGTGTTGAAAAAAGCAAAAATTGTTCGTAGCATCAAGGATACCGACCATACCAAAGCTGAGCGTAACATTTTGGAAAGTGTTAAACATCCATTCATTGTAGATCTGATATACGCTTTTCAGACTCGTGGCAAACTATATTTGATTCTCGAGTATCTTAGTGGCGGAGAATTGTTTATGTACCTCGAACGTGAAGGCCTACTCTTGGAGTCGGCAGCAATATTTTATGTGGCCGAAATTGTGTTGGCAATTGAGCATTTGCACAAAGTAGGCATCATTTATCGAGATTTGAAACCAGAGAATATAATGCTTGATCAGCAAGGCCATGTCAAACTTACTGATTTCGGGTTATGTAAAGAGTCTATCTATGGAGGCAAGATGACATATACATTCTGTGGTACTGTAGAATATATGGCTCCAGAAATATTGAAACGAATCGGCCACAATCATGCTGGTAAGACAATTTAAATATATGATAAACCGATTTATTGTTTTTTTTGTGTCATTTCCATATAGTGGATTGGTGGTCATTGGGTGCTCTTATGTTCGATATGTTAGTGGGTAAACCTCCATTTGTCAGTTCTAATCGGAATAAAACGATAGCTAAAATTCTTCATTCCGAACTTAAATTTCCACGACATTTGACATATGATGCTAGAGATTTTATTCAAAAATTGCTCAGAAGATCGCCCGATTCTAGGCTTGGCGGAGGTCCTGACGATGCAGCTCCAATTCGAAGGCACGCATTCTTCAATCGACTCAACTGGGATGATGTCTTGGCTAAGAAGTTGGAACCGCCGTTCAAACCTATTTTGGCAAATGAGGAAGACGTGTCTCAATTTGATACCAAATTTACGCAACAAACGCCTATCGATTCTCCGGAAGAAGGATCACATCTTAGCAAGAGTGTCAACGAAGTCTTTATTGGGTTCACTTATGTTGCACCAAGCGTACTTGATGAGATGAGTAAGCATGACAATACCCATCGACACTATAGTAGATCGCCGCGTAAAAATCAACTATCTAATCACAACCGTTATCAGCCTCATCGAATTGATGAGTCAACTTCAGATGTAAATCATTTCCATTGACATATTCATCTTGTAATCATCTTTTTGTTTAATCTTTTGTTTATCAAAATGAAGTTGCTGTTCTAAAACTTTTCTGTTAAGTTGGTTGAGCCTACATTGATTCGAATCTTCAAATATTACGAATATCTTCAATTCCTCAGTGCCTATGTTGGAATATAATAACTATATATATTTTATATTTGTAGAAAATTTTATTTATATAGAATTGCTGTCCTTTAAAAAAATTGTAAAAGTTAAACTAATTCAAATAGGAACAACCATCTCTATGTCATTCAACACTTTGAAATGTATCAAGTTTTGAGCTCGAGTAATATAAAACATTAGGAATATTTAAACAAATATGTTTTAATAAACAAATATTTAGGAGTAAACAATGTGATATAACATGGTAGTCTTTTGAACAAAGTAAGAATTGAGTAGAAATTATCTATTAAAAACAAAGTCAGTCAACAGTTCATCGATTGGGCCAATATAATATTCAATGGCATCATAAAGAAAAAGAAAAATAGAAAAGATGAAACTGGACAAAAAAATTTAGAAATAAATTGAAAATAAACACTGAGTCAAATAAAAGCAATAAGTTGACATCAAGCTAGAATGCATAAATTTCGTTTGCTTCTGAAGAGGCTTTAGAAAAATGCAGCTTGTCCGGATTAATAATTGTGCCGAGAAATAAAAACCTATTTCGAGGGGAATACAAGAGCCACTCGTAAGTTGAAACTAAAAGCACGGCGCTTATTTCAAATAGCACAATTAGTTGTTCATCGAAAAGAATGAATACTTATTGGTAGCGTTGTAAAAATTGAAAGCATTTTGGAATGCATTCTCTTGATTCATGTATATATCATCTTGCATTGTCGACGAATTCATAGATAAAGATTTAGAAGATGCGTCGGAATCATTCTCGCCATAATTTGAATAGGCAAATCGTGAAAAACTATAGTCCACCTTGGCTTGGTCACTAGGACTAAATCGACATCTTGAATTGTTGTTGACCGATTCAGATATTGTAGAATATTGATCGAATGATATCAATTGATTGGTATCTACATTGATCTCTTTCAACGGTACACTTTTATCGTTGGAATCAAAATTCATCAAACTTAGAGCTGACAGTTTAGAAGTTGGAATATAGTTCGATTTATTCAATTGAGCCAAATCGTATGCCAAAGGTTCATTGTTCTTAATATTCTAATTTTAGATTAAAAAAATAAATAAGATAAAATTTCGATTTCAATAAATTATATCGTTAACTTACGGGAGAACCAACTGAACCATTAGTTTCATTATTAAAGGAATAACTTTTGTTGCAAACTATAAACGAAATTTTATCTAATTATTATTAAATAAACCAAAACATTGATTAGACTAAATACCTTTGGATCTACGCGAATTGAAATGACTAGATAAACTTCGACATACATCACCATATGGGACATTTTCAGAAGATTGAATACGTGAGTATTTCGTTGATGGGTAGCCACAAGAACCGGAATCTCCACCATTGTAGGAATTATAAGGGTTACAGTTAAACGGAAGCGGATTAAACTTAGAAACTTGGTTCAAATTAGATGAATTCGCATGCAATTGAACAAAACTTCCATTTAAATTCTTATATAAAGAATCGCGCATACAAAAGTTTTCAATGTTGCCTTTGTCTATTTTTTCAGCTTTAGTTTTCAGTGCCAAAATTCGTTGTCGAATTTCTTGCAAACATATCGAATGTCGCTCTTGTGTCTTAATCAAAACCGTGTAGACGTGGCTGCACAACTTTTCTCGAATACGAATGCCAACTCCATGCTCTTTCTCTAGAAGTTGGATTTCGGAATGCATCTTGCTTATGTCAAAGTTAACATCAAACGAAAGCAACAATGGAAGATATCCCATCAACTCTTGCCATCCCATAACGGTTGAAATGAGATCTTTACCTTGGATAATGACTTGATTGACTTCAACATCACTTGGTGGAAATGAAATAATTGAGTGTGATCTTTGATGAATTACTTTCAAATTACAGTTGTTTTTGCCTTTTACATATTGATGATGAGAATGGCTAACATCGATTAAGATGGTAAAATCCAACATAGGATTGCTGTAAATTTCTTCGCCGGTAACAAATTGATACAACTCTTGGGTGGCACACTTGATCTCTTCCAATTGAAATCGTCCACCTTTAACGTTGATAGTCACTTCGGTATATCTACTGTTCGACACCACATTATTGAATGTAACATCGACTCGGTATTTTCTCTTTATTGCTTGCACTTCTGAGCTTGATGTATCAATGTGAACAAACTTACGAGACTTGATTCTTGCTTTGAAACCGACATTCAACGGCAATGATCGTCGAATTTGATTACGAGCTTGTTCAATCGACTCAAAACTAGTTCCAGCAATTGAAAGCTTATTCGACTTTTTACCGCTAGTCTTGTTACAATCGGGTAAATGAATATGACATCCCGTTTCGCGAGACAGATTTTTAATACGAGAACCATCCTTTCCAATTATATAAGAGTGATCATTATAAGGCACATCAATATTGAATGTCATCTTGTCACGATGTGGATCCAAATATTCCATGATTAAAGCCGACGCCGCTTCAAGACTTTTCAGATTTGTGTTCATCACTTTAACAATTGGAATTTCATTTCCTTGTCGATCTTTAAATGTGGATGAAAAATCAATCTTGGAATTTGTTTGATCAATAATACGACCAAAAAAATCAACTGCAGAAGGAAAGATATGATTTCCACCTATTTGAACAGATTTATTAATTGAAATATAACTTAACAAATAAATATTTCAAGTACATACCCGATCTCATAATCTCCAAAATCCGCTTATCAACTTTAAGATCTTTTTCATAGTTATTACTGTTGTTGTTGTTGTTGTTGTTCACATTGGACGTAAGATTTGGACCGTTCAATGATTGTCGATTGCAGATTGAAAGAGTATCTTTGTTCATGTTTGATACGACTAAAAAAATGGTGTCACAAAAAGAAGAAAAACGTCGATCTAAATGTGGTTGATCAGAAACTGATACAGGCAACATAAATTAAGCAAACTATAATAGAATATGACTGTTCACACTAGGTGAGCAAAAAAAGACAAATTCGAAAGAATGTTTGCTTCTGTGTCGTAAAGAGTTCGAAAATAGAGTGAGTTGGATTGATGCATCAAGCAGACCATTAAATAGACACTAGAATGGTGGTCAACTACATTTTATCATCTCACCACACAATGAGAAAGTTGTACACCTCATGTCCATCGAATCGTGGGTGCGCTTGTGCGTTATCGCAAAACTTAAACTATGCCAGTATGTATGTAAAATGCGTAAAATTATGGGTCAATAGCCACTAGTTTATAATCAACCGCTAGAGGCGCTTACAATTTTAACTTTTAAATTATAACATTGAATTATTTTATGACAAAAATTTTTTAATACAAATAAATGATAATTATGAGTACATTAATTTACGATTTAGCTTCAATATAAATGAATAGGTTATAGAAATAATATTTAAAAAAAAAGTAAATGTTTGAAAAACCGAATAATGTTTACATTGTAGTCATAATGATAATTATCTAATGCTCGTATGGAACTCCCGGTGGACGCATCGGTGGTGGCGGATTAGGCATTGCATATGAACCTGGTTGCGCTCCTAGAACACCTTGTCCTGGAATTATGGGTGGAACGCCGGCTCCAAGTGAACCAACGTTAGCCGGCGGTGGAGCAACCGATGCTAGACCGTGCAACATTCCTGGTTGTGGCAACGACATCATTGGCGGTGCACCTGGTGGAGGTAATGCTCCACCACTAGGTGGTGGTGGAACATTTGGCATCAATGGCAATCGATTCGGCAATCCAATTGGTGGCGGTGCACCGGGAGGAAAACGAATTCCAGGCGGAAGACCCTGTGGAAGTATAGGTGGTCCATTTGGTGGCTTTATGCCTGCGAAAGGTGGCGGTGCCAATGCTTTATTAGCCTTGAATGCCGCGGCTTTATAATTAAAAATAAAAAATAAATTTCAATCATTAACATAAAATCTATCCATACTTGTAGCATCAATTAAATTCTGAGCTTGTTCTTCCATCCACTTTTGATAATAAAATCGAACATTTTCCTTGTGTTTTCTACCGTTACAATGTGTTTTACGAACCGATGGCTATAACATATAATTTAAATTTAGTATTTGCAACTTTTTCAATAATAAAAATTTGTATAAACATACCGAATCGTGAGTAAGGAACGTATCACAATAATCGCAATAGTATCTACAATATTATAAAAAAAAATATTATTATATAGTTTTACTTTAAAAACATAATAAAAACAAACTTTGGCATTTTTGGTTCAAATGATAAGATTTAGTAAATATAAGAAAGGATATAAAGTTCCAGTCATCGACAATAACAATGACAGTAAGGGATACATGTGAAAACAGTTTAGTTCACCGGTACCTCATTTATGGAGGATTCAATGTTTTGTTTTCAAACTCACATGTTTTAAACTACGTTACCCAAATTCATTCAAAATACCGCTTTTTTCCAACATGACATTCAACCAATTCATGCACCCTCGAAACATATACCGGAACAAACCGAATTATGAACAGTTGGCTCAATTATATCCAGAGTTTGGAGCATACTTAACCCACGATTTAAATGGCCGAACAACGATTGATTACTCCAATCCAGCAGCATTAAAATCATTGACAACAACATTGTTAAGTCATGATTTTGATTTGGACGTTCAAATTCCCGATGGTCGATTAATCCCAACATTACCGATGAGAATTAATTACCTTCTTTGGGTTGAAGATTTGCTTCAAATTTCACAAAAGAACACAAAGGAAGAACCAATCGTTGGACTCGACATTGGCACTGGATGTTGTGCCATATTTCCATTACTGGGTGTGAAGTTGAACAAAAATTGGTCTTTTATTGCAACTGAAATTGATGAAACAAATATGAATTATGCTAAAATGAATATTGATTCAAACAATTACTCACATAGAATAAAACGTAAGTGTCATGTATTTTTAATAGTTTAATTTGAAAATTAATATTACTTTTTAGTGTTTGGTAATTCAACCGATAAAATGTTTTTACACCTTGATACAACTCAAATTGGAAAAGTTCATTTTGTAATGACAAACCCTCCATTCTTTTCTGATCAATTCAATGACTCATTTAGTGATGATGAAATCAAATCCTTTACTAAATCTAAGTTTCATCAAAGGAAAATATGCAGTTCATGTCCAAATGAAGCTGTATTTGAAGGCGGGGAAATCACATTTGTGAAAAAAATTATCAATGAAAGTTTAATAACGAAAAATTGGGCTCAAATTTATACAGTTATGGTTGGACGTAGAAAAAGTTTTCTTGAGTTGAAATATCTACTAAAAGATTATGAAAATAAAAATTTAATTTCAAACTATACATACACCGAATTGTGTCAAGGAAATACTAAACGCTGGGCCATTGGATGGACATTTTTTGACAATATCGATTTAACCAAAGCTCCAAGAATCAAATGTTCTAAGCAGAAACCATTGATCTATTATATTCCAGTGGCAATCGAATGTTGCAAGTACGATCTCAAATCTGTTGGTGAATTTATTCATAATCTTATTACAAACGATTTACACATTGAAACATTTAAATCAGTGGAAACGAGGAAAATGTTTGAATTTGATATCAAATCCAATATTAATTCTTGGAGCAACCAACGAAGGAAACGTAGACAAAACAAGTTTAATTCTGATAGTTTACGCTCTCCTACATTAGAAATGAACATGGATGAAAATGGAACGTCAAATACGAAAAGAGTTATTGAAAAAGAAGATGCAAAGATGGACATAGACATGACGAATAACATTGAAAACGCTAAAAAACAAAAAACTGATCCTATGCTTTGTCATTCCAACTTAACTTGGCTCCTTCATTGTGGTTTGAAAATAAAAAGGGACAAACAACAAATTTATCTGAAAATAGAGACTAGGGAAATGTCACAAAATAAGGATTCAACTCTTCAAATATTTCAATATTTTAAAAATAAAATCGTTTAATTTTTATTTACAATAAAAAATCAAGATATTCCTTGATTATTAATATCAAACATGATTTCATTATCGCCATCATTATTTAGCTGATTTTGAATTATTCTGTTTGTTATCGTTGCCTTGATTTGTGAACTCGTCTCATCTCGTTCTAATGAGATACTTAGATCAGCATCTAGAAAAGCTTCCCATTTGAATTGAATTTCGCTTGTGTCCAATCGAGTGACAATTATAGGCAATTTGGTTTGGTGTGAGACCCATTTCAACATTTGGCATAATTGACAAAGTATTATTTGCTTTCGCTTTGAGTAAGTAATGTGATTATTTACTTCGCAAAGATAATCACTTGTCAAAAATATTGAAGTTATGGAGTCAATTATTAAAATTGTATTGCTTGTGTTAATCTCATTTACAATTGAATGAAACAAATTAGTTAGGTATTCAAAGCTGAATGTGGGATAGATTTGTATGGCTGTGGATGGAATGACAATAGAAGAGTCGTATTTGTATTTTAAAATTTGAAGAATTCGTTCTTTTGAAAATGTGTGATCACAATCAATGAAAATAATTTGTTTTCCCTTTATTACAGTCTCAGCACATATTGACAAAACAAGTTGCGTTTTTCCACTTCCACTTGAACCATTAATTTCAATAATATTCGAATTTCCAATTCTACATAAAATCTGATTTAACCTTAGTTAAAAAATGTCAAATAAGATTATGTTAAAGCATTGGAATGTGATGAGTTCATGATACATACCTAGAGGAACCACAGTGAACCAAATTGGATGCTTGATTTAAAACTTGACAATGACGGTAAGTTTGTTTATCCGCCAACAACTTACGTAATGTAATTAATTTCTGTTTGGTAGTTTGTTAATATATAACTTAATCAATAAATATTTTTTAAAAATATTTTTAATTACCGAAAAATCGATCTCTTTACGTTGAGCGACCAATCTTAACCTACTGTAGTCGATGGCCAATAGATCAGAAATGGTTTGAATGTTTGGCTTGGAACATTCACTCGCCAGACGAGTACATTCATCATGATCAAAAATATGATGACACGTTTTTGGAGTGATGAAGATTGGCATCGGGTCAAGAACAGCGATGATGACAAATATCAATTCAAAATAAATGTTGGCACCGGGGAACCTCATCTGTGGACAGCGTCTGACGTAGAGGTTATGTTGGCTAATGTTGCTCACCACACTGCGTGGTCCTTTGTGATTGCCATTCTTCTCGCCGCGTTTTAGGCAAGACGGTGTCTTCCTCTCCATCTTAACCTGGTTTTGCCTCTAAACAAATGTTCAAGTTTCATTTGTATACCACCATCTATTTATCGTTTGGCGTTTCATCGAATCATTTATTTCCAATCGGTTGTTTAATCTGTATTTCAGCATAGATTCTACACGCAGAATATGTCTACCCATCAACAATACATCGGCTATTGAAGTTTGAATGAAAGCGGCCGTTGTCAACACGCACCTTTTGTGGCACAATTGGTAACAATTTTATTTCGACCATCAACCAAAAATCAATTTGAACAATCAAATCAGTGAAGCCTGTTACTGTTTAGGAACTTATACGCCGAATCGTGTTTTATCATTGCATCGTTCTTCAAATTTCAACCAGTTTGCAGTTTTATATTGTTATATCATTTAATTCGATTTGGACCATTTTCGATCATCGTTCGGCGGTTTCTTCTCAACATAATCATCGATTCATACTGATCCTGAAAGCGTGCATCATATTCGTGTATAGTTTCGCTGTACTCATTCATTCTGACCCGAGTTCTCTCACATAATCTCTTGCTGAGTATTTCTCCTTTATTCGGTATTGAACTTTCATGAGTATTGACTTAAACATCGATATACAATGTCTAGTCCATTGAACAAGACATCCGAGCAGAGCCGTGAACAAAGCCGCGAGCCGAGTCGCAATCGGGATCGTAGTCGAGACCGGAGTAGAGATCGCAGTAGAGGCCGAAGTCGTAGCCGAGATCGAAAGCATAGGAATTCCAACCGGAGTCGTGACCATTCTAGACGAAGCCGCAGTCGGAGTTATGATAGATATCGGCGTGATTCGAGTCGAGATCGTTTCCGCAACCGAGGTTCCTCAAAGCGTAACTCTCGTTTGTCAGAAGTAGACAATGAGTTCAGTACGAAGGGACAGGGCCCTCCTCGAATTGAGGGTATGGTATCGCTCAAAGTTGACAACATCACCCATAGAACCACTGTAAGTCAGTTGAAAAGACTTTTTTCTAGATATGGAGATCTCGGTGATATCTACGTTCCACGATACCCGGACTCTTACATGACTCGCGGTTTTGCCTTTGTGCGATACTATCGCAAGCGAGATGCTGAGGAGGCAATGCGTAAATTGGATGGCGAACGTCTTGATGGCCGTGTTCTGAGCATTCAGATGGCCAAATATGCGCGCCCTAGTAGCCGTCGGAGCAATAAACGTGACGATTATAGCCGTCGTAGAGGACGGAGCAGGTATGTTTATCATTCAAATCATGTTTCCATGTTTCATTATTATCTTTCTTCAATAGAGAACGACGCCGACGAAGTCGAAGTAGAAGTCGCAGCCGTAGTCGTAGTAGAAGCCGAAGTAGAAAGCATGTTAGCCGGAGTCGAAGCACAAGTTCACGATCAGTAAGTCGTTCCAAGAGTCGAAGTAAATCGTCTCATCGAAGTGAAGATCGCGACAGAAGTCGAAGTCGTAGTGAGTCGCGTTCCAGCCACGATGAAAAGATTACTTCACCACATCGAGAACGAAGTGAAGAACCGGACAGTGCACATTCCAGTGCTGAATCGGAACGTGGTAGTGTGAACAACGACGAACCAAGTGTTAAGGAAGAGGAAACTAATCAAATGGAAGATGGATCAGAGGAAGAGAATGGTCAAACGGGTTCAAGCGCTCATTCATCACCAACATTACAGACTAATGGCGGCAAGTTAAGAACCAAGGAAGAAGATTCGTATGAAATGGATGGAATTGCTGATACAAGTACTTGATTATGTCTGCGTAAACTTTTATTTGAAATAATAACTTTTTGTTACTAAAGTGTAAGTTGAAGCACTATCAGTATGTGTTTGTGTGTGTGTGTGTGTGCTCGTATACATACTCTGTGTTCGATGGTTGACGTCTTCGGCGTACACCTTTTCATTCTTTCTCTCATACAATATTTTATTTTTCAAACTTCTGGATTATATTTCTTTTTAACTCTAACTTGACTTCTCGCTCATACATCTCGAATATATAAATTATATAATATATTATAGCTGACCTTTCACGATTGTTGAATATTGAATGTCCAATGGAACATCTGTGAATTTGACAGGAAAAATAATTTTTTTTATATTGATTATAATATGACTGGAATAACAAATAAAGATACACTTACTCAGGTCGTAGATTGATGGTGCCCATAGAAATATGCTACCTGTTCCCACGATGCAAGCAATGGTAAAGATCCATAGGAATAACCTGTATGAATTTGCGTAAGTATTCGTAAAATATGTAATAAAGGCATATGACTCACCTGTCAAGTACCATGGAAACATATTTCCAATCTTCTTGATTCTATTTGTTTATTTAATCATCAAATTATTATTCATAGTTGAACACGGAAAAGTGAAACAACTTACGCTTTTATATTCATCAGCATTGTCTGTGAATGGAAGTAATGATAAATTGCATTGATCTAGTTAATAAAACCAATTCATACCTCTGTGATGAGCAATGAAGATTGCATTCTTGATAATTTGATCGATTTTACGTGGATAACACAATTGTGGTTCTATTCCCAACGAATGCCTGGCGAGTTTTCCGTTGATTGTCGGCATTCCTACTTGAGCTGTGTTTGATTCAGGTACACCTTTTTTCTCATTGTCTATGATTGATTGAAAGTTCAAGTTTAATTTACCATTGACACTTAATAAACTTACTCTTCTTATCGGAACCTTCAGGAAGATCAAGACGATATTGTGGCGGCCTCATGAGAAGCCATTTCGGTAAGGTATGTATAAAAGTTTTTCGTACCCATGGAGACTATAAAATGATTGCATTTACATATAATTTATTCTTATCTATTTGGTTATCATTTCTTACCATTCGATGGGTTGAGGGTGATCGGAAATGAATATTGAGCACTAAGATCGTGACTATCACTATAAAACAAATACCAAAGAGTAAAGAAAGGTTTTCCATTGATTGGTAAGAATCATACCTGATAAGGTGACCAACACCAGTGTAAAGATGAGATATTTACCCAATAATGGAATTACCAATGATGTAGCCGGTATGATCTCGATTAAAACCAAGAAGAAGAATGTTAACGAAAGTAGAATTGAAACGGATAATGTAACCTATATTTTAAAAAATAGTTTAGTGCTCAGTTGATAACCGATGTCAACCATTCCCGACCTTCTCGCCACTATCTGATGGTAAGTAAAAAACGAGAATCGATAGACACGATATGCCAACACACGGAATGATCAGATTGATTGTATAGAAAAGCGTCTTTCGGCGTAATGTTATGTTGAATGTTATGTCGAGATACACCTCTGGACAACATGAATACTTGATTATGTTTCGGCGAGCTGGTACTCTCATGATGTCCCATTCTACATTCAAATAGAATTCGGAAAGATCGATACCAATATCGATGACACTTCCCTTCTCTTGGCCGGTATCATCGTCTGCACTATCTCCAGAACTGTCCGTTCCATTTCCAGTATATGTTACGTCGCTCAAGTGTTGTAAATCAACCTGATTTCCGTCATATCTGAAAAACATAAACACAATTGAACAAAGTTTAAAAAAAATTATCATGTAACATACGTCCAACTTCCAAACTTCATGGTACATTCTAAAAATTACAAAATGTATTAATCATTAATTAAATAATTGAATCGAAAACGAGTAATACCTTGATAGTCGAATGGAAAATATGTGATGTCGATGTTGCATGAACTCTTATAGATGGCTGGTGGATTCCATTCTACTTTTCCATCCCAGTACTAAAAAGAATGCTCTCATGATTATGTTACATTGTTTGGGTTATTTTTCTTACGATAATTGCTTTAGTCATGATGACAATTTCGTAATTTCCATCAGCACTACGGAAAGAAGAAGATAATTATGATCAATGTTAAAGGTGAAAAAAATAATTTTTACTTATTGTAGAGGACAATATCGGGAAGCCATATCTGTTCAGCAGGCACGTACAATTGAGAGACTCCTCCATACTCTTCTGGATCCCATTTCAATTTGTAATCGGTCCATTCCTAATATCAAAACAATGAAAGGGAATTTTTCTAAACAAGATGGGGCAATTCATATACCTGTGTAACCCACATATTGGTACTCATGATTTGATTCTTCAAGTTTACATCGATTAGTTGAGTTAATTTGAGTCCCAATTTGACCGTAAGTCGATCGCTACAATAATTTTATCTTAATAACTAATTGTGATTTATTAAAAGGGTACATACGAATTATTGCTGACTGGAAGAATCAGTTTATTGTATCTGTTCATTGATTAAAATATTAGTTCCATTTTTTATTGTAGACAAAATCTGTTTACAACTCACCCTGACATAAGATCATCGTACAATCGTTTGGCATCTGAAAATCAATTAGTTAATTTTGATTCAATTAACATTCAATGTTAGTACCTGGATTACAATGGACCATATGTATCCACAGTAAAGCCATTTGGACGAAACAGATCACACGATCTGTGATCATCGTCCAATTCTTCAACTTCATATCGTTTCATATACGGCGTTTGTGAGACGAGAATCGCATATACAAAATGCCTTTCAAGATCAAGTAAAGCTTATCCGATTGAATTGGCAGATGAATGGAATTGAAGTGCATTACCAATTGTCACACATACACACGGACACACACTTTCGAGCAAATATAGTTAGCACTTATGGGTGAGTGAGGCCAGTGGATGCGGCTCTATTGGAACGGGTGCGGATGCCAAGACATGCTCACAATGAGGATGCTAACATTTGGCTCAAGTCTCAAAAGACCTTGCCTTGACAGTTCTAGTGTTCACATACGGTTAAATGCAATTGATTTGTACGATTATGTATCTTAAAGTGTAGTCAATACACATATCGGTGAACGAAACAATCATGTTCGTACAATATTGGCTTATTTATTGCTCAAGTTATCTACTTTTCTTTACGAAAACATGTCAAGCCAATCCATATGTATGAAATTTATCTAATTGTAAACGATAGAACATTAACCAATTTATGCCTTAATATTGTAGGCGAAACGTCTCTACGACGACCTCATCAACGGATACAACAGCATGATACGCCCAGTGGTATGTTCATTGATCATTTACAATGATTCTTTACTGTTTTTTTTCATCTTCTCTGAAACAGGGTAACAATTCAGATCGTCTCGTAGTGCGAATGGGTCTTCGCCTATCCCAACTTATTGATGTTGTATGTTTCATATCTATAACTATTTACAAATTGAATATCAATCTAATCTTAATTTGATTATAGAATTTAAAGAATCAAATCATGACTACAAATATGTGGGTTGAACAGCAATGGACTGATTATAAACTTAAATGGGAACCAGAAGAATATGGTACGTTTTCAATTGCATTATCGACTGTCGGCTTTTAAACTTTATTTTTTTGTAGGAGGAGTGAATAAACTTCACGTTCCAGCCGAACAAATATGGCTACCAGGTTTGTTAAATTTAATTGTCCAATGATGATTTCAATTTTTTGTGTAGATCTGGTTTTGTACAATAATGCAGACGGCAATTACGAAATCACCATTTTAACAAAAGCAATACTTCATTCTGATGGATTGGTTATTTGGGTATGCTTCCCCATAATATTATTTAATGTTTACTAATCAAATTCGTTTGTTTCATACAGAAACCGCCTGCCATCTATAAGAGTTCATGTGAAATTGATGTCGAATATTTTCCGTTTGATGAGCAAACTTGCTTTATGAAATTCGGAAGTTGGACGTAAGTAAAATTAATAATGAAATATTTATTTATTTTAATAATAATTCATATTAAACATTTAAAGATATGATGGCAATACGGTATGTTGTGGCATTATTGATGTAAAAAGTAATTATTATTTCTAATATTGTTTATATGTTCAAGATTGATTTGAGACATATCAAGGAAAAAAATGATGAACCAGTAGTCGAAATCGGTATGGATCTTAGTGGATTCTATCTAAGTGTTGAATGGGATGTCATGGCCGTTCCAGCACGACGAAAATTAATCTTCTATAGGTACGTGTCTGCAATTGATTTATCCATTGAATTTTATTTAATTTATTTAAAACAAAAATACAGTTGTTGTGAAGAACCTTACATTGATATTACGTTCAATATCACCCTTCGACGGAAGACCTTGTTCTATACATTCAACTTGATCATTCCATGTGTTTTGATCTCATTTCTATCGATTTTGGTCTTTTATCTACCATCAGACAGTGGAGAGAAAGTAATCATCAACATGTTGTTTATTTACTTTATAATAATTCTATGGTTCAATGTTTTTAGGTGAGCCTCTCAATTTCGATTATGCTCTCGTTGGTGGTGTTCTTCCTCTTATTGGCTGAGATCATCCCCCGACAAGCTTGACGGTGCCATTGTTGGGCAAATATCTTCTATTTACAATGATTTTAATTACATTCTCCAGCGTGGCAACCATTGCTGTGCTCAATTTAAACTTCCGTTCGCCGGCTACTCATCAAATGTCTCCATTCGTGCGGAAAGTGTTTATCGATATATTACCCAAATTTTTGTACATGGAACGGCCACATAACGATGACGACGAGGAAGAACGTAACTATGGGGAAGATCTTTACTCGTGTAATGTGGAAAATCAATTGATCTCAAAGAATGATGCCCGCTGTGGAAGTATCAATTCAGGCAATTCGAACGAATATCCACCATTTGCCACCAATGATATCGATTCAAAACCATTTGGCGATAGTGGAAAAGATATTTCAAATCATTTTATAAGAGAAAATGATGGAGCTAATAGCGATGATAATCCTGAGAGTCGATTGGATGAGAATTCATTACAGATCAACAATGAATTGCGTCGATTGACTACAAGAATTCAATTCTTATCACAACATAAGAAAAATTTGGATAGTTATCTTCAGGTAAACTTAAGATTTTCATTTATATTCGTCTATTGTTTATTTTAAATTTTAATATAAACCAATCATTTGCTTTAATAGGTTGAAGAAGATTGGAAATATGTAGCAATGGTATTGGATCGCCTCTTCCTATGGATCTTTGCAATCTTTTGCGCCGGTGGAGCGGGATTGATTCTACTCGATCGGCCATACAAATCGAATCAACCGATCGATGTACTGCTTAGTAAGGTCAATAGTTGAGTTCATTACCTAATCTTCGATTGTTGTATGCATAAATATGCTCAATTAAAAGTATGGATATAGAATTGGATAAATATTTTCGATTGTAATGTGGAACGGTAGATGGCAAAACTAGTAAATGGTATAGTTGATGTTGATTGGTTGTGTGCCTGTTCACGACCGCCCTTTCGATAGAAGACCGCGTGCTCTGTTTGTACGTCACTTGCTTCAATGGCGTCATTGCCATTCGGTTATTGAGTGTTGTGAGTGTTGCAAACACACGGCGCACACCATTCTGCAAATATATTCGTTCCATTCTCATTCGGCGTGAACATTCCGGCGGACCACGTTCAAGCGAGTGCAACATACGACTCCATTCAGTTTTCTTTCATTCAATCTCACTTTCTTTCTCTCTCTTTCGCTCAATTCCCGCCACCCGTCGACATTATCCCATATTCTTATTCGTTATTTGTGTATATGTGTGTGTGTATGTTCCATGTGCCCTCACATAATTCGGCGTGTTCCAATATTGCGGACAGAATGTACTATTGCTTGGCGCCATGAGCCAGCATAGTGTGCAAGTTAGCATCAACATCATCAACCTCATTTGGTCGTATTTGATCGGTTACCAACGGGACCCAGTGCCAATCGGGAGCTAATCATTTAACATTTGCAAGTAAAGTAGTCGTACACGAATCATCATCACCACCACCATCATCATCATCATCCAAACTTTAGGTAAGTCGATTTAGTTTCCGTGCCACAATCATCATTCACAATGGTAATTCTCGTTCACATTCGTTATTTTGATCGATCGGTGATCACGAAGACGACGACGACGACTATGAGTGTCACCAAACAACAAACCAAATGAATCATTACAAATGTGTATAGATATCATATCATATGAAAACGAATGTTGCTTCATGTTGACTTGCCGTAGTAACACCGCCGGGCAAACCAAATGGAATGACGACGGGGGCAATCAACAACAACAACAATAACAACAACAAGCGGGAATAGAAAAAAAATTGGCGGGCTTATATTGTAGTGTTATTGGAACAAGCGAACGAATGAACGAATGGTCGATTACGGAACTAACGATCACTAGCCATTGGCTATTGCATGATTTTGCTATCAAGGGCGGTTGCTTCAGTTCCGTTGTCAAACTGAAACATGTCATCTGGTTGTGAAGTGGTGTGTCCTGTTCAGTACCGTTCAGTTCAATTTAATGTGTGTGTGTGTATGTATGTGTATGTGAGTCTGGTCGTGTCTCAAACAAAGGAGCCGTGTCAAAGTTGACAACACACTTCTCCTGATCGATTTGGTACACTCGCTCGATCGGCCTGTTTACTCCCGCTCTTTTCCCCATCTCTTTCTTTTTCCCTCTCTTCTCATTCTCAATCTATCTATCTATCTGTCTGTCTCATTCTCCAACTCTCATTCTCGAGTGCATACACTGGAAATGACTGGTCTGGCCAGGTTCACATCGCCATTCGGCAACATTCATGCATGTATTTCCACTTTTAATTGCCGCCTCCTCTTCATTGACATCTAACCTTTTAACTGAGATGAACGTGAGTGCCACCGGCAGCAGGCAACCATCTTTATCGTTCGAGCGAATATACCCTTGGGAATACGGTGCCATGATCGAACGAACTATGGTGCCAACCAACCAGCCAATGATTCAGTGTCCATTCGCCAATGGTCTGTCAGTGGCAGTTGCTGTTGTCCAACTAATGTACCATCATTGTCGTAATGGGTTCGTTCAAATTAGATGAACATTTGCCCGTTCAATTTGCCACTGATTTACCCCCCTTCATTCGGTGGTTCATTGCCATCGATCAGTACTTATCGCCTAATTTATCACTCGCATTTCCCTCAATTTCTACTTTTGGTCCCTTTCTCTCTCTCTCTCTCTGCTTTATTTTTGATGGTTTGCTTTATCCACGGTAAGAATGGCGCCAATTAGTGTGCTCCATTCACCGATTAGCTTGATCTGCCAATTATTGTGGATTATTAGTGGAAAAGGGCTCTTTGAGTTGAATCACGCCCGGTACTAGTGGTTTGTTTATGGTGTATATACAACAAACTCTTCGATACTGAAAAGAGTGAGAAAATGTATGTGTGTGTGTGTGTGTTTGTGTATGTGTGAATGTCCATGTATATCTATCTCAAGTAAGGGTACGGGTTAGGGTTCCAATTGAGCACACTGATGTGAGTGCCATTGGTCTCCAAATGTATGTGCAATGACAGTATTGCCCGGTGATGGTGGTGGTCGTTGTCGTTGTCGTTGTCGTTGTACCCCTTAATGTGTATAACATAATACAGCTGTATACTATTTGGATATATAGTCACCCATCGACATACATTGGCCATTTATCATGTCGACGTCAGAGGAGCCATGGTACACCAGCAGCGCATTCTCGCATCCGATCGGCTTCGTCGTGGATCGTTAGTAGTCGGTTGTAGTTGGGTAGGTCGGTCGGTCTCTCGTTCGATGCTCACATTAGTTGTAGTATATACACCATTGACAGTTGTTGGCTAATTTAATGACGTCGAATTGCGATTCTTGCGTGCCGACAATTCCAATTGGAGTTGCCACTCGTTCGGACGCCGCTCTAATTTCGGTTCCAATGACTACATTCTACTGTTCTTTTTTTTGTTGTTGGTTGATTCACTCGATTCATCGACCTAATCAGATTTTCAGATTACTTAGCGATGCATCCACGCGCGGCAACTCATCATCGTCCATTTTCGTTTCTTCCAGTACATTCATGTACCAATCGTTGACAATTGCCACTTGCATCACACACTGAATTCGTTTCGGTTCAGCACTCAATTGAACGAATTCGTACATAACAGAAAAGACGGCTTTCTCTTGCTTTCTCCCACTTTCTCCCACTCTTTCGAAAGAAAACATTGGTCTGTCAATTCGACCAACCATATTAAGCCGGAAGAGTATTTATGTTGTTTCGTCGTCCCATTTGATGCGGCAATGGCCTCTGAATCCGGGCCACACGAGGCATCAAGCTCAATACAAATTAGCCGGGAGAATGAACGGGCAGCAGATGATGGCGTGTCGTCTCATTCGTTCACTCTGATTATGCTGGCTGTTTGGTCGTCGTTGATAGCCAATGGAGAAATGATGGCGGTGGTGGCAATGGTGGTGATGGTGGTGGTGATGTTGATGTTGATGTAACATCATTCGATCACCCATCCGTTCAATGAATGAGCCCACCTTTGGGTATATAATGGACGTGCAAATGGGAACGCAATCAGCGATAAGGCTCGATGCCTATGGCTGGGCCCTCATTTGTCGTCGCACGACGCCAACAGAAGCCCAATCATTCGAGCCCATCCAAATCGTTCACTTGCTCACTTGGCTTTGCCGTTCAGTTTGCTAATTCAGTCAAGCTACTTTCAATTAATGGTTCAAATGGCGGCCCATCGTGTATATCGTGTATAAGAATGGGACAAGTGAAGCCTATACGAGATTTGCGAGCCTACAATTCTTTGCACACCAAACTAGTAAACCAGGGATTAGGTGAAGGCACCCAAATGGCAAATGATTCAATGGCAAGATTGGCCAAAATGATGGGACACGACACACATTCATTCGACAAGGACGGACGACACGTTGCCGCTGTTCCTCGTGATGAATGCGACCAACCAAATGTTTCACTGCTGTTGCACTCTCATTCATTCATTCATTCTCTTATTCTCCATCATATCCATCCATTCACTCATTCATTCATTTGGTTCAACGTTGTGCAAACATGCAGCTTGCCTCAACAAACTAAGCTTCCTCTCTTTCTCACCCAATGCAATTCTTTCATTTCGGTCCAGTTGGAGCGAGACTGCTTATCCATCAGTGAGAGGACCACTGTTATCTTTGCACACTACTGCCATTGGTCACACACACACACACACACACACACAAACACATTCACTTACTCACACAAATTCTAATATTGGGACAACAGTGCGCCAGACGGTCCAAACAATTCGGTCGTCAGCAAGTGGACAACACAACAACATCACAACGCGCTTCCATTGCCATGTTTCATCCATTTTGGATCGACATCGGATGGCCAATTGCATTCTTTGAACGCGATAAGACAGGCAAGCCCGTTTCCGTTACATTCGGTTCATTTCATTGCCATCGCCACCATTGAAGTGAAAGAAGAGAAAATGAGTGTGAGGCAACATACCCGAACTCATTGGCCTGGTTCGCTTGTTCACGAATTCGGTCGGTTGTTGGGTATACGTTTAGGGCAGAGATGCACAAACATTCTAGTATCAATAGCTAATTTGGTAGCCATCTATCTGATGGCGTATGATAACCAATCATTTAATTTATATTATTAGATTTTCAACAATAAGAATGAGGCTAATCATCTTATTATTTCCAACTTTAAATCTGTATTTCAACTTTCATTCTAATCAACTTGGAAAGTTTAGTAATGGCTTATCATGAATATTCTGTTGGATCACAATAATCTTTTGTTCAGCATATATTAGTTTGTGAACCTCTGGTTTAGAAGGATCGAGCGAAAGCAGAAGTATCACGAAACAATCGCCATCCACCGACGAGCTGGACTGAGACCAGTTCCAAAACATTGAGCACACACACTATGAATGGAAGAGATGAAGGAGAGAAAGAAAGCTAACAGAACACACACACACACACACACTTACTCACTCACAACAGCACATCGCCATTTGTCCGCATCGAATGAGTGTCAGTGAAGAGCGGACGCCAAAATCGGCTGTAGAACGGGAATGGACTGTCGGTGATTGCCGCCAGTCCCCAACGGCGTCTCGTGCCATCTCAATTCGGCCCTCATATTATAGGGCACACTTGTCAAGCAGCACTAATCTAATCGGTGGCACGGCCGTCTCATTGCCACCAATCTTTCCGATTGTCTCCCATGGTATATACCATTCGAACCGTTTCCAATGTTCCCGACTATGTCGACATTGCCACTCTAATGAGGAGTACCGATTCGTCTTGTCTCTAGTCACAAGTGCTCGAATACAGAATACAGCACAGCCAGTCTTCATACATTCATTCATTCATTCATTCGTTCATTGTGAGATGTAAAGTGAAGGAAGCCGGTTCTAGCCAAACATTGGTTGGTATTGCCAATATCGCTTAACACGACTGCAATTGGAACGTCGCCAGAGACTTGTTTCACCATTGGAACACAAGAGTATTGAGAATAGATATACAAACATACACTCACGCACATTGAAAATGATAGACTCGATCATTCGATCTGGGTGACACACTATTCGGTGACTCATGATACAAATGATACAAGGGTCCATGATGTGACCAAACACACACACACACATAGATGAGAATCATGGTACAAAATGAGGCAGTAGCCTTTGATGCACCATTGCTCGATCGATCGCTGCTTCATTAGTGGACGGCTGATGCCAATTGGAGCATCCATTATTAATGGTGCCAATCGAGACCACTTTACTCTCGTCGAATGCTTAATTTAAAGTGGCACCTTCTCTTTCACTCGACCATTCATTAGCTTTGGTGACTTATAGTATGTTCTCTCTTGGTGTGTTGTGTGTATTTCGATATTTGCTATTGAATGAATAGATTTGGAATTGGAATAAGAAAAAGAGGAAAAGTGGAATAGAATGAGAGAGAAAAAGCAGATTGTTCGGAAGAAGGATGCTCGGTTGTCGGCCTTCTCAATCACCAGGTGCATTTGTGTACCGTCCAATAGTCGAATAGTCGAACTGGGAATGGCGGCATTCCCCCATTCTCGTATTCGTTTCTACCACCACCATCATCATCACCATCATCGTAGTATGTGCACTTTCTCGGCCAAATTAACTTAATTGACTGCCGTGTTCGTTTCGGCTTCCTCTCTTCTTTTCTCTTTCTCGCGCCCATATATCGCAATGTACAGTTAACTCTTTGCGCTTCTGTCCACATCGTCAATGGGACTAATGGCACTCTGGGCAACAGATATTCGGTCCGCAATAATGAGCGTATATGTGCCCTCTCTCTCTCTCTCTCTCTCTCTCTCAGTGTGTGCTCATTACAAATGTGCCGTGCATGGTAGATTGCGCTGGGACACACTAATCAGCCAACTAATCTCGTTTGGTCCTATTTGGTTCCGATCGGAGCCGACCGTGTGCACCAGGCGGACTCATTTCACCAATGAAGGCAACCAGCATTTGGACACAACTATTGTCGCATGTGTGTGTGTATGTGTCCAATGGTCCATTGGCTACTCACACCATTGTGTGTGTGTGTGTGTGTTCAACTCAATATACGCATTCACATATGAGTGAACCAATTGGATCGCTTTTCGCTGAACTTAATTGATGACACATGAAGCAAAAGTGTCCAATTCTATGGAGGCATGGCGTGATGTGAACGCTTCAAATACGATTCTAGTTCAAAATTTGCTGCTGACGCCAAATGATCCAAACATTTATTGAAGACTGGTTTCCGATTGGCCGGCGGACTCGTTCTCTTCCTCTCTCTCACATTTTTGTTCTTGTTTTATCCAAAAAAAAACGAAAGAAAAAAACACGCACACATATACACATGGTACAAATGGCACGAATGGACACCACCCAAGAACAATTTTTTTTTCATTTATATATGGTTCAAGATGTGTATACCCCTTATCAAGAGTATACGCGAAACGTGTCTCCCGCTGTTCGTTCGACCGACCGAGTTGAGAGCATATTAATTAAGAGTGCATCGCAATTGGACGCAATTTGTCGTCCAACGTGTATGTCTAGTGTATCTAGTGTATTGTATGCTATGCCATGCGTTCTCATCGCCCGAATCTTGTCCGAACCTGTCTGGTGGCAACGACGTCGGCCTGGGCGACACATGAGACAAAGGGACAAATGAAGAGATTCATTGATTGTGTGCTGGAACGCACCACACATACGCATACAAAAGATAGATTGCCCTTAGTGGATGGGTGTACATACATACATTTGCAATGCCACCCGCCACATTGAAGGCATCCTATTGAATGCACACACACACACACATATTTCCACTCGAGCCGATTGATGCGGCCACTATAGTATAGCACGCTTGGTGTGGTCACCGGTTGGGTTCTTTTGCCTTTTATCGGCACACTACACTACACACACACACATTCAGCATTGGTATTGCCGACAAAAGACGACCCTCATGATAGAGGCCGATATTTTTTGAACACATTGGCGCGCGCCATCATCATACCAATGCTTTCAAAACAGGCCTATCCATTCGTTTTGGTTCGGATCGGATCGGTTCAGTTTTGGGACCTGCAGGAGTTGCCTCGTTACCACCAAAAACTCGGCTGACTGACAGCACGCACCAGCATGTGAACCACCCCTCTGTTGGCTTGAATCATGTGAGATGATCCAACATTGAACCAAACATACCAAATGTGAGGTCTGCAATGAACGATCAAATGCACCACTGCCACTCGAATGGTGCCAGTGACACACACACTCATTCACTCTCTTATAACACACACACAGAGCGAATATTTAGAAGCCAGATCAGTTTGTTCGATTGGTTCGGTTCGGTTCCATTTGCCATCAAATTACATGTGGCATACCATACCATACCATGCCTATTCGTTCAACCTTTCTCGCAATCAATGGACCACAAACAGCAGACAACAACATGTGCACATAGCCAACAAACATCTAACCAATCATGATTGTTGTCTCCCAACAGAACTCAACATTGATACGAGTTTCGTTCAATTCGTCCATTGCCATCGATGTATACAATGCATAGTCCTAGTCAAGGATATTCCAGTAAGTTGTGATATCACTAATATCAGCTCAATTCAAAACCATTCACCTTATTTTTATTTTTTTGTTCCATTCCATTCTAGACTCATCGGCCGATCTGTATGGCGGCACCCGTTCCTATGGAAGCCATCTAATGGTATGTATTGTATTGTATTGTATTGTGTGTGTGTGTGTGTGTGTGTGTGTGCGCGCTATTATATTCGATTTACAATTTATAGTGAATAGCTTGATTGATTGATTGATTGATTCAATGATTCAATGATTCACCCTAAACGTTATTGATCATTACAGACGCAGAACTATTCGGCATATTTGGGCCGTGATGATCCATACGGTGGTGGCATCGTCGGCAGTACCGGATCTCATTATGGATCCGGTAGCAATGGATCGGCACTCCAAACGGGCCACTATGGTACCAATTCGTCCATGTCGCAGCACACATATCCAACTTTACCGCCAATCAGTCACTTTCCACATCAGCAAGATGTTTACTCATCTTGTGTGGCCTCCTCCACCCGCAATCATTCATATCCGACTCCACCTGGACCAGTGTCAGCCGTACCACGACACGGGATCGCATCGAAACCATTCTGGAATTGTGAGCCAGTACAACAATCACAACAACAACAGCAGCAGCAACAAGGCGCCCATTGTTATCCAACGAACAATGCGATCAATACGACGCACAAGTCATCGCCTCAAGCATGGTCACATTCACCAAATATGATGAGTTCACCAAGTTCCACGCCATCACCCATTTCATGTCCATCGACACCATCGCACCATTTTGCCTCCTCACCACATCATTCCCAATCACATCATAACGGAATTGTAAACAATTCTACTTTAACGAACAATGGTGGTGGAAATAGTGGTAGCAACGCTGCCGGTGGTACATCAACCAACCTTTCGTGTAATAATAATCCATTACAATCATTACAAAAAATGGTACAAATCGATACGGATAACAATGACATTCGTGTACAATATGAGACAACCGGTTCATCAGTAGCATTGGGTGCAACCAATACTGGCCCGGCCATTCCTGGACAACATCAACCACCGCCGGGAACAATTGGTGCCATCGATTCAGAGACTGGTTATCCCACATATTACAACATGGATCAAAATCGAATGTGTGCCACACCACAAACCGCATACCCTGCAATTGCTGCTGCTGCTGCTCAAGCTCCATTCAATTCGGGGCCATTTTCACCCACGATGAAACCTACTCAGGAAATGCGAGCACAACCGTTGCAAAGCAACAACTGTATAAAGGGAGAAAATGGAACTGACAACAACGGTGAGCTCAATACGAATCGATCAAACTCGTTACAACAACAACAACAACAACAACAACAGCAACGTTATGCAAGCAAACTCTCAAAGGAGACCAACTTCCTAAATCGATCGTGTAGTACGGACACTTGCTCGAATGGTTCGCCCACGGCTCAAACAGGAAAGATTGCAACGATTGGAGAATCAGTGATCCAATCGGAGCAAACCCACGATTCTGTCAACTCATTTCGTGGTTCGGATGTGACCGGAAACTCTCGCGACTCGGCCAAATCGACCGATTCCGATGGAATGTCCTCATATGCGGTCAGTCAATGTCCAACGCCGAGTAACACATGGAAATTGAACCAAACGGCAGTTGGACAACAGCCGAACGAGTTTCGGCAAAGCAACTTTGCCACATCATCACAAGGTACCAAATCATGGTGGCAAGATACGGCCATCTCACCATCGGCCAATCGGCCATTCACTCCACACATGTCCGATTGTACCCAATACAACAATTCTAGTGTAAACAATTATTCATCATCGCAAGTGTCCCATTCGATGGCTCCCACCAATTCGAATGTTTCTCTACCTCCTAACCAATCTTGGTCTCAACCGCCATCTTCAACGTCACCAATTTCAGGTTCGGGACCACAAATACTCACAGGAGCCGGCGGCTTTTCCGCTGACGGCGTCGTCGTAGTGAAGAAGAAACGAGGTCGACCGTTTGGAAGTAAAAATCGTCGCAATTTGGAAACGACACCAACGGCATCCAATGTTGCAAGTGCAACGGAAACGGGCAAACGGAAACGTAAAAGTGTTCTCGTCGACATCGGCGTCAACACCAACCTATCGTTCGATGTACAAGCTAGTCTCAATTATGATGATTCGTTTGCATTCGCTGAATCGACCGTTAAGCACACTCTTCCGTTGGTGATGCGACGGAAGAAGGTGGTTGGTCCAGTGGTTCGTATCGACAAAACCAATGTAAATCAATGTACTCAAGCCAAATACAGTATCGTTAATGTGGCCAAGCCTATTGACGAGGATAGTAAAGATTCATTGAAAGCAAAAGGTACGACAAAAGGTGGTGTAGAGTCGGCAAACGGTGTACGAAAGAATGGTCTTACGAAGAAGAATCCGGCATCGAATTCGAGTAATTGTGTTCAATCGGAGAGAGGTTGGATTTGTATATTGTGCCATAAGGGTCCCAACTACAAAGGATTAGGTGATCTATACGGTCCGTATGGTGTTATGTTGGACAAGTCAAAGTTACTTTCATTGGATCTGGACAATTCTGTACATGAGACACATGAAGAGACTGAAACAGTTACGGAACAGACCTCTGAACGAAGATCGTTGAGACGAAGAGCCGATTCGAACAATGATGAAAGTAAAAATAAATCAGCAACAACGAATGAAGAGACAAAGGAAACTAAATTAAATGTCGACGTATGGATACACGAAGATTGTATCGTTTGGTCGAACAATGTTTACTTAGATGGAGCAAAGATACGTAACCTCGAACCAGCAATTGTCGAATCATTTAGTAACGTAAGTTGACATTGATTTTTATGGAAATTAATTTTTTGTTCATTGATGTTATTGTTTTTTCAGATATGCACGAAATGCAAATTACCTGGTGCTACTTTGGGATGCATCTATAAGAATTGCAATGTTTCACCGCTACACTATCTTTGTGCAAAAGATAAAGGTAATGTGTCATTAGTCAATACTATTCGCAATTAACTAATGTATATTTGATTATCTAATTAGACTGTGATTTGGACGAGGAAAAATTTATTCTTAGCTGCTCCAAACACAAGGTAGGTGTTATCGCCTATTTTCAATCAATGTTCCAATCAAACTAATGTTTTTCCATTTATCATTCACCTACAGAAGCGACGAATTGTGCCCAAAGAGGTGGATGCCATCGTTGAAGTATCTGAGGCTACCACTACGGCCACCAATGATACTTGAATAGTATTCCCACTCGAATGGCACATTTAGTTGTACATCGACATATTATGCCCACATAGTCTTGACCGAGATAATCAATTTCAAATTGATTTTGAACATTCATTTGGTCATTCTCTTTCCCCTTTTCCCCCTTTCCCTCTATTCGTCTTTTTCACTCACTTGGTGGGACCATCATTCCATCTATCTATTTATCACCATTTCGCCATATTGTTTTCATTGTTCTTCGCTTTGTGTCTTGTTCAAAAGTGGCTAGCATTTTGTGATTTATTTTGTGACTCATTTGTCGATCACTTATTTCTCAATTTGCTTGCAAAATCAAACCAATCAATACCACCATAATAAATACGTTCTTGTGATATACCTAAATGATGATATGATCATTTATTACAATATTGTTCACATTTCATTTCAATGTACGAATTGAATTGAAATCCTTCAAATACAAATCGGTATGGTATGGCTCGTTACACCTGTGTTCAGTTTCGGCAAAATATCGATCGATACAACTAATTAATAATATAATTAATGTCAATTTTACTACATATACTTTTGTACATGTGTACGGTGCCCGTAGCGTTTCCAACTAATTATTATCTACCAAAGAATTAATATACGGTCTTTAGTGTGAACGTTTTTTTCCCATTGTAGAACGCATCGAAGCAAATCAAACTGTTCGAAACGTTTGATAAGCTATAGAAAAAGAATAGATAGCATTGATCAATCAAATGGCAGTAGCATCGATCAATGTTTTTATATACTGTTTGTGATAATGTTGAGTTCAATAATGTAACATGTAAGGTTGAATTTGGTATCTTGCCATGTACTGGCATCTTACGGCCATTGAATGCATCATGTCACATCATTGACAATTGGAGACGCCAGATGTGGGTGAGAGAGAGAGAGTGGACGGCGATAAATTGAAAGAGCTCAGGCGCGGCCAGAACCTATTGGTTGTTGGTTGGTTGGTTGGTTTGTGTGCTCATCAAATCATCATATCATATGCTTGGCATTGCTCAAGTGCGATCACCCTCGTAGTAGTGTTTGGCCTATGCCACTGCCACTGTACGTAAACCACCATAGGATACAATACACTCACATAGACATACACATATTCCATCGTCATCGGTTGACGTTCAGAAGAAACGAGACGAGTTGTGCCACGTTTCATACCGCTCAAACACTTGATCATCGTCATCATAAGCCGATTCCATCATCAACATCGCTTCAATTAACATCAGTTGATCATTGTGTTCATACATCATTTGAAACACCATTTATTCTATACTCCTTAATTCCCAATCATGAAAGGATACCTGATTCTTAGTGTGGTCGCTTTGGCCACCATTGTCAATGTAAATGGACTTTTGGATGGAATTAAACGTGATGACAATGTTCTCGTACTGACCAAAGATAATTTCGATGAAGCAACCACCGATACGACCATTTTGGTTGAATTTTGTAAGTTGTCATTCACAAATCTCGTTTATTGTTGTCAACGCAATGATGACGTATTGTTTTTTTTTGTTACCTAAATAGATGCTCCATGGTGTGGACATTGTAAAGCATTGGCACCGGAATATGCAAAGGCTGCTGGTAAATTGGCAGAAGAAGGATCCACTCTGCTTTTGGGTAAGGTTGATGCCACCGAAGAATCTGATCTCGCCGAAAAGTTTGAGATTAGAGGGTATCCTACCATAAAATTCTTTAACAATGGTAAACAACTTGAATATAATGGTGGCCGAACAGCCGATGATATCGTAAATTGGCTTAAGAAAAGACCGGTCCACCAGCTGAAGAACTTACCACTGCCGATGAGGCTAAAAATTTCCGAGATAGTAAAAAGGTCGTTCTTGTCGGTTACTTTGATTCAAAGGATAGTGCAGATGCAAAGGTTTACTTGGATATTGCTGCCGATTACGATGAGATTACATTCGGTGTTACATATGACAAAAACGTTGCTGACGCACTTGAATTTACTAAAACTGGAGTTGTTCTCTTCAAAAAGTTCGATGAGGGACGTGCCGAATTTTCCGAAGAGCTTAACGTTGAGAATTTGAAAAAATTTGTGTCCGCCAACAGTCTTCCACTCGTCGTGGAATTTAGTCACGAAGTAAGTTCTATACATTGCATTTCAATATGTTAAATTTTAATCATATTTTAATCTTTATTTTATCTAGACTGCACAAAAAATTTTTGGAGGTGATATTAAGACTCACAATTTGTTGTTTATTAGCTACAAGAGTGATGAATACGCAAACAATGTTGAGTCATACAAAAAAGTAGCCAGTAACTTCAAGGGTAAAGTTCTTTTCGTTACCATCAACACCGATGAGGATGATCATGAAAAGATTATGGAATTTTTTGGTCTGAAAAAGGAGGAAGCTCCAGCAATGCGATTGATTCGTCTTGAAGATGAGATGACCAAGTACAAGCCAGAGAAAACTGACTTTAGCGAAGAAGCTGTCTCTAATTTTGTGAATGGTGTCCTTGAAGGAAAGATAAAGGTAATTTACACAAACAAAAATAGTGAAAGCAATCAATGATTTTTTTCTTATTAATTAATATTTACACTTTTATTTAGCAACATTTGCTTTCGCAAGATCTCCCCGAAGATTGGGACAAAAATCCCGTCAAGGTATTGGTGAGCACCAACTTTGATGATGTTGCATTGGACAAGTCGAAAGACGTTTTGGTCGAATTCTATGCTCCATGGTGTGGTCATTGTAAGCAATTGGCTCCCATCTATGACCAACTTGGTGACAAGTACAAGGACAATGATCAAGTAGTGATTGCAAAGATGGACTCTACCGCAAACGAATTGGAACATACCAAAATTAACTCATTCCCTACTATTAAATTGTACAAACGTGAAACAAATGAGGTATATAATTTTTATATATTGATCAAGTCTATAATTGCCACTAACATGTGTTTCAAAATAGGTAATTGAATATAACGGTGAACGAACTTTGGAAGGATTGTCCAAGTTCATCGAAACTGGAGGCGACTATGGACGCGCCGCTCCTGAAGAGGTGATTTTTTTTAACAAATACTAATATGTTTCCCTCTCCCTTTTTGATAGGTTTTCCATTATGTTGGGGAAAGAACCTTAGAAGGCTTGAGTGAATTTATTGAAAGTGGTGGCATAAAGGGTTCCAATCCCCCTGCCGAGGTTAGATCCAAAAAAAAACAACAGTTGCTTGCTTTTATAGATGTCCCTTGTTTGCTCTTAGTATTATTATTGTTATCTAAATGTTTTGTCCCGTTTTATATTGGCCAAGTGTTTGCAAATGTGTTCGTTTTTTTTTCAAATTACTAACATTTGTCTTATTTTTTCCCTATACAGGAAACTGAAGAAGAAGAAGAGACAGAAAAAGAACCACAAAAGGACGAACTCTAATTGTAATACAAGTTTTACTCTCTTTTTGTACTTATGTGTCATTTATATGATTATATTTATAGCAGGCTTGTTAATAAAATTTATTAATATGAAATATTTAATGGGTTCTACTCGTAAACCAAAGATCAATGCTAAATGAGTAAAATGTTCAATGGATCTGCTTATTATTCATTTTATTTATTTTCAACGAGATGACGATGAGCTTGAACGTGAATCGCGTCCTCGCCGGCGTGAATCTCGAACCGGTGATCGGCTTCTCGAACGGCTTACTCTACGCCGCGGCGGTGATCGACGTGGAGGAGAACTATTAAGTCAAATTTAAATGGGAACACGATAAGATAAAACACATCAATTGAAAGATTATGGGAAATACGAACCGTCGTCGTCGATTTGGAGGGGAACCATGTTGGCGCCATCCTGGACCACTGCTACCACCACCTCGACGCGGAGTAATTGGTGGTGGCGGTAGTCCACGACCCTTATGCAAATCTACTTTAGATGCTGAAATTTCCTGTCCATCAATCTGTCCACCATCCATATACTTGACAGCTTTCTCTGCATCATCCGAATTGTCAAACTCAACGTAGGCAAAGCCACGATGAAGGTGTGGATGGACTCGGTCCATCGGCATTTCAACATCAAGTATTTACCAACTTTTATTCAACTTATCCTGTATGTGGCTGGACAAGTTTCTGCCAACTCGAAAAATTAGTACTGTTTTGTGTAGGGGTATTCAGAGTATTTTTAAGCGAAATGTCACTGAAACGAAACGCAAATTTGGCGATTTGGCTTGTTTTACCGAGAAGTTTCTTCTCACCAACCGTTTCTCCGCTGACCAGTTGCGAAGGAACTTCTTCAATGTCTTTGACTGCGCAAGCAAATCAAAGCTTCAATATACATATATAAACACCAACAACAACAACAATTAATTTATTCTTCTTCGATTGCCTCTTCTCGATCGGCCAACTATACATCATAATTGTTGTCTGTTGGTAATGGTTGTCAACAATTGTCATCGTAGCTACATCGTTTTAGCAAAGTCTACTAGAACGACTAGAAGCAGCATCCTTTGAAGACAAACAAGCAAATGAGCAATGTCCTTACCAATCAAGTCAATGAAACAATCAATGAAACAAGAAACAAAAACAAACAATTCATTTAACCAATCACCAATTTAAGCATAACCAAATGTATTCACAACTGGTAACGCTTGAAATGGCATTTTATACTCAATGTTTTGATTGAGTTATGATGTATGCTATTCCCAAAGAAGTCTAGTTCGTCTGGTTGGTAGTCAAATTCTTATGTCAAATGTATTCTGTGGTGGCGCGAACATGAAGTGGCGTCTTTTAATGGCAAATATAAGAAGGCATCAACTGATCAACATCATCACACATCATATGGTGACAGCAGTTAGCAATTCAACGTCTCTTTTGGTCAACGATCTCGAAAATGGTGAAGCGATGCCGTACTTGGAAAAATGTGTATCGAACAGTTGCCAGCAGAGGACGAGGGTCAAGCAAAGAACAACTTCATTAGATGGTAGTGGACGGTAAACAAAGCGAACTTTTGTTTGATACTGGAGCAGAGCAAAGCGTGTTGCCACAAGAAATTTTCGGAGAACCAGGGCACAGGAATACGAAGAAGTTTGGTACAAAAAGCAAATTGGCAGAGATAGAAGCATACGGTCTAATAACGAAGTTGATGAAAACAACGGATGGGACATTCCTGCCATTCACAACGTATATAGCAGATATTCGGATGTCAATCTTTGCTATCATATTCATCAAACAGTATCGGATAACGTTTGATGAGAATGGAGTGAGAGGCACCAAAGATTTGTACTCAGGGAAAAAGAGGATTCAGGAAAAACGGAAGAAGACGAGCTGGAAAGTGAAGATGGAATGTTTCTAATAACAGCAGAGGGCTTAGATGAGGATGACGAGTCAGAAACAAACAACCGGGCGGTAGATCAACAGCTGAAACAAATTGGGGATAAATGGACGTCGCAGGCAGACGAGTTAGGATGGACGGATCAAGTGAATTAAACATCAGTGTGAATCCGTTTTAAAGAATTGAACCTTTGATTGTACAAAAGATTCGTTCGTAAAATTCACCTTTCCATAGCGACAAAGCAGCTTGATGTAATCACTGTAGATTTAAATCTAGTTTTGGTAGTGAGCAAAAGAATGATTCGTTCCTCACAATGGATACATCCTACTGTCCGTGTAATTGAGACCGACCCAACCTCTACATCTCAAACCGTTGAAAAGCTTGGTCAACAGACAAATTTCGAATAGCTTCAAAATATATATTTCTACTGGAAATCTGCAAATGTTTCAGAACAGTATATAATGAAACGAAGTCATTTCAATTGAAAACCATTCAACAGAATAAACACTTTATGTCCAATTATAGATCATAGATCTGTAACTCAATGCTAAAAATGTACACGTTTCGGTCATATTGCGAAAAATTGTCAAAACTCTATCCAATGTGTCAATTGCTCATCGTGTGATGATTGTTATTGTTGGACAACTATCGTTGGTTAACATTTATAAGATATAAGAATACAACCAGGATGCGGATGCTCTATCAAGAATTGAAACAAACACGATCAATTCTATCGCAGGAATATGAGAATGAGTAGAAGTTAAGACAACAACGTAATAAATCACCGAATCTGTTCGTCGTGGAAAACAACCTTCTGAATTTTAAGGAAAGCGTCAATGCTCACAACCGATTATGTATTCCACAATTCAGAGTGAAGCAAATGCTAGTCGAATGTCATGACAACATGAACCACATCGGTCAGAAAAAAGCGATCGACATTGCGTTCCAATGTGTTTACAGCCCTGGGTGGCACAACTACATCAAACAGTGGATAAGCAAGTGCATTAGTAACGTCACAAAGCATAGACGCGCAAAGACGATTCTCCCATTGAAGCCGACTGATATCACCAAATTCCGCAACTTCAAACGAATAACAATCGTCGACCTCATGGCTATTCATCCGTCAACGTTTGGAAACAAATATCTCATCATATTGCAAGACTATCGTACATAGTGTATAGAGGCTATCCCTTCAAAAGTGACAACGGCTAAATCGATCATACTTTGGCTGAAAGTCATTGCTGACCACATTATGCGTCATACTCTCGTCCAGCCATCGCTGACACATGTATATCGCATGGGTTCGCATCATGACCAATCCAGGACTAATCGTTAGTCATTAGGTTTACTGTTCAACTCTTACTCTTGATAACAACATCGATGACTCGAGGTTGCCTCGTCATTCGATTGTCAACTAAGACTCAACTGGCACTTTGTCTACAAAGACAAGACCACGGCTGGCTCCTCACGAAACATGGAAATACGGGATGACACTTTCGGATCTTTTCGGATCGGATCTACTCCTCCAAGTCAACGCGATCAAAATCCACAACTGCTTCATCGAACACCGAATCGACATCAGCAACCACATCAGCAACCACAGCAGCAATCCGACGAGCGAAACCACCGAAGCGATTGAATAAAGGAAAACGGGCGAAATCTGGTTCAAAGGAACCGAAAATTTGTTGGTACCACAAGCGTTTTGGGTCGGATTCTCGAAAGTGCATCAAACCTTGCTCACTCAATCAAAAATAAAAGTTGGTAAAAAAACGGGACTCGGAGGTAGCTGCCGCCTCAAACTCCGTACCTCTTTCCGTTGTATCCCCCAAAACCACCAGTTCCGAACATGTAAAAACAAATCATTCTTGTATTACATCATCATTTCGTTTGTTAATTAAAGATCGTTTAAACAATCTTAAATTTCTTCTTGACACGGAATCAGAAGTATCAGTTCACTCACCAACTGAAGCTAATAAACGAAACGGAACTTCATCTGATTTGACTTTGTTTGCGGCAAACAATACTCAAATCAAAACCTATGGTACCTCTGCCATCGAACTCGATCTTGGGTTCAGTAAAAACTTCGATTGGGATTTCGTCATCGCTGACGTTAATATGCCCATCATCGGAGCCGACTTCTTGTCACATTACCATCTTGCTCCTTACCTCGCTGAACATCAACTCATTGACATGAGAACGAAACAGTCAGCTGCTTGTTCACCTACGACAACACGATCGTATGGACTCAGCAGGGTAAACAAATCGGTAAACAACGAAATCCTCGCCAAATACCCTTTGCTCTTTTGTAAATTTAACCCGGTCAAAACACCAAAACATTCAGTCACTCATCGGATTGAAATCATTGGTCGACCAGTTAATTGTCGTGCTAGACAACTGGCACCCGACAAGTTACGAATTCAAAAACACACAATTTCAAACGAATGGCAATCGTCGATCTCATGACATTGATGACTAAAAAGAATAAAATAAAATAAAAGAAGAAAAAAACTTGCAAGTTTAAAAAACTTGCAAGTTTTTTTTCAATTTTAAGAAAAATTAAAAAACCAACTTTTATTCAAAAACGCTCTAAAAAGTAAAAAATAAATTAGAATTATAAAAAATGCTCTAAAAAGTAAAAAATAAATTAGAATTATAAAAAATGCTCTAAAAAGTAAAAAATAAACTTGACCTAGTCAACCCTTTTGGCGTTGAAGAATTATATCAGGCCCCTAACGGGGCCTGACATAAACTTCGCTATGGACTTGATCTAACCTCCGGAAATTGACTAAAAGTTGAGGGGCGTTCAACGAAACTTGTTCTTGCTTAAATACTTGAATCAGCCGATGACTTTCCTTTCTAAGTTAGGTTTGGTGTACGCGATGTTGCTTTAATTCTACCATTAGGTTCTTGATGCAGACAATAGGTTTCAATTCAAAGTTAGATTAGGTGTACTCGATATCACAAAACTTTACGAGAATAGTCAATTTGATTCTTGATGCAACCGATAACTTTCCTTTCTAAGTTAGGTTTGGTGTACGCGATGTTGCTTGAATTCTACGATTAGGTTCTTGATGCAGGCGATGGTTTGAATAGGTTTCTAAGTTTGATTATAATCAAACTAAATACTATGATCGGTTAGCTGTAATGTTTTCTTAATTAATGGAACTAAAAATCAAACAATTTTTTCATTCAATCATCAATTCAAGCACCAATAAACGTTCGGTTCATTTCGTTGAACGCCCCTCAACTTTTAGTCAATTTCCGGAGGTTAGATCAAGTCCATAGCGAAGTTTATGTCAGGCCCCGTTAGGGGCCTGATATAATTCTTCAACGCCAAAAGGGTTGACTAGGTCAAGTTTATTTTTTACTTTTTAGAGCATTTTTTATAATTCTAATTTATTTTTTACTTTTTAGATTCCTTGATTTACATACTAATTAACAATTTTTATTATACAGGAATCAAAGTGTGCCTTCATCTTCATCAATATTTTCCACATTTTAGTATACGTAAAAATGATCTTGCCGCTTCCTATGGATTGGCTAATAATGAAGATCATAATCAATCGATCAACGAAAAGGATATAATTGAAATTTTCATTGGTGATCTAGAATATGCTATTCAAAATCGGTTGATAAATGAAAATGGTTTGAGCAATGCTGATGAACCAAGAAAGAATGATGGTAGAAGTGATGGTGATGATGAACATTACATCTACAATGTGAAACCATATATGTCAACGTAAACGGCCTTTTTTATTTATTGAAATGCTTTAATGTGAATGTTTTTGTCATAGTTCAATTTACGGGTTCCATTCAAGTCCGGAAATGTTTGTTCGCTTTTACTTTTATTCGAATTGGATCATGGAAATGTATGTCATCGTTAGAGAAATGTGACAATCAATCATTAACTAATCGTTACTATTTTATTTAGTGCAAAAACAATTCTTCAAAGTAGCTCAATCAACAATTATCCATTTGTTGTATACGATTGTTTGGAATTTACTCTTCAGGTAATTATTATTATGATAACCAGTCATAACCGATGGTATTAACCATTAACCAACTTTAATTACTTGTAGTTTTATATTGACAACCAAGTATATTTGAATTCTATTCAAATTCGTGATGTAACATTTCGTAAAAATCCAAATATTGACTCAATAGAAACAAATTCAAATGAAACAAATGAAAAATTAAATTCACTTAAATTGCAAATAGAATGGAATGATATTCCTCCAAGCAGCACATGCTTTCTTGAGTGTGATTCAACGGTAGAAAATATTATTCTATCTGAGCATGTGAAGCATTTTCCTCAAAATAAAAACTATTCTCCATCTTTGCCAGGAATCATTAAATTATGGAATGATCAATATTTTCGTTATATGAAAAGTGAGCATCTAAATTATGAAACGTTCATTTCTGCATTAGATGACGATTTAAAACGAGAATCTGTTACTTCTATGAAAAATAAATTAGATTATCAAATTCTTGGAGCATTCCTTGAAAAAGATGAAATTTGTGTACCAAATGTTACACCCATTACTAATTTTACTCATATCAACGATTCAGAACCTACTTTATATGATATTGAAGAAATTGAAAACGAAGATCTGAATGAAATGAATTTAACATTGAAAGACCTTGATTTATGTGATAACTTGGGCTCAAATGAATTATCTCAAAGTCTTTATTGTTTTGACGATTTTAATGTACCCGAAAGAAGAGAAGACGGATTCAAAATACCTCAATTAGATGGAATGGATGATTTGGATGAAGGTGAAATGTTTTTGTGTGCACATCGTGGAAAAAATATTAAACTGTCTCTTAGAAAAATGTCGGTAGAATTGCCAAAAATATCTGCAAAACATTTCATAAACAGCAATAAAATTTGTGTAAACAACCAATTAAAGGACAGATTGCCAAGGAAAACTAAACGGTCATTTGAGAGCGAGATTTTTTATCCAGACCTGGAAGATCCATTTTTCCAATATTTTCATTCAACGCCACAAGTATCATGTAAATCGAGTAGTAGTGATAGATTACATAAAAAAAGTAGAAATAATAAAAAGTTATCACTTCAAGATATGTTTGAACAAACCATTGTGGAAAATGTGTCTCCAAAAGTACCTAAAACGCGCATTAGTTTTGATTTATCTCAGAGTTCAATAAACGAAAATGTGTTTATGGCTGACATCAGTTCGATCATATCAAACAATACTTCTCAACAATCATTCGATCCATTGCCAATCGAAACATATACTACCCTTGAATGGAATCGTTCTCTTGGAATGAGCGTCATGTCATTAGAGCTATATGCTTGCACCCGTGGTGATCTCATACCAAATCCAAATATAGATCAAATTCAATTTGTTACATTTTGTTTGTATAATGAAATTCTCAGTACGGAACATTCTTCATTATCAGATGATGAAAACATTGATCTCGGCTTGATTTGTGCCATCGTTGTAAAGCCAAGTCAAAAATTAAAACAAGAAAAGGTTAACATTGGCGGGAAAATGGTTCAAATGGTATACGTATCTTCTGAAGTGGAATTGTTGCAAATGTTGACTCATTATGTTCAAACGATCGATCCAGATATAATGTGCGGATATGAGGTAGACACCCTTTCTTGGGGCTTTATTTTGCAACGATGTTGTGTTCTTGGCATCGAGATATCAGCCTTTTCACGCATTACCAATCATTACCAATCACGTGGCAATTTGCGTGGCTCGGCAAACACTCCACCGCAGGTAGTCGGTCGAATTGTGCTCAATATATGGAACATCATGCGAAAGGAAGTAACATTGCGAACGTATGTTTTTGAAAATGTTTACCAACATATGGTGAAAGAACGAATTCCTAAATTCAAGAACAGTTATCTAAACAGTCTTTGGGCCAATAAACCTGAAAATCAACTTGACCGATATCGCGTTCTTGAATATTATCTCATTCGAACCTTAGGAACCATAAAGATGTTGTGCCGTACCAATCTCGTTAGTCGTACATTCGATTTGTCTTGTTTGTTCGGAATGCGATTCGAAGATGTACTCAACCGTGGATCCCAATTTCGGATCGAATCGATACTATTACCATTATGCCGTTTGGAGAACTTTGTACCGATTCGTTTTAACAAGGAATATGTTCGACAACAGGCAACACCGGAATGCATTCAATTGGTGATGGAGCCCGAAAGTGCTCTCTACAGAGAGCCCGTTGCCGTGCTTGATTTTCAATCACTTTATCCATCGGTTATGATTGCATACAACTACTGCTACACGACGTGTCTTGGAAAAATGAAAAACATTTTCAGGTATTTTGTTTGAACTAACATTTCATAAAATCATTCAAGTGTTTTGCATTACCAATCATTGTTTTCTCCAAACAAACAGAGGAAATCAAACTTTCGGTTGTTATCGGCTGAAAACAAATCGAACAGTTCTACAATTGCTTCGTGACGACATTCATATTTCGCCGAATGAAGTGTTATTCGTAAAGCCGAATGTTCGGAGAGGCCTTCTTCCGAAGTATATTCAAATTATTCATTGAAATTTTGTGTTACAATTTAATTGATTACAATTTTTAGAATGCTCGAGGATTTGCTGTTGACAAGAGTTTTAGTCAAGAATGAAATGAAACAATTATCATCACTAATTATGAAGCAAGGAACGACGGACAGTACAACCAGGCGATTAAAATGTTGAAACAACGTTTAGATGTATGCCAACTTGGCCTAAAGATGGTAGCCAACTTTACTTATGGTTATACGAATGCAAACTATTCTGGTCGAATGCCATGTGCAGACGTTGCCGATTCGATCGTTTCGAAAGGTCGAGAAGCATTGGAACAGACAATAGCATTCATCAACCAATGGGGAAAGCAATCAGGAACTGGCGCCAAGGTTATCTATGGCGACACTGACTCAGTATTCATTTCCTTTCCTGGTGCCACCAAAGAGGATGCATTCAAATGGTGCCATATGCTCGTTAAGAAGATATCGGCACGCCATCCATATCCGATGAAGATTAAACTGGAAAAGATTTTTCAACCGTGTCTACTATTGTCAAAGAAACGATATTGTGGCTATGCCTATGAATCGCCGACGCAAGCAAGTCCAGTGTTCGATGCGAAAGGGATTGAGACCGTTAGACGAGATAATTGTAATGCTGCATCAAAGATAATGAAACGCTGTATTAAGATATTGTTCGAGACCGGAGGTGATATTGAGCAGATCAAGTCCTATATGCAGTGGCAGATAAAGAAAATCTTTAATGGTAGACTCAGCAATGTCAATGATTTTATATTTGGAAAAGAGTTTTGGGGACTTGCATTCTATACAAATCAGACGGTAATGCCGTCATGTATCATCGCCAGACAACGGCTTTCCAAGGATCCATTAGCAGAGCCGAAGAGAAAGGATCGCGTTCCATATGTGATCGTGAGTGGGCAACCAACGGACAGAGTTGCTGATCTGGTTCGTGATCCTGATGAGCTTCTTGAAAATCGTTCGTTGCAGTTGAATGCAGCATACTACATTCAACGTGCCATCTTTCCGGCATTGACAAGAGTGTTGGAGGTGTTACCTGGATTCGAGTACAGCATTCTGATGGAATGGTACGAAGAGGTTCGACACTTTCGAACCACTAAACTCAAACTAGATTCCATGGTTACGGGAAATGACGACGTACAACAATACTTTCAAACATCGTTGTGCGTTTTATGTCAACGTAAGATTGGACCCTCGATTCAGGTGAACAATCTACCATATCCGCTGTGTGAACAATGTATGAGATCGAGTCAACGATCGATTGTGATGATCAAGGAACGTGTTCATGACGCAAGTCGTCGGTTGCATCAATTCGAACGCATTTGTGCGCAATGCACCGGCGGAAGTGGTTGTCATTCGACCTTTAATAATTGGGGCACACCACGGCACCAGTGTCGTGCATTGACATGCTCCATTTTGTTCCGTTATCATCAAGCTATTCAAGATTATAATATTGTAAATCAAGTGGATCAGCACATATCGTCACGTTTTGACCACTTGAATCCCATTCACCACATGCATGTGAATAGACTGTTGCACGCAATTGATAAAGAGGATGATCGTGATGACTAATTTTTGAATCGATTAAAATTACATGAAAGAACCATATTATTAGTACTAAACTAGATCAAATTTGAGTTTAAACATCTAATATTGTTCACACCTGAAATACACTGACAAGTGGGCGTGTAACACAAGGTGAAGGATGTTGGGGTAGGTAATACGAATTGTAATAGTTATCTCATTTGTGTGTAGCGCCAAGTACCTGTCTACAACCTCGATCATTTTGGTATTTATGAGCTGTAATGTCGTTTGTGGATAATGTCGATCGTGTGCCGTGTCGCTCCTGTTTCAATTTACGCATACACAAAGCATTATCGATGAGGACTGGCCGCCAACTAAACCACGCACTTGCTCCTCTTGTTCGCCTTCTACTGCTTGATGCTGCTGCTAAGTCCTGTTTCGAGGAATCTCTCCTGTTCGTTCGTTCGTTTGTGGCTTGATCACATACACACATTCGCCCGTCTGACGCACCGAACGCCATAACAAATCGAATCAATGGTATTGGCTCACGACTGGCAGCGGTCGCATTGCACTTTCGCCAGCCAACTTGTCCCTATCGGTCTAGTGATACGGCCCATACTGGCTAATAGCCAACATTGTGATTGAAGTTCACCCCCCCATTACACGCACAAACGGCGACCCTCAACTCCGACAAACGACTCCAACACCACCCCTCAATTGGCAACAAACTACAACTAGCTAGCAACAGCACCATCGCATCGCACGTTCTCCACCAAACGTAGCCCATTGAACTGCTTGGTTGGTGTGGCGTCCTTTCCAAACATATTATTGTTCCACTAACCAACTGGTCAGCTGTCATCATAGACTTTTGTTATCCTTTCTACTTTCATCTCATTTGACCAAACATCATTTTATTTGCATAAGGGACCTAATCTTCTGTATCTTGGTATTTGATTCAACCAATTATCTCTTTAGTGCCAAATTATCGTTCGCAGTTTAATTCCTCTGTTTTTGTTGCTCAAATATAAATAAATAAATCGTCGCCATTCACCCATAAGATGGAAGCCACTGCAAAGCATGAGTTTAATGCAACTGCTGAGGATGAACTCAGTTTTAGACGCGGTGATATTCTCAAGGTATCAACGTTCATACTACTACAAAACAAAGCAACACTTATTTTCAATCTTTAATTAACTGATATAAATTTAAATATTGATAAAATACAGGTTTTAAATATTGAAGACGATACGAATTGGTATCGTGCTGAGCTTGATTCACGAGAAGGCCTTATTCCCAGCAATTACATTGAAATGAAAAATAATGAGTAATTTAGATTCCTATTGTTTATAAAATTCTGTCTTATATAGCAATTTTATTACCTTTATATTATAGTTGGTATTATGGCCGAATTACGAGAGCTGACGCTGAAAAGTTGTTAGCAAACAAACATGAAGGCGCTTTCTTGATACGAGTCAGTGAAAGTTCTCCTGGCGATTTTTCCCTCTCTGTAAAGTATGTTTAACCGAATTGATATTTACCAAAATGTATGCATATGACAATTTCACTAAAACTTTTATTCTCTCTTCATAGATGTGTAGACGGTGTTCAACATTTCAAAGTTCTACGAGATCAAACTGGAAAATTTTTCCTTTGGGTGGTTAAGTTTAATTCATTAAATGAATTGGTAGAATATCATCGTTCCGCCTCTGTCAGTCGATCCCAAGATATTAAACTTATAGATATGCGTCCGGATGAGGTTTGTTTGAATAACATTACCTGACTTTTACATAATTAATAATTGATAATATATTTGCAGTTTCTGGTTCAAGCAATTTATGATTTCAGCCCACAAGAAGCAGGCGAGTTGGAATTTCATCGAGGTGATATCATCACCGTAGTGGACAGGTCAGATGCAAACTGGTGGGAAGGAGAGATCGGAACACGCAGAGGATTCTTTCCAGCAACATATGCATCTCCTTATCGAGTTTAATTCGGCATCATCTAAAATTTTTTCCGTTTTATAGATTAACTTACTTTTATAGTTATTTTACCCGATTCTTTTCGGATCTACTCAACTTTTATTCTATTCTCTAACTTATTTTTTTTCTTTCTATCATCATTTTAACTTGCACTCTTATCAAGGAGATCAGCCTTTTTGTTGCCATTTTTTGACGTTCAAATCATCGTCACTTCAATTTTATTATTTCTGTAGATATATAATCGATTATAAATTGCATTTGATTTGTCCAAAAATAAAAATAAATAATTCACTATAAAAAGAATTTATTTGTAGCTCTTAATGAAAATTTAATAATTACTAAGAAGAAAACAAAATTAAAGGTCTGTCTTTGGCGATTCAATTTGTACACATTCAACCTCGAAGACCAATGTAGAATCCGGAGGAATGGTTGGCGGTGATCCAGCAGCCCCATAAGCCAGATCCGAAGGAATGACCAATTTACGACGTTCTCCTTCACAAATACCTAACAATCCCTGGTCCCAGCCAGCGATCACCTGACCAGCACCAAGGGTAAATGTTAATGGATTGCCACGTTTATAAGAACTATCAAATTCGGCCCCAGAATCATATAATGAACCCTGAAATCGAAAGCAAGTGATTAAATAAATATTTTAAAATAATTATCTGTTAAATATCACAACTTACTCGGTAATGGATGTGAAGTACATCTCCTTTGGAACTTTTGCGTGTACAATCAGCGACACGTTTCTTGATGCCGATTTGAAGTTTGGTCACCTGTTTCTTATTGGCAGACACTTTTGCTACATTTTCATCACTCTGCTCATCTGCCAACGTTAAATTAAGGTTGGCAATGAAAATGAGAATAAGGAAAATCACGAAACTATTGATTGGATTCAGCATTGCAAATATGACACAATACACTAAAACACATGAACCAATGTTTTCATATAAGGTCGATGGTCGACTCAACAAACCATCATACAATATGCCATCGATTGCTATTTAGGCGACCTCATCCGGTAAATGAATTTACTAAAACGTCAGATCGGCAAAATTTTATTTTGAAGTGGTTTGATGTGAAACATCATATCGTAAATTGACCGGAATAAATGGTCGAATTCGATTTTCATCGCACCGACAGAATAAACGTAAACCGGGTGATACTTCAATCATCCTATTTATCCGATTTAGGAATACGCTTAATCTCTTCGTCATTCTTCTGCTCGTCGATGATTCGTTGTGTTGTGATTTCAGTTGACACTTCCTCGATATTAATTCAAGACATTGCGTCTGCGACGTCATTGAGTTCGCCAGGAAGATAACGAATGTCTAACGAAATCCAAAAAAAAATCTTGCTTGTCGTGGTGATCGATTTTCACTCTTGTTAAATGCAGCCAGAAGTGGTTTGTAATCGGTATAGATGCAAAACTTTCGACCTTCCAACATGTGACGGGAATGGTTAATAACCAAATATATCGCAAGTAATTTCTTGTCGAATGTTGCATAGTTGACTTCTGCTGCAGTGTATTTACGTGACATGAAACCAAGTTGAAACCGTTTACCATCCTTGTCGATTTCTTCCAACACCGCACCAATAGCTACATCAGACGAATCGGTGGTCAGTGCCATAAATGAATTAGTTGAAGGATGTTTCAATGCCACAGTATTCGTAAGAGTTCGTTTGATCGATTCAAAAGCGTTTTTTGAAGCTGTTGTCCAAACAAAGTCATTCTCCATTTCATGGAGTGATTCCATGATATTCCAATATCTGCTGCTTTAGCGACGCCAATAAACGACGAAAATAATTGACCATTCCTAAGAAACTCTTCATTTCCTTCTTATTCGTCGGTTTCGGATAATTCGTAATTGCCTCCGTCTTGCTTGTTTCAGGGAGGATGCCAAACGATCCGACGCGATGACCGAGAAATATCACTTCATCCTTAAACCATTGACATTTACTCGTGTTGATAGTCATGTTATATTTTGCCAAAGTTTTAAATACCATTTTGTTTGAAATAAGCCTTGGCTTTTTTTAAATTTTCAGGATTCAATCTTCGAGGTTTCGATCGAATAGGTCGTTGATGTTTCGTTAGGATGTGAGGTTCAACGTTGAGGAAAGCCACTTGATTCGCCTTAGGTTTTTATGTTTGCCAATAAATGCTCGATGCGCGGATCCTTGTTTATCAACGATACACTACATTGGTCGCAATCCCACAGGATGCCATCCACTGAGATACCGGATGCAAAATCGATTAGTGTTCGTGTGCGCAATCGAAGAGCCAAATAGAAAAATACAGAAAATCGGCACCGATAATATTTGTTGATGTGTTGGCGAGGCGAAAAATGAACGTGAATTGACGTCTTAGTTTGAGATTAATAGTAAGACGTTGCGTTCCGTAGATGTTAATTGTTGATGCGTTGGCTGCTGACGCGATGCCGACCGGACCACCATCCCCAATCGATTTGATGATAGAAATATCTGAACCAGGATCAATTAAAAATTGGCGATTGGTGATGACGTCCTGGATGAATAAACGTTTCGAGCTCGTTGGCATGGTCGCATTGCGTGTTAGCGTTTGGGTCACCAATTTGAAGTGGTTTGATGCGAAGGAAATCTAAACTAGAACAGATCGGTGATGATGAGCAATGCTGCCCAAGCATCATCGATCGCCCGTTTATATACAAAATACGTGGGGGTTAAACAATGGTATGATTAACAATAGTTAACAATTTGAGTTTGAACTGATGATTACAAATTGAACTGATAATAACAATTTGAACATGAAAAATACAAATTAACGTAAGATGGCGATGAAGCCACTACAATTTAGATTGATCAACAAATAAGTTTTTTTTTGTATTGTATTATTTTGAATTTTAACTTTGATATATTGTTAAAAGAATAACCAGATAATTAAAGAATTGATTTACATTAGCCAAATTTACTGTTACTTATCAGCTCTATATCCTTATATTATATTACATTGCATTTGTCGTAATGGGATTAAAATGTTACTAAATAGTTTTTTGTGGATTGTTAGATTTGTTTTTAGCACGTTTGATTGATCATAAGGTTCTGATGATAATAATCATTGTTAACATATTATAAAATAGTTTCAAAGTCATTGGTACATACATCTGAATGATCATTAAATGTAAGTTCATTTTTCGATTGTTTTATTTTAGCCGCTATCGAATCTTTATCGTTGTAGACCTCGTTTTCGAACGCTCCTCGATTGTAACTTTCCAACTCACGTATCTTGTACTTAGCCGCATGCAACTCTTTCAGCGTTCGTCGACGTCGCATTTCGCATTCAGAGTTATCGCAAATATTAGATTCGCGTGTATATCCTTCCTGATCGAACCTTAAAGATTGAGCCATACTCTAACAAAAAATTTAAACCATATAATATTCAATCAACATTGAATAGATAACACATACCAAACTTATAAGTGTGAAGCAAGCATCCTTCTCGGTTCGTGCTAAACATTGTCGACAATATCGAAAGTAAATATGTTCCAATCCTAATAGGACGACGGTCAGAAGGATTCCACATCCAAGTAGAAGAAAAGCGCTCATAAATTGGTTTACATCTAGTGGTTTACTGATGTTTCGCGTGTTCTTTTGCATTTTGCAAGCCCCTTGAAACCAATATCGACGAAGCCGTTCCAAATCACCTGTAGATGATAATACTTTTCAAAACATGATTTCAATATCTGACCACTCACCGTTCTCTCTATATTCAATCATTTTCTTGTTGAATTTGTCCAAATATTTAGAATTTTTGGCCATAGCAAAACCATAACCAGTCATGGCGTACCAACTTCCAACGGTAAGTAGTCCACAATCATTATCTTCTCTGTTTAAAATGAAAAATATGTGTCAATTGTTAACATATCAAATTAACATCTTACCCAACAAGATGGTCAAGAACGACAGCATCGTATATGAAGGCATCCAATTGACTAAAGATAATTTGATCAAAAACAACATGATTCAATAATAAGATGGTAAAACGTACCCTTTCTTGACTGCATTAACACCATTTTTACTTGTTGAACGATTGAACGGTACCATATACTTGTACATTTTTGGTTTGTTTCGCTTAAGTACCGCTTCAGTGTTACCATGTGGAATCGTTCCAAACTTCAGGGGTGGATCGCTCAAAAATGGGTCAGCCAATTTCTTATCTTCAATTCCGGTAAAATCGTGATACTCTTCTCGTGTGATCATGAACGCTGCCAAATTGGCAGTGTAGATGGCAAGAAAGACGACCGCAAATGTAGCCCACGTATTTGCCATAAATCGAGCAGTATACCCTTTGGGACAATCGACATGAACAGCAGCTCCAAATAAGATGGCCCAAACCAACCAATATGTTCGAAACAAAGAAAACTTGTGATCTGTTAATGAAATTTTTGAATTTGTAAGCTTACATTTAGTCTCAGATATATATAGACGTACCTTTTGGTGGCGTCATACCCATATCATATCCAGAAGGACTTAACCATTCGAAAAGAAAGATTGCAAATGCAGCTATCTGAATGCTTATCAACAAAATCATTACCCATGAGAAGACATCGAATGGCTCTATATATGATTTAAAAAGAAAAAAGTAAGATTCTTGTTCCAAACTAATAAAAATTTAACCTAAAAAGGCTTTAGGTGAGATGATTCCAGTTCGCTTTGCAACAGCTATTGCTATTCCTGTTTCGAGGAACGGTACTGTAAAATCAACAAATGCTTGCCGATCAGAATTGATTTTTATTGAGGTAACCACAATATCGGCTCGGTGGTCAATTAAGTCAGCAATGAGGCCGTTCCAAGTGCCGTTCTAATTACGTGTTTTAAAGTTTCAATAAACCAGGTTAGGCAAACAAATATATCTAAAACTTACGTTCAAGATTCCCCATGCGCCATCTTCGACTCGATTTAGTTCATAGGTAAATTTGAGGTCATTAGAAAACTTTTGTAACAGGTCAATACAAAATCCCGCACAACAACCACTGACAGTACTGTTTGAATAAAAAAATATACTTAAAATAAAAGTAAACTTCTAAAATTTCCTTTACCTATTGTCTGGATTAGTGGAATATTTGCATGGTACAGCTCGATTTATTTTGCAATTATCCCCAGTTTCATTATCAGGAGGTACAAAGTTTATGAACGGTGGCTCTTCTAACCAGCTGACTTGTAAGCTGAACTATATATTTCCATAGAATATGTTAGTAAAAGTGTAACAAACATTTATGCAACTCACCTTTTCAGGAAGACCCAATGGTGGAACAGGTGAGTTGCCGGGCCATGTAATATCTGCAATAAATAAATTTGGAACAAAATGTTTGTCTTTGATTAAATTTTTACCTTTAATTTCGATTCCTTCATCGGTCCATGTTCCAATCTAATAAAAAATTTATTAAAACGATCAGTTGTGTTCAATCAAAATAGTTTTGTATTCAATCACCCTTTCCCATATTGCCTCATTATTTAGATTCAAAATGTCAAGCTCAACAAATTTCAATGTTCCGTCCAGATTAAATTCAGTGTTGAGTCGACCATATTTGCTTCGTATGCTTACATTACGCAAATAACTAATTAAAAACAATTGTCAGTTTTTAGCAAGTTATTCTAACAAATAAAATTCTTACCTAAACAACATTTCGCCGACGTTCCATTTCAAATTTTCACTTGAATTGCAATTGACATTACTTTTAAGGTCCAACACCTTGTTATCGTTGACCAACATCTCCAATCCATATCCGAAAACGGTAACAGCTCGTTCTAATTCTTCCAATAATTTTTCATGAGTAGTGTTGAAGTGGATGCCTGTTCAAAAACAAATACCGATTAATTTTACAATCGTCGTTTAAAATTCGCAACAATGTCTACCTAACATTCCAGATGGAAACTCTCCAGGCGCTATTCCTGTTGCTCGCCCAAGGACACTTTGTGTAACAATCCACATATAATTCTTTCCGGTCATTCCAAGATCAGCAGCGGCAGCTAAAATCTCTTGAGCCTCTCGTTTTGTCGAGTAAAGAATTATAACACGAGCTTCACTCTGCGATAATGGCCTCAGCTCGTCCACTAATTCATCTCGATAATATTTGTTTACAGTCAATATGTCCAATATTGTGAAACTATAAGATGATATTAGTAAAATTCCATTCATCACCATGATTATTGGATGCAAACCTAAAGTCGGAGATGGTCATAATTTTTTCTCTTAGTGCACGTAAGAAGTGACCATAGCCACCAATCTTGCTGGTGATAATTGAGAATCCATGCCACGAATAGCGTCGAAGGATACTCAATATAGCGCTTGCCTGATGTTCCATCGATGGAGCCAGTTGTAATAAACGAGAATTGGCACTTTGCTAAAATGAAAATTCCTTACATTAGTGAATCGTCAATCCAATCATCTCCATTCTCAATCATTCACCTGATCGAGTCCGATATTGTCTGCATTCCATGCAATCACCGGCATTCCCAAATAGTTGGTCAACTGTAACAAATATTGGGCGGAAGCAGCATTCGTTCCCCATATTTCCGAATTAGTCATGTATAGAATAGTGGAGACATCATGCACCAATAGTTCGTCACATATATTGATAAGAATCTCCTTCGGATTTGGGTTCAACGGAAGGTACACTACTTGAGCTTGAGCTAGTTGATAATAATTTGTAAAATTGTATTTTTCTTGGCGATTTTTGCCTTTCATTAAAATTTCGACCGAATCTTGAAGGCGCTAAAATATTGAACGTAATCACTTCATATTATTGGAACAATTGGTAAACTAGAACATACCTTATAGTATTGTCGTTTGAGCGTGATCAAGGATGATTTGGGCAGTATGGCGCCAATGGTAATTTTTTGGGTACCCTTATTTCTAACCTTCTTGTTCTGTTCGTCGCCATTGTTGATGTCGTCGAAATATTTCGATTCAAACAATTGAATCAGTTGAAAGATGAGAAGAAGGATGAGTATCCAACGGTTCAAACGGTTCATGTTGATCGATTCGACTAAACCATAACCATATGTCGTTCCATAATGAACAAGGTCAATCAGATCGGCATCGATACAAGGCCAATGAATGATTGTCGTTCTTAATTTGGTTCTAGTTTAGATCACATTGTCTCAACTCAATCGACCAATATGAGACATTCATAAACATTGAACACAATAAATGGAAAGTAAAATGCAGGCCACTTTAACGTACAGTTCAAGGAGTCAGGCAATTCCCAGGTCCAGTTCACATAACAACATCAACATCATTGTTCGAGAATATACCAAGTATTTGTCATGAGCAATAGAGTTTGTGAATGTGTGTGTGTGTGGATGCGATACGATGGAATGGGATGAGAGACGCATCCTATGTGACCAAAGGAGACCATGCGTGTTACAGCTGTAATTAGATTGGAACGAAAAATAGGTCCTCTCCTTTGAATAGTTCAATGTCGCAAATGTTCAAGGCGATTACAACATTCGTGATCGCATCAATGAGTTCAATATATATTGCTACTGCGTAATATAGCATGAATCCATAAATCATTAGTTTCACCCGAAATTTCCAATTTAGATTATTATATTATGGTTGGATGGTTGTGACATAAAATGATCAAACCTCAATAATTCAAATTTAAATAAACTTTATTGTTTTGTTAACATGATAATATAAATGTTATATACATTTCGATTGAATTGGAAATTATAATTTACATTTTTACAATTCCAACTGATGCAATTGCATTAATTTTCTTTGATAGATGCTCAACCATAGTAGCACGAATCAAACCGAATGCTTGTAAATTGCATAGATGCAATATAAAGTTCATTCTTAAATTTTTTTCCACAATCTCTTTTCCATGCTCTTCAACGAATAGTTCACATGCATGTTCAATATGACAATCACCCAAAATGATTTTGCTATAAAATAATAATTTAAATATATTGAAATTACGAAAAATAATCATACATACCAATGGTTCATGACATGCAGATTCCACAACTTAGCAATTTCTTTCTCTCCGGGATTAACATCAGAAAACTCGTCAATCATCTATAGGTAAAATTGATGACAAATTATATCAATCTATAAATCAAATATGATTCACTTACAGCAATGGTTCGTTGCTTATTCCATTCGGAAAATTCCTCATCTTCTGAGTTAATATCCAACTCATCTTGAAGGATGGGAACACATGTTTGCGAATGGAAATAAATTCGTCCACTAGGTTCATCATCGGCAACAATTTGCATTGTAGTATCGGTGGAATGGTCGCCGCATTTATTGTTTAAATTATGCCAATAGTTTCGCTTTTCGTTTGAAACGAGAATCGTCGTTTGAACTTTTCTTCTTTTGATACGATTTTTTTGCTTTCCAGTATTTAAAAAGTATTGCTCATGATGATCGAAATCGGGAATCATATAATTTGGTTCAGCAATTGCTACTTTGATTTTCAATGGATTTTGTTCAAATTGAAACGTGAGCCGATCATGGCATATCTTCAAATGTGTAGTTAAAGAATTAAAATTGTTACAATTTATATCGCAAAAAGGACATTCAAAATTTTCAAGAAACAACGACAAACTTTCTTGAAGATATTTAAAACTAACTTGAACCTTTGTCGAATCGAAATTTTCAATATTATGACCACTGTTAAATTGTTTCGAATGATCATCGTGAATATTATCGTTTTCTCTTTCATCTCGATTTGATAATGGTGAACTTTTAAATGTTAATTCATATGTAAAAAAATAATTTTTCGAAACACTTTCAAAAAAGTAACTTGGTACATCTTGCAATTTATTTGGTACCTCATCTTTAAACAATAAATTCCAATCAATAGAGTTATTTTTCGTTGTACCTTTGATAAGTTTTTGTTCATATTGTCCACATGTATTCTCTCCTTTAACCATGCAAATGCAGTAATATTGTAACATTTCGCTATAATCTGAAGTTCGAATACGTTCTTTTCCGTCTCGGAAATAGGTGATCTCGAATGCCAACATGTGTTCATAGTCATCATTTCCATCAGTTGATCGAGCTAATTTAAACACAATATCTTCCCAAGAAATTGGGCCAGTACTCTTTTTTGATGAAAATTTGAATAAAGATTTGTTTTCTAATTCTAAAAAAAATATAAAAAAAATATTTTACTTATTGTTTTTTAATATTAATGCGCATTGTTTAAACAAATACCGTAATCGAGTTCATAACTTTGATCATTAGCCAAACTTTTCTTCTTAAATATTTTATATACAATTTTTGCACTTTCAAATCCTATAAAATTATATGCCAATTCATAATTAGAAAACTTATTTAAAAAAAAATTGAACACACCTTCAATATAACTCAGTTCAATTGGACGAAGTAAATATTCGCTAGAAATAATATAAATCAATAAAGCAACTTGTTTTACGGAATATAATGTTATTTACCTAATAATTTCTTTAACTTGACCATTAAATAATGGAATATCATTTATCATATAAGATAGATTTTTTTGGAGAAATAAAGGCTATTTTTTTAAATAAAAATTTTATTTATGTTGTTAAAATAAAGAAACTTACCGTTTTGGTTGATCGATGACGAAGCTCTTGATATAATGCAAATATTCCTAAATATTGTAAAATAAAACTTATATTAAAATACTTTAATTAATATTTTAATAAAAAGATATAACCTTGGTATTCAGCAAAGACTTTCCGAGCAAATGATCGTTGGCCTTTATCAAGTTGTGGATTGCGAATTACAAAACATCTCGTAGATGTTGGGTTTTCTTCCATTTCATCTTCCATTGGATCATCTGAATCCCTATTTTCCATGCAAACTGACATGTTTAATCTATTATGGAATTAAGTTTAATTATGATACAAAAACAAACAAAATAAATTGCCTCCAAAAAATATCATGTTCCTTCCACAAAACAACAATGCTCCTAGAATGTGAATGCCTATTTCATACGATGTAAAAACAAGTATCGTATAAAATCCTTCTGCTATCATCAACTGAAGCTAGCGCATTCCAGTTTGCAATGTTTATCTCCAGTAAAACAATCGGCAATACTATTGGCCGATTTGCTATTCTTCAATTGATCATATTCAATCGTGGTGTCAACATTAGAACAATGAGTTTTCAAGCAACCAAAGGTTCAAAAAAATAGTTACGCAAAGTTTGAACTAGTTTCAATCTTTTCTTTTTATTTTATTGCTATATGTACCATGGTAGATCAATTTTTGTCAATGAAACTTGAAGAGAAACGGCAACAATACAAATGTGGATCCAAGTATGTAACCCTATCACAGATTCCAGTTTGGTCTGTAAAGTCCAATAAACCATCTGCAGTTTCAAATGGTGAAATTGCAGGTAGTAAAGTGTCTGTATTTGTTGGAGATATAACTACTCTTGAAATTGACGCGATCGTTAATGCTGCAAATGGAAAACTTGCTGGTGGTGGCGGAGGTATAGCAGTAAAACACTATTAAAATATGTTGAAAATTGCATTCAATCATATATTCTAGTGGATGGTTTCATACATCGAGCTGCCGGTGCAGAGGACCTTCAAGCTGAATGTCAAACCTTGAATGGATGTGAAACTGGGTCATGCAAAATCACTGGAGGATACCGATTGCCGGCCAAATGTAAGTGTGATTCATTTGTCAAGGTAACGATGATAAGCAACATATTGTTCAGACATAATCCATTGCGTGGGTCCCGTGGGCGAGAAACCTGGCCCATTGGCCAGTTGTTACGAAAGTGCAATGAATCTTCTTGTTGCAAACAATCTTCGTAGCATTGCCTTTCCATGTATTTCAACCGGTGTCTATGGTTACCCAAACGAATCAGCTGCCAAAGTGGCATTGAATGCAATTCAAACTTGGCTAAACGATCCCAACAATCGTGACAAAATTGACCGAATCATATTTTGCCTGTTTTTAGAGAAAGATGTCGAAATCTATAATCGCCTGTTGAATCAATACTTTCCAGACTAAATACTTTAATTTTAAATTAATATAATATAATTATTTTGAATACAAATGACTGCTCAATTAAATTGACAAATATTTTACTCAATTTATGTTATTTAGTGACAATGGATTTATAAGTTTTAAGTGTGCGTGGGTATTTGTTTTGAATGTATTCGTGTATCTGGTGAGCAACCTGTTATTTAAAGTTAGCCACTATTCATATGTGCACCATCTTGATCGTGGTGGACTCAGCATTTTTTCTCGTCTGTTCACATGCCAATCGAGTAAGAAGATCGACTACTTTTTTTTTGTTATTTTATTATTATGCACATGAATGTACACCGCCGCTTGACGCGTCAATACTTGGAATTGAATTAATGCGATCATTTTCATTTGTGTTGAATTTAATGGAAACAACCAAACTCGGTATGGACAATCAATTTCGATTGGCATTAAATAATTTTTTTTCCATTCATTCCATTGTTTACATATGGACGTGTTCATAAACGAAATACTAGTTTAATTTTGGCCAATGTTAATGTTATTGTAGTTATTGGTGGTTATACACAACAACCGTGGTTGACTGCAAGTCGGAAAACATTATAAACTGATTGATATATCAAAGTTAATGTTCATTATCAACATGTAACCGATACAACATCGTGTCTCATTTATCGTTCATCATCTCGGTTTCGATCGGTCGTCAAGCTTACCACTTTCATCATAAACATTATATTGGTAAGTTGAATAGATTTTGTTTTTATTTGTTAACCAATCGGTTGTTTTTGTTTTCAATAATTATTTTGTGCAATGTACATACCTTTGTGTCAATATTTAATCTCACAAGCGGATATTATATTATTTTCTCAGAATGAATTCAAAAAATGTCAATCTATAATATGCAAAATTTTGATTAGAAATTAGGCAAAAGTAAAAAATAAAGTCTGCTTTACTTAATTGATTCATCTAATTTATATGACATCTTTTATCATTGATAGATTTTCCATGATCAACACATGATTATTAACTAAATAATGTTTAGCTACAATAATTATATTGTTCTTTGTTAAACGCCCCTATTTGTTTCTTTTTTTAAAGCGGGATATGTATGTACATGAATTAGTTTGGCCGATTGACGAAAGCGGCAACGGTGGTTACTATCACGGCAATCATTAATGCGTAATATATGGATGAGATAGGAACTTATTATGATGCAACCAAATATATGGTCGGGATACCTTATTTCACATGATTCAATCGATTGAGGCGCCATTGATCCTGGATATTTTATCCACATATCATTTAGATCAACCAATAGGTAAATGAGTGGACCCCACATTATGACTTGATATATCGAACTCAATCAAACTATTATAAGATGAGTTGATTGTCCTCGACAATACCAGTGTGTATGTGTGTTGATGGCCTGTCAACTTGCTATGTGTATTAATTGTAATGTATTGTTTTGTACAATACAATACAAATTTGTGTAGATCCATTTGCACAAGATCTGGCACTCGGCACCCAATCAATCGGACTGATCAATAGATTGCAATCAACTTTAATTTTTGGGGATAACACTGGACCAGATAGTGTCTTGTCGTGATTTGCAAGTAATCCACCATCAAATCATATACAGTATTATGGTTTCGACATAGTCGGCTTAACGGTCGTTTTGTAACAACACACAAGACCGTTAATTGAGTTGTCACACCGTCAATCGTCACCAATCATCCGACAACATATTCGCGGGCTATTGCCGTCCGTCACAAACGGTCTTATCCTTGATCGTCGTCCGTAAATATTGTTCGATGTGACTGGCAATTGTTGCTGATGATGCTGATGCCGTTGCCATTTATTCAATGTTGTTTGCGATTTATTTATGACCCAGAGGCAGCGCTTTTTTGCTTTTCTTTTTCACTCTGTTTCATTGTCTTTGTTTTTTTTATTATTTATACATTTGATGATGTACTTTAGCACGCGTGTGTGTGTGTGTATGATGAATATATAATTAACTAATGCGTCAAGATTAGCTGTTTAGTCGTTATCTGTTATGTGTCTAGGCGCGTTCTTGGACACATGTCGACTATAGTGTTTCCTTGCACCAGTGGACGACGTTGAAACTGGCGTTAGATGACTTTTCACACTATTTAATGGCAACAAGCCTTCGAATGGATGACACTTATGTTTAGTCGATTGATCTCATCTGCCATATTTATTTTACAGTGAATCTTCAACACAACGACACCTTCATTCGAAATGGATCGAAACTTTATTAACGTCCTCATATTGGGACTTTCGTTTATGTTACTTTTTACATCATTCCAAACCGGTGGCATGATACAGGTAATACGATTGTTCAATAGTCATCAAACCAACTGTTTTAACTAATATTATCATTTATTTGAACATAGGGAGCCGTGGTACAAAGTTTGAAAAAGTATGATTCAAATTATCATGCCGACGGTTTCATCAGTATGTGTATCGTATATGCCGTTTTGGCAATTGCCAATTGGTTTGCACCAGCCGTGGTCAATTACCTTGGTCCAAGGGTATCGATGATTCTTTCTGGCTTAACCTACATGTACGTTCTTATTATCAAAACCATCTAACATTGATTTACATTCTACTAACCCATAATGTGTAGTGTTTTTATTGCAAACTTCCTCTACCCTTTAACTTGGCTTCTTTACGTGGTGTCTGTGATTGTCGGTCTTGGGGCAGCAGGTAAGCTATTCGATTCTTGTATTTCTATTTATATTTATTACCTTGATAATGAGTGACCATTTTTTATTTTATTTTATGCAATTATACATAGTCATATGGACCGCTCAAGGAAATTATCTTACGTTGTGTTCGAACGATCAAACCATGTCCCGGAATAGTGGACTTTTTTGGGCATTGCTTCAATGTAGCTTACTTTGGGGAAATATATTCGTTTTCACCTATTTCAAAACGGATGATAATGGTGTTATTGAAAAGAGTGTCATAACGATGACCTATGTCGTACTCACCATAGTTGGCTTGATTGGTGTCGGTTGTTTCATTTTTTTGGGCAAAACGTCCGATATCGATGTTGACGATTCAAGCGATGATGAAGCAAACGTTAGTTCGCTCGTTACTAAATCAATCAGTAAGACACATGCATATTATCAATTACAATATACCTAATCGATTAAATTTGCTCGTTTTACAGAGGATTCGTTCCGGTTGCTGTTCACAAGGCAAATGTTCTATTTATGTATCACATTTTCCTATACAGGTCTTGAATTGGGATTTTTTAGTGTAGTCTATGGTACGGCTATTGGAAACACGAATAACCTTGTCGAAACAGGCGAAAGCCCAAAAAAATTTATTGGTCTTTCTGGTATTCTTATTGGTCTTGGAGAGATCGTCGGTGGTTTGGCATTTGGTATTCTCGGATCCAAAACCAATCGATTGGGTCGCGATCCCATTGTGATCTTAGGTTATTTCATCCATATGATCACCTTCTTTATGGTGTTTATTAACTTTCCCAAGGATTCGCCCCTAAATCAAACCAGCGATGCTGCATACATCTCCTCCAGGTATAACCACATTTAAAGCTCACATTTCATTTTCATAATTTTCTTTTTATTTTATTTCAGTCTTACGATTGCATTGTTTGGTAGTTTCTTTCTTGGATTAGCCGATTCATGTTACAATACCCAGATTTATTCCATTTTGGGAACATTATATTCGGACAATAGTGCGCCGGCATTTGCTTTATTCAAGTTCTTTCAATCAATGGCTTGCGCTTGTGCCCTATTCTACGCTTCAGCCACAAACCTATACATTCAATTGTGTATATTGGCAATCTTTGCATCTCTTGGCACAATGACGTTTGTACTTGTTGAATGGCGAAATCGAAAAGAAGATTCAAACAACTTGCGTATCCATCAGAATTGAATCCAATTTTAAGCCATGTCTCATTGTTAAGGTTTATACATGTCATGTTTAATTGTTATGTTGTCCACCGATTTATATATAAAACTGCATATTACATCACCAACAATACATTTTATCAATAAACCATATATTTTATATATATCATGTTTATCAATTCAATGGCGCTAATTTTTTCGAATTCAATTTTTTCTGCGTGCACAACAAACCTGCGGCGCTGATTATCATGAAAAATTTTTTATAATGATCCAACATCGTCCCATAAATTATGAAATTAACTTTATTTGAAATAAATAAATATTTATATAGGCAAATTTTAATTATGATTAAAATTAAAATTAAACACAAAAACATACGTGAAAACATATGTTGTAATGTTCAAAGTGCTTAGAGGACATGGAATTTGGTTGTACGATTGTGGTATGTACAACCCGCATTTTTCAACAGTTATACTCTGAAACGATGAACAATATTTTTGATTATTGGGCAATGAGGGGTGTTCTGCAACACCAACACAATCTTCTCTACACGGACTTTACATGTTATGAACTTGTTCACTTGTTTATCATTTGTTCTTTGGTGCTTGATCGGATTTTCTTCATTTTTCCATTATTTATTTGAGAATTTTATCCAGTTTCTAGTCGTTCAAATACTTTTAAGGACAATGAGTTATCGACGGGATATCAGTGCTTCATTACAATTAGTTCGTACACTACTTCTTGGGGTAAGTTTGATTGATTGAAAAAAAAATCACATTCACTACGTTTAATAATAGCAGAAAATAATATAATAATCGTTTCCTTTTTGTATCACTAAAGCGTACCTGGAACGGACAAAATCGTTTTCAAGAAGATCTTTCTTCCAGGTATGTCTAAACGATCAATATCCTTCAATCGAATGATTGATTTATTCAAGTGCCATGTCGTATACTACAAATTGATAGGAAATGATCAATCAGGAAATTAACTGCTATAACAATCATATTAACGTTTATTCTATTTAATTAAAAGGCCATATCCTAAACCTGATCTAACTGGCGGACCGTCACACAAGGCCTCCGAGAATTACTATTTTTCACGTGACGCCAGACGGGCAGTTCTACCGATGGAAGATTTGAAATTTGATCAAAAACAAATTGAAGCTACACCGGGCATTCCCGTTCCAGTAAAGAAGGCTTCAGCTCCTGGACACGTTTACCATTGGGATTAATATCTTTCCATTGTCGAAAGATATTAACTGATTTGAGGCAAATGTTAATTGTTAATAAATAGCTCATTCCTACATTAGCTCGGTATGTAAATTATCTGCCAATTTATTCGAATGACAATTGTTGGTTTTGAATGACGACACGACATTTATTGTAATGGAAACTGTGCGGACAATGGTTTGATTGAATAGGTTTTAAACGATCATTCGGAATGGGCAAACGGGACGATATGGAGCAAACAAGCAAGGAAATCAATTGTGTAGTGAGGCAACACAACGACAGTGAACACTTTAATTGTGTGACCTCTTTAAAAAATGATCAATTGCAAAAAAACGTATCGAATGGAATTGCATTGGTGTGCAACAATTGTGTCGTTGTCGAAGTGCATGAATGATCATTCGAATCGGCCACAACCGCCAATGGGCCAATCCTTAGATGAAAGTGATCACAAGAGACGAGATCACAAGAGCATGCTTGTGTAAAAGTGTAGTTGTGTCTTAAACACTTTCCCAGGAATATGAGGCTGAGTTGATGATGATGTTCCTCTCTATTTCATTCACTCTTTCACTCTTTCATTCCCTTTGAACGGTGGCAATGGTTTACGTTATTGTCGACATCGACACTGCACAAACATTCACCATGTCTCATTTGCCACACGATTGTGTTCGCACCGGACGACCATACTAACTAACTAGCAAACGAACTAACGAACTGGCGCAATCCTATACGTATCGTTGTCGGTCAATTTGTGGTCAGTTCAACTTACCAAATGGTGTTAGGAAATCGTGTCGCCTATATCCTTAAATCGCATACTATTATACATGCTAAATAGTATAGCAAAGTTCGTGTGTCCACACCTGAGTACAACTGGTCTACGAATGGAATAAACCAATGGATTACACAAACTGTTTTCGCGGAGTTTCCACTGCCAACAAACATGATCAACATCAACCGAATCCTACTTTAAAGGCGCTCGAATTTGTTTGAAAACATCATTGTATGTGCACTATCATTGTTGAACAACGCCATGACCCAATTGTTTAATGCGGACCGAATCCGCATCTCAACATGTCTACTGATGAGTTGGTCCTCGTTTGTAAGTCGTTTCAAATCTTGACCGCCATCGTGGGCCTTGCACTTAATGTATATATTCTATTGGTGATACCATTCTCACGACCAACGGTCTACAATTGCCTTTTGTTGTGTTTGGCCATCGGACATACCATCTTCGATCTACTGGTGTTGGCATTTGACCTTTCTGTATTGGCCCAATGGTTCGGACTTGTGACATTAACGTTACCCGAATGGTCATTTTGGAGTATAGTGGTATGCAATTTAAACACATCAGTGTGGGCATTGATTCCCGTATGCAACCTATGGATTATCAGCGCACTTGTTGTCGATCGATACCTCGTAATTGTGAAACCGTTCGAATATGAAAGCAAGGTGACCACATTTCGGTGCATTCTTCTTATCCTGTTTGGTTTTTTCTTCATTCTTTTGTGTACTCTTCCATTTTGGTTCACACCACCGATCGAACGGATTGGCGCCAATTGTCTTCTAACATTGAATTTGAGCGGAACCATATCGGCAAACATTCAACAGTCAACCTCATTGTTATGCATCGTCCTAATTGTGGCATTTTTCTTCGTTCCGATCTCCATTGTTCTGTTCTGCAACATTCATCTCCTATTGATTATCATTGACCATCGAAATCGAATCCGAAAGATGGTCTTTGTGGTACAACAACAGCAGCAGCAACACAATTCGGGTCCAACCACAATTGGTCAACTATGTAGACAACGTGACTCGTTGACGACCACATTCAATCTTTTCTGTACACTGTTGCTGATGTTGCCATACATAATCAACCTATTGGGCCAATTTACATTACATTACTTTGATCCAACATTGTCGGCAGTCTCATTGGTAATCGTCACCTTGACACCCCTTGTCAATGGATACATCTATGGCGTCCGTTGTCAGCCAATCAAGAAAGCATTCAAACGCGTACTACAGGTTCGTGACTAACAAACAATGCCGAATAGTTTGCACTCATTATCGTTACTTCTATCCAATTGGAGTGCCATTTAATACTTCAAGGATCATGTGCCGTTGCTCGTTTCTCTTGTTAATTGAGCATTAATAACTCGTCGTGTGATATTAACTTGAGAAACAAACAATGTGAACAAGAATATACGATTGGTCCATTCAGTGTCAAATCGTTTCATGTTCAATGATCCAATAAGGTGCGATCTCTATTTACTAATCGATTTCCTTTTTTTTCTTTCATTAATTTTCAGAGATATCTATATCAAATGGAAATATCGAATGAAATTGATAAACGCGGAATGATGCGAACTAGCCGTTCGAATTCAAAGACAAGCTCAATATCGTCAATTCTCCATCCAAGCTTTATATGAATGGCTGTTGGCTTTACATTGTACACGGGAATCACAATATTTCAATCACAATACCGGGAGTGTGAGGATATATTGAAAACATATTGATCTCATCTAATCTCAGGACATTGGCTTCGTTGCGCCATTTATATCGGCTTGGTCGATCGTCACTGAGCAAACGTCGTTGATAATACTTTCAGCAATTCTCCATGCGTCCTCTTCCTCCTCCTTTTTCTTCTCTTCGGAAGTATTAGAGGTCAACCTTTTAATTACATTCGTCAATTTGCCGTTGGGGTTGATCTTGGTTGGCTCATGCTCAAATAAACTGTTCATCCTGCCATAATTGTCAATATAGGTAAATTGCAATTGGCCTTTCAGGCTTCGTTTCCATAAGTAGTCCGATTCAATGGAATGTGTCAGATCATTCGATTGACCAGAGGCATTGCTCTCGCTCTTGGCCAATTTGCACGAACTGTTTGTACCTGTTCCAGTTGAATTATACATTTTCGTCGAATGAGATTTCATTTTTGTTTGGCAACTCTTTAAATACTCAATAAATGATTCGTTTTGAATAAATTGTGGTAAATATGTTTTGGTAAAGTATTGAATCAATATGTAGGCAAATATGTCAAAACAATCGGGATCGAATGCATCTTCTGATATTGTAACTTTTAACCTTTGTAAAATATTGTCACTAAAATCGAGAAATGAACGTTGAGAAGAAATGGTGGAATGATTGAAAAATCGATCGTACAATGCTAATGCATCGGAACGTTGTCTAGAGTATGATTTGTAATTCTTGTGCATAATTAAAAAGTCGACAAAAATTTTCATGTCTTCTGAGTTCATAAAGTCCAAAAAAGTGGAGGCAATTCCAGTATTCGAATGAACAATATCCGATAACTCAAGATTCTTACTATTTAAAATGTCAAATTCATACTTTAAATAAAAGTTTGATCTCAAAAAAGATTGGTAATATTTGGATTCAATTTCATCATAAAGACATTTCCAAAAGTTATGAAACAATTTCAATTGAACTCTTAAATGAACTTTGTTTTCATCTTCAAATTGATTACTTTCTTTGTTCGAATCACCAATTGACAATATTTTCAACCGATCTCGTAATTCATTTGGTATAATAAGTAATTCAGCGTCACCGCATAACAATGAAAAATGATTATAGAGACGAATAAAATCATCAAGAAAGGTGAAATATGAGTTGTGTGGTCTATCATCCAATTCAAAATGTTCAAGTTGGTCAAAATTGAGCTTTGTGAAATTTTCCTTTAAAAATGCCATCAAACAATTGACTTGAATGAAACATGTTACAATATTTTTGGCCAATTTATCTAAAGATTCAATATATTGTAGAAAATATGGCAATGAAACGTCATCTGAGAGGCACTGATTAAGGTTATATGACAGACGAGAATCAAGTGAGTTTCTTATATTCGGTTCATACATAGATTCGGCCAATTGTAATTGATGGGAGATTTTCATATTACGATGAGAATGAAGACCACTTATTTGTGACAAAGATCTTGGTTTTGATTGTTGGCTAACTTGTGAGTAAGAATTTTGTACCATAGAATGTGAGATCGTCGATTGTAACCGTTCTGACGTTTCCATACTATATTGCCCATTTTGATTCGTTTTGATGTTGCTATTACCTATAGGTGATTCAATTTAGAGTGTCAATTAGTGTTAAACTTAAAGTTAGAAAAGCAATGTACAAACCAATTATGTTCTTTAAGAGTTTTGGCAATGGCATTGTTTGTTTAGGTGTCGTGACGCGATTATCATAGTAAACTCTGAAGAGATATATGGTATGTATATATTCACAACATTTATGCGTGTAAACAAACCCTCAAATGCGACTAAAAACAGTTTTCTACGACGCTTCTCATATTTCCGAAAAACTTTCCTAAACTTTTTGTGATTTTACTTTGGCGGTATTTGTACCTTATATTGCAAATTCGTGCATCGCCAAATATAATTATAGTAAAAAATTTAAAGAATTTTTATTTAATCAATTAAATTGTAAGTATTGCGCGAAAAATTGTGCGAAAAAAAAAGATTCATCATTATAAGTTACGATCAAATTTGCAACGTTCTGGATCGTCTGGATTGATGAAATACTTTTCATTGATTAAATTGAATATGATGGCAAATCCCATCAGAAGAATATAAACGAAAAGCATAGCCCATCCGAGTATGACCTCCCATCGACGCATCTTTAAATTACGTAAAACGTTGATACCAATAAGAAATCCGACCAATGCACCGGCAAAATGGGCTGAATAGCTAACACGTGAATGTTCTTCTTTTACATAACGACCATAAATTGCAACACCAATATCCGTTCCAACGAACCCAAGCAAAGAGAGTAATCGCAACCAATTGAATTCCATTTCAGACCAATTCTAAAGCATCAAAGCATTATGGAAAAGTTGAATTAAAATGAAAGTAAAGTAAACTTACAATAACAACACTGGCAAGATGGGCAGCAAGTAAAGAATAGACGCCACCACTTGCACCAGCAAGATAGCTGTATGGATCAGTCAATGATGATGCCAATGATCCAGCAATGACTCCAGCGATGTATACGATACCAACACGCCACCATTTATGTACCATTTCCAATGGCAGTCCGAGTAATAGTTGAACCAATATATTGAAGAATATATGATAGAAACCAGCGTGAATGAATATATAAGTAAAGAATCGCCATATTTCGTTTCGTTTACATGGATTGTAGATCAATGAACTTCGCCATGGAACAGGCCCAATGGCAGTTACTTCACCGAGTACGACACAATAATAGATGAAAAAGGCAATTTCAATTATGCTGATCAAGATCACAAACACTGGAGGTGGCAAACAATTGTACTCTTCCAGATAACGAATGATGACTGACTGTCGTTTTGATTTTGGTACCACGGCAACGGCAGCATAACGAATGAGTCGGTGTAAACGAGGTCTTTGCATACCAAGTTCCGAACTGTGAACCTACAAATGAAAACAAACTGAAGTGAGAAATATATGAATTTTTTTAGACAATAATTTTACCAGTTGCAAGAATTCAGGATATGTCAACATGCCATCCTTGTATAAATCGGAATTGTTTACCAATTTATCGAGAACTTCTTGAGGTATGTCTTCACTCAGATGATTGTTGCTTTCAAGTAAAATTTGTCGAAATTCAGAAATGGGAATTGCTCCAGTTTGATTTCTATCATATTTATCGAAAACCGGCTTCCAGATCTATTCAAATTAAAACATAAATAAATAATGATTAAACAAAATGCTTCAACTGATAAACATCATACTCGATCCATCTGAAGAGCGGTTGTTTCCGATTGAGATACATCCAAACCTTTAACAGCCATCGTAATTTGGTTAAAAGCTCAATTTCAAGAGAATTGAAAGTGCAAATACTGGTGTAAATCGTCTGCAGTAATAATTGATGTTAAACTTATTTCACCCGCGATCGCCAGCTAAATAAATAATTGGTAACGGTAGAAATGCAATGTTGCATGAAATCACTGATAAGTGTGTTTGTGCAATAATTGTGGCTTGTTTTTTGGGAGAGGTTCGGATGGGCACCTTGGCTAATGGAGACACCTCCGAACGGAGTGCCACGGCTTTTGTCAAGCAAAGAGGACTGGCAAGAAGACTGGTGTGTTAACCACACACACATACACACACACACACTCATGCATACACAATTTGCTTCAATGAATCTCGTCTCTTGACATCATATTGTTATCCATCCATCCATTCATTCATCCATCCATCCAACCAACCATTTCCATCCTGGTTAATGCGATATTGCATTGTGCGCTCTAACACAGTTGCCTAAGTAACTGCAAACAAATGTGATCCATTGAAAGTCGTGAAGATTTAATAATGAAGATGCATATCGTTTACTAAATAGCAATAAACTGACAAATGCAAGTTACGTGATCTGGGAAACAATTTTTGATTTTGTTCGAATTTTTGTTTTATAAAACAATTAAATAAATGATATTGTAAAATTAATTAATCTTGTAATCTAACTCATTGACAATTGTTGACGTTGCTCATATACTTGTACCATGGTTCATTTTATAGCATAAGTGTATACTTTTGTAAGGGTAACGTTCTTTGTGAACCAAACTCCAATCCAATGTTTGTTATTAGTCATCCTTTTGCTGTTGCTGCTGTTGCTTGTTTATCATCATAAATAAATCTTTGGTCATAATCAATACAATTCTATTCTAAATTATACTGTAGTTGGACCTCTATACTTTTGATACTCCATTAATCAAAGTTAACCAAACTAACGATAAACACCAATTGTTCAAGAATAAACCATGTTCAAGAGTTCTTCTGTTTTTGACAAACTTCTGGGTAAGCCGGGGGTATACTGGCTCATTGTTTCATTTATTAATGACGCAGCAATGATGCGCACTTTATTACCACAGACAAAGCAACCAGTTTGAGTAACTTGGAGCCTGATTGGGCGAGCATTTTACAAATTTGTGACTCCATTCGACAAAACGACGTTCAGTAAGTGTGATTCAGACGACATAGAAAACTTATTTATTTTAATTGTTCAGACCTAAATATGCTCTTGGTGCTATCAAGAAGAAACTCTACGTTACTAATCCCAATGTGGTTCTTATGACACTTCGGGTATTATATTCTTAAACTTTTAAGATTTCGTTTAAGATTTAAGATCAACTTATTTTGTGTTCAGGTTTTGGAATCTTGTGTAAAAAATTGTGGCAGTGTATTTCACATCGAAGTTGCGACCAAACAGTTTATGGAAGATATACATGACGTATTGAGACAAACCACTGACGTAAACGTTCGCGACGCAATATTAAGACTTGTACAAGCATTGGCTCACGCATTCCGAAACGAGCCATCATATAGAGCGGTCTCCGATAAAGTGAAAGTTATGAAAATTGAGGGATACCAATTTCCAGAATTCAAAGAAAGTGACGCCATGTTCTCTGCAGATACCGCACCTGAATGGGCCGATGGTGAATGTTGCCATCGATGTCGGGTCCAGTTTACAATGGTAGTACGCAAACATCATTGCCGTCATTGTGGACAGGTTTTCTGTGCAAAGTGTTCTAGTAAAATGTCTACAATTCCCAAGTTTGGCATCGAAAAAGAGGTTCGTGTTTGTGACTTTTGTTTTGACAAAATCAATCGTAAGGTTGATATAAAACCGAATCAAGTTCCGGAAGACACGAAAACAAAATCATCGACTACATCGACAAGTCAACCAAACAAAAAGTCTGAGCAAGAGATTCAGGAAGAGGAAGAATTACAATTGGCACTTGCTCTTTCCAAAAGTGAAGCCGAAAGTAAAGAACGTGAACGAGCACGTTATTCTCAATTTACCGGCGTTACAAAAGCGATTGGCAATGTATCATCCAATAGTTATAGTTCACCTAGCACTGGAAAGTCAAAGAAAAGTTCAAAGTCGAAATCATCGAAATCATCGAGTAAAAAGTCATCAAGTAAAACTGAGTTGCCACCCAGTGAAAATGATGACCCTGAACTTGCTCGATATTTAAATCGAGAGTATTGGGAACAAAGATCAACAGCATATGCTGATTATGAACCGTCTCCGTCTCCAAGTGCACCACAACCAAGTATGACAAGTGTAAACAAAACATCAACCGGCGATGTCGTGGAGTCGAAAACATTTATTAACAAGGATAAATTGTCAAATGTTGTTTCTAATCAAAATGATGATGAATTGGAACTGTTTGCCAATTCATTACGTTCAACAATTGAGATATTTGTAAATCGATTGAATTCAAACAAACTTCGAGGACGACCAATCACCAACGATAATGGTGTTCAATCATTGTTTATGAACTTGACTAATCTACACTCTCAATTGATCATGTACACCCAACAAACCAATGAAGCGCGATCCAATTGTGAACGTCTACAAGATAAGATCAGTCAAATTCGTGATGCTCGTGCCGCGTTGGATGCATTACGTGATGAACATCGTGAACAATTGAGACGTGCAGCGGAGGAAGCAGAACGAATACGGCAACAACAGATGGCCCAAAAGTTGGAAATTATGCGTAAAAAGAAGCAAGAATATTTGCAATATCAACGAGAATTGGCCATTCAACGTATGCAAGAGCAGGAGATGATGATACGTTCGGATCAGTTCAAATTTGCCAATCCAAACGCAGCGGTACCACCACCCGGTGTTGGACAACAGCAGTGGACAAACCCGATACCGGTCGGTGCTCCCGGTGCCGGTGGTTACTATGTTCCGAATCACAATTTTCCTGGTGTTCAACAACCATCAATGGGATCACCAATGCAAGGACAATATGTGCAATCGACCATACCCAACAATTCGAATATGGTAACGTCGCAACAAGCTGCAATGGTCAGTACGGTGGCCACTGTTCCAGGTGCTCCCCAACAACAGCCTCCGGTGCCATCACAATCACAACAATCGCTTCCTTCTCAACCACAATTCATTGGTCAAATTCCTCAAATGAATCCACCAAACATGTACATGGCACCAGGGCCAGTTTCAATGCCTCCCAGTGTGCCTTCAAATCCACAAGTTTCATCGACTCCATATCAAATGGGACCACCGCCGTCATCGGCTCCTGCTCATCAGCAACAACCACCTCCGCAACAGGTCATCCAACCTCCACCTCCACCACCACCGCCATCACAGACAAATGAAGAGCTTTTGATAAAGTTCGACTAATTACATTCGAATTATAATTTTACCTTTATCTTTTCCTTATCGTCATTATATGATTGATCTGTAAACATTAGAAGCATTCAGTTTGTCACACAGCAATTTAGTAAAATATTTATTGATATTAAATTATAATAATGGATCCTTATAAAAACTAACAATTGAAAGAATATAATAGTATATAATAATGAGTATATGTATAGCTCGTGATTTTATTGTAGTTTTGCGTTGATGAATGAGGTCACCTTTTCCAAATTATTCAAGATGAATGATTGGTGATTGCCAGGCAGGATATGTAGTTCACATTTACCGGTAACGGTCTATTAGTTGACGAGAAATATATCGAATTTGAAGATTAGTTGAATGTTATCAATGTTTGAATAATGGATAATGTATACAAAAAAAATGATAACTTACCTCCGAGACACCATAATCTTCACTAACATGTTGATCACTTTTGACGATCATCTCCTCAGCACGGATCAGCAAAATGTCGCCTTGGAACTTTCGGCAAATTCGATAAGCGTGCATCATTGTACACTTGAAGATGAATGCCTTGGCCGAAGCTGCAAGATCTTCTGGTTTAACATCGAGAACACCATTTTGTGTCAAGATTTCAGTTGCCTTTAACAATCGTTCATTTTGATCCTTCATCGACATGAGTTGTTCTTTTAGTTGAGCATGGTTAATGGGTACCATTTGGTTGAGAAACAAGATGAGTGCTTCCACAAATTTGGTGTCCATATCGTCGGCGGATACCAATTGACGGTATTGTTCGGCCCAAAGAGCTAAATTGGTTGGAGATGCATCTAAGAATGTAAGGTTCACGTTGGCCTTCTGTATTTGCAATTGAATGGCCATGTCATAGGCTATGACCGAGCCAAATGAATAACCGATCAAATCATAGTTGTTATCCTTCACCAATGGTTTGATCAATCCAATAAAATAATTACTAGCCTCATCGACAGAATTGTATTTGGCCAACTCTTCTGTCCAATTCAATCCATATGCTGGTCGTTTTAAATTCTTGGTTATCAATTCCAAAAGATCAAAAGAGCCTTCAATCGGTGGTACAACGAAGATTGGTCTACCCTCTTGTACTTCATTCAATTTTTTAAGGTTTTCAGTTGGAAGTTTAATATTTGGCATAGATAGTTTAGGTCGTTCTGCGTTCGAACCGGATACCGTCTTGCTACCGCCCTCTTGTCCTCCAATTTCAATCAAACTATCAATTGTCAATGTTCGTAGTTCTTGCATTGACAAGACGACATCATAATCACGTTCCAATGTTTGTTTCACTTCGACGCCCATCAATGAATCCATACCCAATTCGGAAAGTGAAGTGGCCGGTGCCAAACCTTCATAATCTTTAATGCCTAAAATATTGGCAATTGCCTTGACCAAATCTTGCTTCGAACCCGATGATGATGTTTGTCGTTGTGCTCGAACCAATGAACATGAAACGGGATCGTTCGATTGAAGGAATCGATCAAGCACCGAAAGGCAAGACGGCATTCGTTGTGGCAATGTTCCACCAATCACTACATCATTGCCGCCCATATTCTCCGAGACGATACCAGCATCGCCGATAGCACCCCATTGGATGGCCAAACCATGCAAACCGGCGGCTCGACGATGTTCACATACTCGTTCCATTGATGAGTTTGCAAAACCATAGTTCGTTTGTCCTGCATTTCCTCGACCACAACTGACCGATGAGAATGCAACAAAATAATCCAATTCCGGACACATCTTTCGGCTGAGTACATCCAAATTTTGGTTACCCAAAACTTTGGTAGCACACACCTTTTCAAACGATTCTGGTGTTTGGTTTTCAATAAATCCATCACTCAATACCATAGCCAAATTGAAGATACCACCAACTGGACCAAGTTCAGCGGCTTCCTTCAACAATTGAGTTGCTCCTTGTGTAGTTGCAATGTTCGATGTAGAGATGGCATACTTTACACCGGCTTGAATCAATCGTTGAATACACAAATGTTGATATGGTTCACGTGGACCACTTCGTGATGTCAATACAATTTGATTAGCACCTCGTTCCACGAGCCAATTGGTCAATTCGAGACCGAATCCACCGAGACCACCGGTAACAATGTAAGTCTTTAATGGATGCATCACAGTTCGAGGAACGGCCTTTACCAAACGTTTACTTGGAACGAATACTTTTTTATCCTCTTCGTTGCGAATCTTTAATACCACTTTACCGATATGTTTACCGGTAGCCATGTATCGGAATGCTTCCTCCGATCGATCCATATCAAAGATTGTACTTTTCAATGGTCGAACGGCACCAGATTTAATACCATCCTTTACCAATTGAGCAACTCGTCGTTTTTGTACACCGATACTTGAATTGGGTGCAACATCGCCAAACAAAGCATCCAATAGAATACCGTGAAATGCAATATTCTTCAAGAATGCCGACATTCCTAATGGATTATTTTGCGAAAGATCATATTTACCGATCTCCAAGAAACGACCATGTTGTGCCAAACAACGTACACTGGCTTGTAACTTTTCTTCCGACAATGAATTCAAAACGACATCGACACCACGACCACCAGTTTGTCGTAAGATATGTTGCTCAAAGCTGGTATTACGTGAGTTGGCAAAGTTGGTGTCCTTCAATTGTGGGAATACCTTCTTCAAATACGATTTCTTCTCCTCACTACCGACGGTGGTGAAAACCGTACAACCCATACTAAGAGCAATAGCGATTGCAGCTTGACCGACACCGCCACTTCCCGAATGGATCAATACCGATTCCTTTGGTTCGAGTTCACCACGAACAACCAATGCATAATATGCGGTTGAATATACCACTGGTACGGTTGATGCTTCTTCCATTGACCATTTATCTGGAATTGGCCACAAAAATTCTGGATCATCCATTAAGAGTGTGGTGGCGAGACCTTTGGCTGGTACCATTCCCATCACTCGTTGTCCCTTTTGATCACGACCAGAGAATTCCAAACCAAGAATACAGTCTTGCATTGCAAGATCACCTGGCAATGCATCTGGTGGCAATTTACCGGTAGCCAACATAATATCACGGAAATTGAGCGGTGCATAGTAAACGGTACATAATGTTTCATTTTCATTTCTCATTGTTGGTGGTAAACTTGGCCAATACTTATGTTGCGCTTCGTACCATCGAAGACTGGATAGATCACCACGTGTCGAAACATTCAAGTAAGCATGTTCGGTTTCAATTTGATTCTCTTCATCAATATCATAATGACGGAATGAACCGAGCTTACCATCACGATATATGTTTAGGACAAGATCGTTTTGTAACATTTCCGAATAGATTGGCTTGTCAAAGTTGAACGGTGGCAATGAATCGCCTTGTTTGGTGGTGGTGTTCAAAATACATCGAACACGATCGCCGCCAGCCTCCTGTTGTAGGCATTTAACCAAGCCGACCACTCCATTAGCAACATGATCGTTTGCTAGAAGCCATATGTTTTCACCTTGTGGACGTTTCTGATGTTCGACCAATTTGGTTTTCAATGTTTCTACCCATTTTTTGTAATCAGTATTGGTGATCGGAATGATCGATTGTTTGCTAGCCACTGGAATGGAAACAATTTTTCGGTATAAAAGTACCAATGTACTCAACGAATCGCTTCGTTCGCCGACCAAACGGAAACCGGCCTTCTCTGCTCGTGTTCGGAAGTTACGAATATAACTATCGTCCAACTTAACTCCATTGAGAGTGTAAAGTACTTTTTCTGGTGTAGTTGCCGTGCGGAAGATTGCCGCTAAAAATCCATTACTTTTTACGGCATTGTTTACGGATTCTAACATGTTGTCATAGTCCATTTGTTCGGCAGAAATGCTGAACACGTTACTATCCTTTAACATCAACAAATCAACTGTGTTTGCTTCCAATGGAAGTTTTGAGCTCGATGGTGACCATTGGATTACATTACCATTAGATACTGATTCAACCGATGGATTGAGGAGTGTATAGTTTAGATTGATCGAATAACCGGATGAATCGACAAATTCAGTCAACTTATTGGCCATTACTTTTGTAGATGGATTCACTTCGACCACGTTCAATCGAGATGATGGTAGGTTTTCAATCACTGTATCGATTACATTTCGAATGAAATATTGAGACTCATAAATGGTAGACAATAGGTCATCATCTAATCGGTTATTGTACTTGGACAACACTTCTTTTGGATTATTTGCAACCAAAAGTTCTTTGAACAAACGAACCAATAAATATTGTGATTCGTTTGAATCGAGATATTGCTTCAACAATGATTCATCCACTGGAGCATTTGAGGAAAGTTGTTTCTTCAATTGTTCATTACCGGTAAGGTTGGCAAACTTTTGTGCAATAGCCGTATTAACGGTTACATATTCTTGAACTTTTCGTTGTGTGGAACGGTTCAGTACGTTGACATCTTTGTATGGACTGAATTGATATTTTTCCAATGATGGAATTTGAGCTCCTTGACGACGCGGTGCCAAATTGACCTTTAAGCCTTGAATCTCAAGACCGGGTACTACGGTAGCATTGATTCGTGGATCACTAACCACATCGAGCAAACCATCTTCACCAGCTTGTTCCACTGCATTGAATAGAACTTGGGGATCACATCGTACCGATTGGAATCGTACGGGAAGGTAAAGGCCGCGAGTAGATTTGCCGAGAATACCAACTTGTAACATGGTATCAGCGAGAACAACCCAATTGCTGAATTTGAGCTTTCCAATCTTTGAATCAGAGGTGGCTTCAGCAATTCCACGGAATGTTGGTCCATAATCATAGCCACGAAGACGTAATTCTTTATAGATGTCATTCGGTTTCAATTGAATAGAACTTTTATCTGCTTTAACCGATCCATCAGTAAGAATGTTTTGAAACACTAATGGATTCTTTTCTGGAACCCAAATTCGACCGGTTACCACAACAGTTCCACCTTCACTGATGGTAAATTCGCCGTTCACTTCCATCATACGAACTTCAAACTTGACCACTTGATCTTTCGGTAAGATGGTAGCGCGATGTAAGGTGACATTCTCAAATTCAACTGGAAGCTTTTCATAGAATTGTCCTTTAACCTTAGCCAACATTTGCCAAGCCAAGAAAAGGTAACCAGTGGCGGGATATAGGATACGACCATCAATACAATGACCAGCATAGAATTCATCACCCTTGTCTTGCAAATCGATCTTGACTGTATAATCGGAAGCACTGTTCGGATTGAAGAATTCGGGATACAATGTAACCAACCAACTTTGTGAATGATCCCATTTGATCAATGGACTTAACGATTGTATGTTTTGTGAAACGGGGTATTCCACCTTTGGATATAGTTGCGATAGATCAGGATTTAAGCCAAGATTGTTCATTTTACCAATTGCACCAAAGAACATGTTCATTTGAGCATCATTATTGTTACGTTTCATCAATGAGATGTACGCAATGTCACCACCCAATGTTCGCTTTACGATTGATTGTAACAAGCAGTGAGGAGCAATTTCAATGACGATTGCATTCTTCGGTACATGTTGAATTGCTTCATGAAACAATACTTGTGACGTAAGGTTATTTACATAGTAATGTGGAGCAGAATATTTAGCTCCCTCCTCGTGCCATCGACTCTCCGGATATGACGAACTAATCCATCGTTCTGATCGAAGCGCTGGAGCTGGCAATACTTGTTTCAATTTTTCCAACAAAATTGGACCAATAGCTTCCATGTAATAACTGTGGAAAGCAACATCACAACTTTTGACACCACGTGCAAAGATATTCTCTGCCTTCAATTGTTCGACAAACTTTGCTGTCGGTTCATAAGCACCGGAGATGGTAACGGAATCGACCGAATTGTGGCAAGCCGGTACGACTCCTTCCGGACAACGGGCCTTTGCTTCCTCCCACGTTAGGCCGACGGCTGCCATCAAACCTTTGGGCAAATTTGCTTCCTCCACACATTTGCCTCGCCAATAGGCGGCCAACAACATTTGTTCGTGTGTGAACACACCATCACCATAGGCACATCCAAGTTCACCAACCGAATGACCAACGATACCGTCTGGTTCGATGCCAAGTTTTCTCAACACGTCGGTCAATGCAATTTGTACTGATGCAATCGAAACGAATGGAGCGACAGTGGTGTCTAGGACATTTTCATCTTCACTCAACAGTAAATCCATTAAATCGATTCCATATGGTCTCAATATTGTAGCCGACTTTTCGATCGATGCACGGAAAATGTCGACCGCCATCAAGCCTTTAGCCATCGATGTCCATTGGCTACCCATTCCCGAATAGACGAACCAGATTGGACGTTTCTCTCCGACACGAGTGACCTCACGTGGAAACGATGTCTCCGAATCGGGGTGTTTGTCGCAAAGCATATAGCCACGATAGTTCATACCAGAATTTTCATAGGTTTGCGAGATGTCCTGCAACAATGAGATGAATTCACGATTCACCTTTTCGGGATTCTTTTCAATAAAATCGAATATAAAGTTTACTGCCTCTTCGGTACGTCCAGCTGCCGGAATGATTCGTGGAACATTTTCCACAATTTTCTGTTCTTCGAGACTTAATTGTTTTTCAAATGGTTTCAACAAAACATGTACATTTACGCCACCAAATCCGAATGAATTGACACCCACAATGCCGCCATTGTATGGCGTATTCTCAATCACCGGTTTCACCAATCCATTGATTAATTCGGGAACATTTGGATTAGGGTTCTTAAAATGAATGTTGGCCGGAATCATTCTGTTCTTGAATGTTAACAACACCTTAGAAATTGAATTCATACCGGAAGCCGGCTCTGCGTGTCCCATGTTACTCTTCACACTACCGATCAACAATGGACTCTTTCGGTTTTGACAAAAAACGTTTGCAATTGCACGCGTTTCCACTGGATCGCCAGCAGGCGTTCCAGTTCCATGAGCTTCCACATATTCGACATCATTTGGATCGACTCCAGCCTCTGTGATGGTATCACTCATACATTTCATTTGTGATGACCACGACGGAAATGTGATACCTTCCTCTTTGCTACCATCAGTATTGGTCTTTGCATGTACCACCGTTGCATAGATTCGTTTTGCTTCGGGTTTCTTTTGTAAGAAGATTACTGAACAAGTTTCCGATCGAACGTAACCTTTACCGTCAGCATCCAAATGTTTACAAGCTCCATCTTCGGAAAGCATGCTCAACAATTGAAATTGTAACGATGTAGCTGGACGAAGACAGATATTTGTACCGCCGACGATTGCTTGATCGCATTGATTGGTACGAATGGCTAGAATGGCTTGTTGCAAAGCCATAAAACTGGACGAACATGCTGTGTCCATAGTATAGCTGGGTCCTTGAAAATCGAACGTGTACGAGATTCGATTCGAAAACATTGATCGTGAACAACCAGTAAGTGCATAACCAGAAACCTTTGAGATATCCATCACCAAACCTTCCTCTACCTCGGATACACACGAACCGATGTAGACTCCGGTTTTGGTGCCTCGCAATGATTGCGGATTGACTCCTATTATTTAAATGATATGCTTAAGTTTTCTTGTTTGTTATATTAAAATTTAAAAATTAACTTACCGGCATCAGCAATTGCTTCATATGTAAGTTCGAGTAACATTCGAGCTTGTGGATCCATCATATTTGCTTGTTTGCCGTGGACACCAAAAAATTGAGCATCAAATTTGCTAAGATCTTTGAGCTTTCCATTTCTTGTGGGAAGACCGTATAATCCTATACACATAGATTTTGATTATTTCAATGATCATTTGTTACAAATAATGTTCAATTGTTTACCCATTGGCCATCTTCTATCATCAGCCGTAACCATGTCGACATGATTGTACAGATTGTCCTTCAATTCATCGATATTATCGGATTCGGGATAACGGCCCGAGATGCCGGAGATGACAATGTCCTCCTGCATTGGCCATTGTTTCGTGCTTTTTTCCGTTGATTCTGGCATGTTGGCGGCAAGTCTATCGAACGAATGGTAACATTATTAATCGAAAAGCAAGTAAGCAAGTAAGCAAGTAAAGTAATGTTTTAACAAAATGTAATGAACTACTAGTAGCAAGCCGAAGATAAAGCAGAAGAAGAAGAAGAAGAAGAAGAAATAGAAATAATGTGTTAAAGCCCAATGTCCCGTATCAAGACGATCATTATTGTATGTTCGAGTATAAATGGGCATGCATGACAAGACCGAATAATCGCAAGTCAACAAAAGAACAACATGTATTATTCAATACTTGAGATATATACTGTTCAATACTGTCACCTGATGACTGATGATGAATGTCTCGCTTTGACCTAATCGAACTGGTAATAGAACTCGTGTGCTTCCTCACACAACCAAAAATTTGAACATATATATATAAATGTGGAAGACAATTGTGAGGGCGATATGATTTGTGGGGAGAGTACGCCCACTTTCGTTCTTACTTTCGTCATCATGATCGAACCGAATCGATGTCAAAAGGTGTTGCTAACGGGCAATGCATCAAACTATTAGATATGCTTGACGACACTGATTGCTTAGATGATTGCTGATCCGATTGGAAGCAAACACCAAAACTGATCGTTTCCAATTTGCTGCACGATATTTGCCTTGATTGATAACTGGCGACTAGTTGATGTTGACGCTTCTCTCTCTTGTTCTCTTGTTCTCTCTCTCTCTCTCTCTCTCTCTCTCTCTCTCTCTCTCTCTCTCTCTCTCTCTCTCTCTCTCTCTCTCTCTCTCTCTCTCTCTCTCTCTCTCTCTCTCTCTCTCTCTCTCTCTCTCTCTCTCTCTCTCTCACTCTTTAACTCTTTAACTCGAAATGTCTCTTCAAATCGTTAGAAGAATGTTTACCGGTGCGTGAAGAATCATTGGTTGTAAGAACGGGTTGACCTAACGAAAATGATTGACGTGCAATTGGAACAAACAAATGAGCACAGTGTCAAATGGGATACCAGGAATTATGGATGAAATTAAGCGCCGATGTGCATGGCATACTTTTGAACGGTAATGTTCACTTACTTTGTTGTCTTCTACTAAGGTAAAAAAATCGGTTTATTTCTCTTTTTTTTTGGACACGCGCACGTATTTAGGTGTGTAATATGTCAATTTGCAATGTTTCACAAAATCAACAAGTTAGCGGAATCAACAATGTTCAACAACAATGGAGACGAAGGGAAATTGACGATCGTGGTGCCGATGACGACGACGACGACGACGACTACGGCTGTTTGCTTCAATCGAATGGTTTCACCGACATACGAACACTATTGACGATCGGCTAACGATGATGCCAATATATATAACGTTTCAATCTGGACAAGGAAAGGGAACGTTCTAAAAGAACGTTTATAAAAACAGACACACTACAACAACAACAAAAAAATAATGATGAGATATCGTTTGATGATGGGGAGGTGAGGTGACAATTCGCGTGAATGTGTGTGGCGCGTGCTCGATCATCGAATGGGGATGTATATACACTAAACTCTATATATAGCGGACAGGGTCGTAATATATTATTCGGGGGGTGTGGATGCTGTTCATGTGTGTGTGTGTGTGTCTATGTTCAATTCAGAGCGGCGTCACCAAATTTACATTTGTCTAAATGTCCTCCAGATATTGAACCGAATATATTGAAGGTGCAATTGAATTGAGGTAATCAATGGATTGTACTAATGAATTGATTGCAATGTTGACGCCATTATTTGTTACAACAACAACACATCAAAATGTAATCATACTTGTTGCCGCCTCCCTACCACGCCACCACAAGGTGGAACCATACAATCCCACCTTTGGTGTAAATGTTTTTTTTGACGCCAGTATTTTTTTTCTGGTATCCTATCTACAACAATTCAGCTGATCTTCCTTGGAAGAGTGATCAATGTGATCACGGAAACCAAATTAGATCGATATGGACGTCATTATCACACCACAACACTACAAAGGCGGGATCGAATACGAAAATAGTATTCGCATGCGTCGGCGCCTTCGACCATCATCATCATCATCATCATCATCATCAAATCGAACCATCGAGCTTTTTTTTTACTGTGTCCAACATTACATTTCGTCACCCTTTAACTTTTATTACCAATTATTTTTTAATAAAAATTTTTTTCCCAATACTATTCACGTCAACTATCGTTTAGATGATCATCATCGTACGGAAATGACGACCCATTCGCCATTGTCGTAACCTTTTTTTTTCTGTTGTTCGATCGGCATAGTCAATCAACCGTTGGTTAGTTAGTTTTCAATTCATCATCCAATCATCATCGTCTCATTCCCTTTGAAAAAATATTTTGATATTTATATTTATCTAAAAATTAATTACTTATAACGTTTTTTAGCATGACGATTTTTTTATTAATTAATTGAACTTCATGGTGAAATTGTTATCCATGAATCGTGAACAATGTAATCAACTTTATTTCAATTTTTTTTTTCATAATAAGTTATTTAATTCAATATTAGTTTATATTGTAAGGATTTACCAACAAAAAAATCATTTTAAGAATTCAAGTATTCAGATTAAATTTTTATTTAGAATTATTATATTTGGCCAATCTTGATTGTATCAGTATCAATATTGATAAGAAAAAAAAGTTACTAAAATGTCGAAAAAGAAATATTATGGATATAAATATTTTGTCGCAATCGAAAAGAGAGACCGATTTGAATGTTATGACATAGATTTGCATTCTATTTATGCATATATGTATATGGCGATGATGATGATGATGATGATGATGATGATTATGTATTATCTCTTACATTAACGGCGTGATCGGGACGAATCATTCCAAAAGCAAAATCGGCTCATTTGTTTATGTGCCAAGTAGGGTGAACAAATCATTTGACATTTTGGGTGCTGCCTTCATTGGACATACAACATCACCAGACTTGTGTGCGCGTGTGCATTAAATATTTTGGAGACAAACTCTAATCTTATCCTAATCTTGCATGAGCCAGACTGATGTTTGATTTTCTCCAATACCTCGTACAATATTAGGTTACGGCATCATTCATCATCATCATCATCATCTTCCACGATTTGGCTGACATTGTCACATCATCAACCAAACACTAGATGTGAATGTATTGAATTTATGATGACAGGTGTTTTGGGGGAGTAAAATAATGTCTCATTTTCTATGGTATAATTTTGTGTAATTTCAAAATGGTTACCAACATTTATAAACATTTCATCATCATTTTAGAATAATGGTAAACTGATGTATTCGATTGCATTTGAGTTTGGGTATATTTTTCAATAAATTTACAACTAATCCGGACCTTCACGCATACACATATCCGGTTGGGATCGGCATTTACATTCGAATCTCGTTACCTATGACCGATTGTCATTGATTGTGAAAAAAAACGAGACATCACAACGGGCATTCTAGTTCGAATCGATTGGATTATTAGTTCTGGTTCGTGTCCATACACACGTAATGCAATTTTCGCATAAAAATCCCAATTCACTATTAACACAATTAACACTACAACACACATTGACCATCAATTGCATACTAAATAGGATAGGATACATACAAAATGTGTTTCATTCGTTGTGGGGTTTTTAACGGACGCTAATGTCATTGCCGCCATGCCACAAATGCAATTGTATGCAAGGACAAATTGAATTGTAAAAATAATCGATTCGATAATTGATTTGAATGATGTGTACCAAATATGCCACACTTTAATACTTACTTGAATCGATTAATAATCTCTTTTTTTTGGTTAACGGTAAAGGAAACAACCCTGACATAAACAATAGGTTTTTTATCAAAGAATTTATTTAAACCAATATTCTCGACTATAGGTAACATTAATTTACACGTTTAAATTAAAATTTTGAATTAAAAAAATAACATTTTGTGCTCACATAGATTTAATTAAACTAAGGAAACATATCTGAAAGTAGGGTATTTTCATTTTGATTCATTACTTTTTAAGATTTCAATAAGGAAAAAAAGTTTTTATTTATTTATAATTTTAAGGAAACATTGAAATAACGGAAACCAAGGTAAAGCTAAAACCGGTAAATAATGTTTGTTTATTTACACAAATTTTATTTAAATTGATTTACTTTACAATTTTATATTAAATGTATGTACATTTAAATTCAGTTTGGTAATCAAATATGGTTTGTAACTCAAAAAAAATACAACAAATGTTAGTGGAAATACCTTTTTGTTATGTGGATAATTTTTACTAGATATCAAATATTAAAATTGATTGCAATGCTTACAAAAAATATCGTGATTCAATCGCTTTAGAATTCCATTTCACCTCACTACAAAGCGTAAATTTTGTTTGATTGAATGATGGTACACATTTCAATTGATACAAGTGTAATTCATTTTGAAAGTAACATGATTTATAAATATACCAAAACTGACGTTTTGTGGTGTCGAAAAAATCATGATTCTGATACATAAATTTGTGAACAGAATCATTAAAATGGTCATTCAATGGTAAAGGATGAAATCGATTCATTGTTGTAAGCAAATTTTGACTTGATGCAGACGATACTATAAATTTTGTTGCACCTATTACTTGAATTTGATTTAAAATGAGTATTTTACATAAACCCACAGGCAATGAGTGTGGTAGGAGGGGATTCAATAATTGAACTACTGATTGTAGGTCACTATTAGTATTGTTGATCGTTACTTTTTGATGAAAGATTACATGATTATCGTCATTTAGAAATATGAATGTCAAATTATAATGACCAAAAAACAGTTCCCATTCATGAAGAATTTCGATTTGAGTCAATTGATCAATGTGACACTCAAAATCACGAAATACATCTTCTTTGACATCGAACCGATTGCATACCTAAATAAAAATATTTTATTATTAATATTTGCTATAAGTTTTATTTTCCGATTACTTTGAGATTTCGTAGTTTTGGTTTCACATGCGAATCGAGAAGAAATGTGTCGTTTTGATGTCGCTTTAAAAGAACTTCATAATTAAATTCAGTGTTATCGTCGTTGGAGCTCAAATATCGAAGGTGTAAGCCAAAAAACTTATTGTTTTCAAAATAAGCATTCGATTCGATAAACTCGAAATGAAATGTTTCAACTTCTTTTGTGCTAAGATCATTGTTAACCACATGACAATTTTCGGACAAAATTGATTTCAAATTTAGTCCAAACTCTTTATAAAATGCAACTTTTGATTGAGAAATTTCAATATCATTGTCATGTTTTGTATTGAATATATTTTCTAGAAAAACACTTTCATCTAACAATGGCAATCCGTTCAAAAGAAGGCGCTGCTCAACAAAGTCAATTATGTCTGAATCGATTGTATGTTCAAATTTTCGTGCAAAAAAGAATGGTCTCGAGTTAGTGGTTACCAAACGGGAAGCATCCTTTTTTCGAAATGTATTAGGCGAACAGCCACACCAATCGACTACATTCTTATGTTGACATTTACATCCTCGTTTACGTTGCCAATTGGTAACCCGTAAGTTATTATTAACGATTGTTGAACAAAATTCACTATTTCGTAAGACAACATGAAAAAAGCTCTATAAAGGAATAAATGGTAAAATTTGAATACGAAAAATTTAATACTTACCTCAGCGGGTAGTAAAGAATATTGAAAATATTTCTTCAGCCCAAAAATAAGCGGATCAACTCCAAATATTAAATAATGAGAAAATTTATTACTCAGAACAATCCAATCGCTTCCACCATCCCAAACAATTCCTGAATTTGTATTTTAATTGACAATTAATTGGAAAAAAAATTTTTGCTTACATTACCTTTTATTAAATTTCGATTTCCAATTCTCCACATATGTTGTTCACATTCTACAAAAATTTTATTCAATGCTTGCATTTGAATAAAATCATGTGTCCCTTTTCCGTGTGATTTGATAAAATTTTTCCCTTCATTAGCAGCAAGATAAGCTTCAAGTTCCGAAAGTGGTCTATAATAAAAACAAATGAATCAAACATTCATAAAATTGAAAACTGTTTAATAACCCACTTAATTGGAAAGTCCGTCTCACTGAGGTTGAGAACAAAATCCCATTTTGGCCAATTTTTTTCAAGCAATATCACTTTGAGACAACTTAAAATTGTTGTCAAAAGGCTCGTGCCACCCCAAATTGAAGCGAAACGATTTCGAGCAAGTTGAATGTTAGGAAATCTCGTTTCCAAAGTAATTAATTCTTTGTAAAGATAGTTATGTCGCTACATGAAAAGTTTAATTATCTAAATGGTATCATTTAAGAGAACAATTCAATTACGAACCAGATCAACATGAATAAAATAATAATGATGCATTGAGTAAATATTACGTAAAAGACGGTGAACTTGCATTAAAGAACGGCCATTGACTAATAATAAAAATACAATTCTAGGTCTTTCACTTTCATTTATTTCATGGCGATATTCATTTGGAAAATAAAAATCCATTTCTGTAAAAATTTAAATTAGTTGTTAAATTAACAAATTGAAATGTTAAAACTTTACTTTTTAAACCAGTAGAACGCGCCAACAATTGATTGGTTAAACACTGATTGGTTTCAGAAGAACAATTGTCGCATTTACTCTTCAAAGTGTCGATTTGTCCACAAATACATTGATTAGAGAATTGGGCAGCAAAATCAAAATCGAGTTGCAAACAAGCATCGAGACATTCATCTTCATTTTTAATATTTAAAATTAATTTTCTTTTTTTAGACTTTATTGAATCAGTATCCTCTTCAAGAGAATAACATCCAATCAATTTTCCCCGCTTGACGGAATCTACAATTACAATTATTTATCGAACCAATTAGTTTTGTTTTCCATTTAAATTTATCATTACCATAATGATTGCATCGATTTTGAAGTTCATCTGGCCATGATTTATTTTTGTTATTTTCACCAATTAAACAATAAACATCAATACATCGTTGCCGGCATTTTTCAGTTTTCATTCTTTTTAATGCAGAAATGGCTTGTTTATCTTTGATATCACAGGTAATATTTTCCACAAATTGTCTACTTTGATAAACAAGATGTGTTCCATCAAATATATTGAAAACAAAATGCAAAAATATTATTTGAATTGTAAGGAGCAATATAATCACAATTGATATGGACCGAAAAGTGAAAACCCTTCTCAATGGTGAGAACGAGAGTAAAATGATGGACATCATAATTACATTATGCATTAATAGTAATAAAACTATACATTTTCAATTAATAAAGATTGCATCATTTTTTTACAAAGTTGGTTTCCAAAACCAAAAGGGGTCCATGAGTTATTGGATTGCAAAACATTGCATGTCATCTGTGAATGCAATCACGTGTTGTTTACACTGCCGGTAATTATGAATAATTGAAGGCTCTTATTTTCACAGACTTGGGATCTTCATATTTTGAAACAGTATTACATTAAATTGGTTTAAATCGATTATTAAGAAATTGCACAATGGATGAAGATGAATCGAAATCCTATCGTTGGGAAACTGAATACGAAAAGACATGGTATGTTAATTGATATTTTCACTCTTGTTAATTGAATTTTCATTAAAGGGAGGCAATCAAAGAAGATGATTCTGGTAGAATTCAAAGTTCAATCGATGAAATTGTTTATAAATCAATACGAAAGCGTATGCTTGCCAAGAAGAATGTTCGTCTTGGGATGGTAAGTTGTTACCATTTTGAAAACAATTATTCAATTAATGGATGATCATAGATGCGCCATTTAGTAATCATATTGGACATGTCAAATGCAATGAATCAAATTGATATGAAACCGAATCGATTTATTTGTTGTGTGAGAATGATGGAAAAGTTCGTTAACGAATACATTGATCAAAATCCAATCAGTCAATTGTGCTTTATCGTTACTCGAAATAAGCGAGCAGAAAAGATGTCCGATTTGAGTGGTAATCTAAAGACACATGTTGAAGTATTGAAAACAATTTCCAATGAACAATGTTTTGGAGAAGCATCAATTCAAAATGCGTTGCAATTGTCTCACTCATTATTAAGGTATAATAAACCATTATATAGGGCAAAAGAATAATTACATTATAGCTTGAAACATTTGTTTGATTTATATATATCATTTATAGACATATGCCAACGCATACCAGCAAAGAAGTTTTATTTATTATGGGCAGCTTAACCAGTTGTGATCCTACTGACATTCACAAAACAATCGACACACTTGCAAAAGGGAATATTAGATGTTCGGTAATTGGTCTGTCAGCTGAGGTGTATGTTTTCAAAGCGCTGGCCGCAAAAACAAATGGCGTCTACAACGTTGCATTAGACGAAACCCACCTGAAAGACTTAATATTCAGCCACCTGAATCCATTGCCATCATCTGTAACTGAATCAACGTTAATGAAAATGGGTTTCCCGCAATATATAAACGAAGGCGAGAACAAGCCGTCAATGTGCGTCTGCCACCTAGATGATGAGCCTAATTTTGGCATATCAGGTTACTTCTGCCCTCAGTGTTCATCTAAATATTGTGATCTACCAGTCGAGTGTAAGGTTTGTGGCCTTACATTGGTGTCTGCTTCACATTTAGCTCGAAGCTATCATCATTTATTTCCCGTGGAAGCATTTGTGGAAAAAACGACTACATCCGATGGACATTGTTTTGCATGCCTTAAAGACTTTCCCAGTGGTAAGACGGTGACGATGTGTTCTAGTTGCGCAAACCATTTTTGTATCGATTGTGATGCATTCATACACGATGTTGTTCATGTATGCCCTGGATGTTCTTCAAATTAGTAATCGGCCTAAGTATCAAATTAAAATTTAATTAATTAATTAATTTTAAAGAACTTGTGCACACTTTCTCATCAAGTCAATGAATTTAATTTACATTAAAGTCTGTAAATAGAAACATCCTTGTAATAATGATTTAATGGGAAACGATATGCCAAGTTAAGAATGCTAGGATTACATTGATTTCGTACAACACACAAGTTTTTTTGTTGTTGTTGTCACATAAAACACGTCAAATCATAAAAAACCATTTTGTATGCAGAAAGTTTTTATTGTAAATACAGAATCGAGTTTAACAATATTGTATTTCTTTCACAATGCCAATTATAAATGTTAATTAAATCACCTGTTTTCACTTATTTTATAATAGGACAAAATTTGAACATAATGAGAGTTTAATAGGCAAGATATGGAGTCATGTTTCATGTACTTTCAACGAAATATGATTTTCTGGTTTGAACTTTCAATGGTTGTTATAACAAAAGTTGTTTTCAATTTAAAAGCCTATTACAATATAGATTGAATGAAATTTAGCCTGCGATCGCTATTTACCTTCGCCATTTGTGTTTCCTAACCTCATGGGGTTTGTCGACACATGTAAATCTCGATTTTGAATGGTATTGTGTTGCAATTGGTGTCACCATGTATTTAATCCAATTAGCTTTCATTCATCATCTTTTTTGTTATTGCTTATTTTTTAGCATCTTTTATTATATTGTCAATATCATCAAATTAAGCTTTCTCGATTCTGTTTATATGGGTCGGAATTATCCAAACGTACGTAGGCTTAGAAGCACTTTGCATCGTTTTTTATTTTTGACCCAATTCAATAACAATAGCAACGAGTCCGACCATTCTATCAACACACACACACAAACTACTAAGACCAATATAAGGATATTATATTTGATAAAAAGGGTACAATTTCTATTGGTAAATTGAGACATAAATGTAGGTGTTGGAAACCAGGGGGAAATTATTCTCTTAACTATATTGTCAACACAAATTTGAGTGTCGAATTCGTAAATGTAATTGGAATTAGTTTAACTTTTTTTTTCAATTTTACAAAATAAAAGAAATTCTTTTGATTATGGTCGAACTGTGAGTTAGTCCTATGTCCATAGAATATACACGCGGGATTGTTCATTTAGCAGGACAACAACTATGAAATATCTATGGTTTCATTCATCGTTTCACACAATCACACTGATTGTATTTAACATTTAGTTCACCATATGTGTTTTGAAAAATGTGCTTTGATCAAGCTTCTTTAGCTTCTTTTCAATGATCGGTGTTCATACTAATTGAATGTGACGTTATGGTGTGTTAGCACCGAAGCCGTTAATGGGACAATTTTGATCTCAAACAGAGACCAACGAACAAATAAAAAAAACTATTTCTTATTATGAACTTTACAATCTACATTCTATTTTATTGTTGATGCACATTTTGCATCATTTCTATGTTTTCAACCCATATTTCAGTAGTAACGATGGAAACCAACTGATTCGCAATTCACAATAGCGACAACCGCCATGAACCATCGTTGCTCGACAAGTAAATCTATTCTCTTATGCGTTCCAATATAGTACATTTCCAATTGCGCTTTAATTTACTTATACACATGTAATATGAGGAACCAAGATGTCATGCAATGTTTGCATTGGTGTAAGATGCTTTATTCAATTAACGTTAGAACATTACACATAAATTGTGTCTGTGTGTTGTGTATGTTCTTCTACATTCACATAACATGTTCTATTGGGATGTATATGTTTGGGTGTTCATATATGTTTTACAACAATAATCGATTTGTTTGAGCATGTCCGCCATATATGCATCTTATGTTGAAGTATATATTGGATAATAAATTCGTTCAATTGTATTCTTATTACAATTGTCAATTAGTATTTCCGAGAAGGTTGAAAACTACTTACAAAACTATTTATAATATAAATTCCCTATTTCCTATTAATTATTCTCCTATTAAATGAGGGTTATTTATGTTGTTGAGTTGATTATCATAAATTGATACAGTTTCGATTGCAGTTTATCAATTTGCAATCAGTCATCACAAATTGGCGTAATTAATCGGCTTAAACTTACCATAACTGTGTTTGTGTGTATGTTATAATATAATTTTAATAATTGTTGTTTTTGTATTGTGTTGTTTCCATTTATAGTATTGAAATTATTATTCATTATATAATAGAATTAAAGAATTATGGTGGCACAAATGAACACCATTTGAACATGAATATTTATGCAGAACTTTTTTATTTAAAACCATTTAGGTTGAATTGTTTTCGAACTGGATTGACTGACCGAATATTTGTATATCGATATGAAATATTGTTTATTATTGTTTTACTTTGAAATTATGTATCAATATGAATGGTAAAACTGCTTGACTAATGATTCTAACGGTTTATTTTATATAATTTTATGTTTTTTTAATATTCTTTTTTTTGGTTTTTTTTTAAATTGTTTCAATGATTGTTTTCAAATATATTGTCAACTTAGGTTAGTTCAATTCCTGTAGAGTCCCAATTCAATAGTTTCTCCATCTATATCTTCCGATTTGATTATGTTGCTAGGAGAAACAATTTTAGACTCCAACGAACGTTGTATTATTATCAATTTATATTCATTTAAAGCGGCTTGGTCAGACAATAGAGTAATATAGTTACGAGCCAATGTAAGTGTCTCGATCTTGGAGAGCTTATTTTGAGTCTGCACGTGAGGAATAACGGAACGCAAATCCTGGAATGCATCGTTCAAGCAATGCATCCTCATCCGTTCTCGTAGGTTATTTTTCAGTCGGCGATCATTTGGATCCAGTTTCACCTTGAATTTTGGTTAAAATTAAATTCATATTGTTTGAGTTCGTTATACCATATATATTTGAAAAAAATTAAAAAAATTAGAATTCATATAATGGGTAAAAACTTACCTTTGTTTGGCGAGGCTTTTGCGCCACTTTACGACCAAGTTTTGGTATCTTGTTCTCAACATCACGCTTAACACCGCAACAAGTTGCATTACAACGCTTTGGGCGTCCACGTCCACGAGCAGCACGAATTATTTTGCTGCAAATCGCGACTTTAGAACTGTTCTCGTATTTTAACATTTATCCAAAGAAAGTTTGGCAACGGTTGAATCGCAATAAACAACTGGTACGTTCCACTAATTAAAACGATTTTATCGCTAAATAGTAAAATAGTAAGGATATCACTTTCAACCGTGATCGCCCCTATAATGACTTTCAATAATATTAATTAATTAGTAACATTTATTAATTTATAATGTAACAATTAATCTTAATGTTAACTGCAGTTTTTGAATATATTCAACAATCAAAATTGGTATACTTACTATATAAATCAGTTAGAATCTTACACTTGAGATGTTTCTATATAAAATAGTTTGGTTATGTGGATATACTATACTGATTCTTCTCTCTCTCTCTCTCTCTCTCTCTCTCTCTCTCTCTCTCTCTCTCTCTCTCTCTCTCTCTCTCTCTCTCTCTCTCTCTCTCTCTCTCTCTCTCTCTCTCTCTCTCTCTCTCTCTCTCTCTCTCTCTTTAGCGAATCTCAATTATTTCAACAGAAACAGTCAGCAATCAACACTACAAAACAGGTCAATTCAAATAAAATATGAACAAAATTGAATTAAAATTTTTTTTATATTTGTTGCTTGCAATTTCATATTTAATATATAGATATAAAAAAGTATGTAAACATTAATTGCGACTTCCTATGGCTTACCTCACTTAATTGTGCATCTATTGTGCAACTCAAACCAAAATTGAACCTTGTTTGTTCATTTACTAATTTTTTTCAATTATTATTTGTTCATTGTCGTGGATATGGTGTACCCATATAATAATAAAATACTGAAGATTGCCGTAAGCCATACAAAAGCAAAAATTTTGAAACGAATTTTAATCGGAAAATAACTCTATCTGTCAAGAATTCAATGGAATTGAATCAAGATGACAAATATAAAAAACAAATATAGCCTTTAGTGGTTGGACACAATCATGACATGATTACAAATATTTACAATTGATATGTGAAATGACCTGCATCGAATGTTTGTCACTGATATTGCTGAATCGAGTACACCCATTGTTAGCTCAAATATTTGTATGCATTGGGCACAATGGTTCCACTTTTATGGCCAGCTTGTCGATCACCGTAACTTAGTAGTGCGACCGATGGACAATGATGACACTAGAAACAATTCGAGCCTTGTTGTTTTGTCAAGCTTCAGGCCAATATATACATTTAAATATTCAAATTCTCAGAATTGTGTGTCCGAAACATTAAAAAAATAAATTACATAATATATCTTTTTTAAAGATTTTTTTTCATTAAACTAATTGAAATTTAAAATTATATATAATTTTAAATAAAAATTGAATCATTTTGAACGCATTCATGCGCACACAACTAAAATATGACATGTTTTGTCAATGTCCAACCATTTGTTTTTACGTGGGATTCCATTTGCATATATACATTTTTGATCTAGCTACACTTTGATGCTTGCTTATCGGCGTATTGTTTGCCTTCATTGCAATATTTTAAAGGGGGGCTCAATCATAAAAGCTTAATAAGTCCCTGATGCATGCTTTAGCTTGAGATCAAACATTTGCATCATTTTTTTTAATGAATTATCGAATGATGGGTATATGAGTTTATGTTTATTTATTATGGTAGTACAAAATGAAAATGAGAGAGAAAGAAATAAATAAAAAGATTAGAACGGTGGCGACTGTATAAGACCATAAATTCCATAAATATTGTCTTTGCTCACCTCCTCTTCCTCCTCCTCCCCTCCTACTTCACGATTCTCTCAACATTGAGCAGACGTCGCCAACTGATGAGTTGGAACTATTGGAACGATGAGAGAGAGAGAGAGAGAGAGAGAGAGAGAGAGAGAGAGAGAGATGTGAATCATGGGTGGCGTGACAAATAGGGACACTGCGTCCAAACATGGCAGACTGAACAGACGCTTTTCATTCTTTCATCCCCTAATGACGACTATTCTATTAGTACTATTGTCAATTGGCTGCTATATTCATATTCCATTCGTAATTGGACTATAGATGTTGGATCAAATTGAATTTATTTCCCCCTTTTTCCTTCTCTCAGTCGTATGTTTGCAAAATTATGTATCATTCCATTAAAAGGGATCCCATTTTTTAAATAGGAAACAACTACTTTTCAATAATTAGTTAATAAATAATTATTTGCTAACATTATAATCATTTAATAATTATATGATTATTATTATAAATTATTTAATTTATTTTAATTAGTATAATATATCTAATTAAATCAAATACCCCAAAGGTACAGTGAGGATGCTAATATTCTAATGTTGGTTCATACCAACCTTTTATATGAATTAAGCTATTGCTTACCTATTTCAAAAATGATGAATGTTCTTGAACTAATTGTTTTATGATATTTAAGTGAATCAAGATTCACTTCAACCTGCTATGACAACTGTTATATCTGGAAAATCAAAAAGGGTCGAAAAGTTCTCCTCTTTCTTACTTCTTCTTCTTTCTCCTCTTCCTGAATGTTGGTTTATCGGCAATGTTTTTTTTTCAAATTGGCTGATTTTGGATGATGTTATCGTTTCGAGTGTTTTCTGTTAAATATGCCTAATGTCGGAATTGGATCAGGCTTTTATATGGATTGATTGAGGGGACTGGGCTCGCAACCAAAGATAGGATTCGCTGTTGATTCACATTTTCAATGCTGAATGCTGAAGAATAGGTGGAGAGTCAATTGCGCCGGACAAGAAAGGATCACTATTTAATGTTGAGAACAAGTTGGCCATATTGTGTGTTTTGAAACGAATGTGAAATCCATAAAACCAGCGCGGAGCCCGCCTCCAAATGGAAGCTCAGATCTACCGAAAAAAAGTCACTGATTCGGCCTAGTAGATAGCATCATGAAAGATTAGAGAGTGCCAAATATTGCAAAACATTGCCGTTTTCCGTAAATATGCACAAATTCTCATGATTTCCGTTATCCGCCTTGACGGTCAAGCAGAATAAAACCTTAATTTAATGGTTGATCTTTTCCACACAATGATGCTCCAATAGGATAATATAAATAAAAATCTAAAACATTGTAAACATGATATAGATTACCAAAATACAATAATCGTATTTCTATAATCGATATAACATTAAATAACAAAAAAAATTGAGCGATTTACTTCATTTTGACCTTCAATGATAAATATTATTATATATTAATTTATGTTTGTCGCTCAATAAAAAAAATGATATAAGCGTATTTACTTTTGGACATTTTTTTGGATTTTAATTTTGTAACATTTATTTTTAAATGATTCAAAATATCATAGTCATAATTAATCTATGTTTTAAATTCATTTAAATTTTATGGTTGGTCAAATAATTTAAATATATGTCCATAAAGTTTACATTTAATTTGGGTACATGTTTTTATTAAATTTTTTTCCATTCAACAAAACTGATTAGATTGGATAAAAAAATTAAAAAAATTTGACCTTTTCAATTTGAGCACAACAAACATACATTAGTTCACATTTAACTTTTTTGAATTAAAAGCTCTTTTGAAATGAAATGTAAACCTATTTGTTTTTTCTTTTTTTCAAATGGTTTTCAAACCAAATTTATGACAAATTACAGTGTAGAAAGCAAAACTAATAAATGATGACATCGATGGAAAGACATCATCGACAGCAAATAATGTAAAACACATCTAATTACATGGGTCGATTGCTATTGATATTGTGGGAAGCCCATTCTCCCAAGGTAATTTCCATTTCTATGTTGTTGTCAAAATTTACAAACGTTATTTTATGCATTGATTTATTGGGTAAAGCCAAACGGCGTGGGCCATTCTTTTCAATTGAAACCGTTCAAATGTTGATACAAATATTACCAATTGGATTCGAGTAGACATATGTCATTGATTGGAATGTTCAAACCAGTTTAAACCCGTTGAATCCTTTCGATCAACTCATTCTCAGAAGAGAGAATGATGACGTTGGCAAACAATAAGAGAAAATAGTCCCATTCGGAATGGTAACAAAGGATGGAGGACAAAACATAACGAAATTCTATAGAATTTCAATTGGCGCATACACAAAACACTATTTGGTTAACGATAAAATATTGATGCTTTCATCATATAAAAATTAAATGTAATGTGTATTGATAATATACGTTAGTATAATCACGAAAACACGTTTATTGTTATAAATAATTTATCTAACTGGACGATGGTGTGAATGTGTGTATAAGTGTAGGTTTGGGATTGTGCCAATCAAACAAAAAAAAAAAAAAAAAAAACAATAATTTCGTTTCAGATTATCTAAAATTTTTGCTTGGAGCGAAACAAGGCTCCGCAAATAATTTCATTTGGTCCATATATTTGTTCACTCATTCAAATTGTTAAAGTGTAAATTGTTTCGAGTATTATGGTCGCCACAAAACGATTAGAACGGAAATGTTTGCATTGCTTGAATTTAAGAGGGACGAATATTTTGGGATACCCTGCCAATCTTTAGTTGTCTACTTATTATGGAATAAGGTAGCAATAAGGTATTGGTCATCGAACATTTATGTTACAAAATCATTTGTCGTTGTTTTTTGTTGTTGTTCGATTACCTCAAACTAAGATTGATCACAAAGATAAGATTTTGTTATTTGTGGTTCCATTCAACATTGGAAATGAATTATTGTGAAAGCATATCCTTTTGTTCAGTGGGAAGCTCGACAGGACTGATCAATGGAACTGCTGCTGCTGCCATCGTACTTGAAAAGTTTTCATTCATTTCAATCTTTTCTGGACCAGGACCAGATTTTTTAGTGCCAGTGCTGCCACGTGTCGGCTTCGGAAAGATACTATTCTCTGCATTCAATTGTGCATTCACATCAATTCCTGCTGCACATGTAAAGGCTTTAGCAAAGCTCTTTTTAAAATTTTCACTTAAAAATGCTATATTATAAAAAAATATAAACATGAATTATGAGTAAAACAATCATAGAAGATTATGAATCTATGCTTACCATAAAGGATTGGGTTTACAGCTACAAGACAGGGACAGAGACAAATGATTATTGATTATTACAAATTATTACAACGACGACGATAAAACTTACCAGAATTAGCATAAGAGAGGCAGCTTGCAAGAAGAATTCCCCCAAAGATGAAACTTGACTTTGGTTGTCCGGCGGTAACGAAAAATGTGATGTACAATTGGCCAATCCAATATGGTAGCCAACACATAACATAGACGGCAATAACGGTCAACACTAGATAGGTAACCTTACGATGTGAACGTTTCTTCTCCTTTGACTTGTGTTTCGTTCCCAACCGTCTCAACTTCATCAACACCAATATGTAGAAGAGGAAGATGAGTATAAATGGTACGAAGAAGCCTAACGTAAATGAGTATAGGGTGAACGCCTTCTCGCCCTTCATCAGATCACTTTCCGGCCAAATGATGTTACATGTTACCGTTTTACGTGATTCGATCGTATTTCCATACATGTAGATGGGTAACATTAGTAAACAGCCAATCATCCATACCGTAAGACAGATGAATTTGGCAATGAATGGTGTACGATATTTTGGCGCCGATATTGGATGGCATACGGCAATATATCGGTCAGCACTCATCACCGTCAACAAGAGGCTGCTGGTGAATTGATTGATGGACGTTATCGTCATATAGATCTTACACAAGAGACGTCCAAACATCCAATATTTGTATACGAATGTGGTAATCAAGAATACCATTCCAATGAGGAACATTTCATCAGCTAATGCCAAATTGAAGATGTACATATTGGTTACAGTTTGCATCTTTGAGAAACGTAATACGACATAGATGACCAATGAATTGCCGAAGAATCCAACCAAAAAGACGATTCCGTACAATATCTTGGCGAACTCAATTACGGTCGATGAGCTATTGTCAACGCTGGGAATGCTTTCATTGTATGGACAATCACCAAAATAGGTAATGTCCACACTGGACCAACTAGTGTTGGCCGTTTCATTGATTGAGACAAACATTTATAATGCTCGATTGATTGGCCTTAGTTTGAAAACCACCGAGAAGACAGTCGAGCAATGATCACACACACACCCGTCACTTCAATCTTGATCGAACAATATCATTCCTTTGGTCATATTGTTTATGTGTCTGAAGGATGTGTATAGAACAATTCATTGAAGATCGATGGCAACAGATTGTACAATGGCAATGCACTTGAACCGAAATTGTCATTTGGTTTTCCTGTGAATATGATGTTTACATATACGTACGGGCGCTGTTCGAGAGTCGGGAGAGAGCAGCCTCCCGAATGAATGAATCGAATCCTTATATTGTGCCCTCGCGATATAGTACGATGCAAGAAAATGGCAATAGTGCGGCACTAACGGATATAGCCGGAGATGAGGGCAGCGTACCAACACAACACACTAGTGGAACGGCGGCATGCTCCTTGAGATATGAGACTCCATTGTGAGAATATGTTCGTTTCATGCAGATCATTTTTGCGGCATAGGATAACAGGACATCGACGACAATGGACGGAAACTAACAATGAACTTTGGTCTAGTTTGACTGAGTGTTGATTTGTGCTTTTGCTTTTGCTACTGCCAATGATGATGATGATGATGATGCTAAGGTTGCTTTCATTCGAAGCTGCAACACGCGAATAATTGATTGTCGCAGAATAGTTGAATAAAACTTTCTATACCCAATATATATATATACAAAAAATGTACAATTGGCAAATATGGTTTTTTTATTATTATGGTATGTCGACATATCGCCACCCAAATTATTTTAGTTCAATGGGAGTAATGAGACGCGCGACACTATAATGCAATTGAAAATGTATTTGACGGCAAGTGGGCGCCATTAGAAATCATAAAGGGGATTAACAGTTGGTGCAACACATCAACCAAATCAAATCAAACCATACCAAACCAATTCACATTTGAAGCAACAACATGCTCTCAAAACTAATGTAATTAATAATGATGCATTAATAGATTGATTCAAACAGTGAACGAATATTTACTCCACATTTTACACTTACAATATTAAGATTATATAAAGTAAATGTTTTTAATTAAATATTAAATAAATACTTCATACAAATATGGTTGCATAGCAAATGTTGTTCAATCGGAAACATATAGAAGGAACATACATGTTCGATTGAATGTATGTTCATTCACAAGGGAACAATATGGTGCTCCACTGGCTTTAACGTTTACGCCAACCCGATGGGCCAATTCTTTCAGAGTCTGTCATTAGATAAACTCCAATTATTCTTACGAGAAAGACGGACAGATTGGAATATAAAGATTGATATTGTGACTAGACATTTTGCTTTGGAATTGACGAGAGGCAATATATAGTCAAGGATTAAGTTGATGTGTTATGGTTGTTATTGTTGTTATATATCGTCGATTTCCATCAATTGAATAGACATTCAAAATTGATTGATTATTTTTTGGCTATCTATTTAGATTGATTCCATTTTCGATCTAAAAGTGGTTCACTTCTCAAGGAATGATGCATTCTGTGGTCTAATACTGAATTGTTTCAAAGTTGAATCTAAGGCGGTGGCATTACCGGATGCAAACGCAGCAAATGCATTATGGAATAGGACAAGTTGCTTATGCATCACCTTTGCCTTGTTTTCATCCAAAAATTTCATCTTAATCAAAACATCTTCTCGCAACTTTTCATACTTAATTTTCGTATGATTGACCTTATCCGACGTTATGTTTGTATTGCTATTACTCGATTGTCCGGCAGTTGTACATACAATACTATTGATATTATTACGTTCAGCATCATATTCAAGACGGGCCGCTTCGAATGCACGAATGGTAACAATCGTATCTTCGATTGTTTTGTATACCAATGTGGAAAGATTTGAAATAAAGAATTTGAGTGCCATCAATAATTTTTCTCCATTCTTTGCAATACTTCGCATCATTTCAGCATTCTGTTTAAAGTCTCCACTTAGTGTGTTGTGCCTTTCAAAATTGTCAGCACTACTCAACGATGATTTCGTTTCACGCATTGCGAGCTCATTCAAATGTTCATACATTGCATTCTGTTGAACAATTATGGTGGCATACTGATTGCCCATATCTCGTGATAATTTGAGTATGCTCTCATATTTATGTTGTGTATCACGAAGCTTTTCAATTTCATTCTCAAGTTCCACATCTACGGTTCGAGTACATTTTCCAAGCTTCTCGTTCAACATTTGTTTTGTACATTTGAACGTTGAAAGTGACCATTCTTTTAAGGCATCGATTGGAGTATGTTTCGAAGCTAAGTTTGCAGTTATGATCGAAGAAGAATTGATTATATCATTCGAATGAACCGATGTTCCTAAAGTGGGCTCCAACGGAAGGGTGGCTGGACGATGATGACGAATCGATGATGAATTTGAATTCTCATGAATTGCTATCTCTTGCATTGAGTCAAACGATGTTATGTTTACCGGACCGAGACTGGAATGATAGGTTTCCGATTCTCGTTGGTTGGTCGAGGACATGATGACCACGTTGATTGATGGTAATTTCGTAATTCTTATTTCAAACTTTTGACTACAGAACTTGTTTGAAATGTTGGTCGAGTCAGCAAATCACAAAATTGGCACTTTGGATTTGACAAGTGGTCCGTTGCATTCACATCAATGAGATCAGAGTACGGTTCAGTTTGGCGACAGTGCCCGGATGAGAACGATTCGAGAACGTCGTTACGTGATTGGATACAATCCACTGCGGGAGCCATTAGTCGGGGGTGTACTCTCCAACGGCGCCCGATTCGATAAAAACGTCACTGAACGGCTTTGGCAACTTATGCAGAATCACAACATTAGAACAAGCCGAGTGCTCTGAAATGATCTATTCATATGCTGTTGGTTGTTCAATTCAAAATGTGATTATCACAACATCTGATCTTGATATATTTCTTGTTTGTATTTTAATTTATTATATTTTTATTTTTAACTAAATAGAATCGAACAAATTTATTAGTAAATTTAAATTTTTAAAAATCAATTGAGATTTCAAGTATGAGTTCAATTTGTAGAGTATTAGTTATTATAAATTTCGATGTTTATGAATGAAAGTGACGTCACAGAACAGATGATGACTTGCTTGATCTGCCTTTGGTCGTTAGGGAAATTGTGCTAAAAATTCACCGTGAATTTTATAACAGTTAATTTTTTTCAGTTATTGTGATTTTAATCCAGTGGTGAACATGGTAATAATAAAGTATTAATGGTCATTTTCTGTCATTTTATTTAAGCAATTTGTTCACTTTATTTTGTATAGATAATTCGTGTGCAGTCTCCTGATGGCGCAAAGCGATTCAACTGTAATCCAGCTGATTCTACATCAACATTATTTCGAATGGTAATTATTAATTTTTATTACCGTTATTATAATAATAAAATTTTTATTCAGATTCAAGAGGAATATAAAATCGACGATATATTCTCATTCAGCTTATTCAAGGATAATGCATCTAAATATCAAATATCAATGCATGAAAGAAAGTCGTTGAAAGATTTTAATCTAAACCATGGCGATCTAATCTATCTGAAATCCAATAACAAAATGGAAACTAATAGTACAACCAGCAGAAACAATTTTTCCCAAACAATGGTTCATAGTAATCCAGTGGAACAAAGTCATATTCATGTTGAATTGGATGAGGTGGATAAAATTCTCAATAAACAAGACGGTTTGATAGAGAAGAAAAATTCAAACTTTTGCCGTCATGGTGACAATGCCAAGTGTGTACATTGTACTCCAATTGAACCATACGACGAAGGATATATGAAGGAACATAACATCAAACACATGTCGTTTCATTCGCATATACGTAAATTGAAACACGGGATTGATAAGTAAGTTCATAAGTAAGACAATAACATATAAAATAATTGTTTTATTGTAAAATTTTTAGAGGAAAATTTGCATCATTAGAAAATATAAGTTGCAAAATTAAACCTGGCTGTAAAGGACATGCACCGTGGCCAGATGGTATATGTACGAAATGTCAACCCAGTGCCATTACGTTAAATCCACAAGTATAAACAACGATAAAGATCAATAGTTGAACGATAATTAACATTTTTTATTAATTATTCAATATAGACATATCGTCATGTGGATAATGTTACTTTCGAGAATACGGCTATCGTTGAAAACTTTCTCAATTATTGGCGGACATCTGGTCATCAGAGGGTTGGTTTCTTGTATGGCTATTACGACACCTTCAAAGACGTTCCACTAGGAATACGAGCTCGTGTGGTAGCTATCTATGAACCGCCTCAAGAGACGACTCGTGATATGGTACGATTAGCTTTGGAGCAAATGAATCTTACCGATGTGGATTCGATTGCCCATACATTAGGCTATCAACGGATCGGATGGATATTCACCGATCTCGTTCCAGACGATAAACAAAAAGGGACTGTAAAACACATTAGAAGTGCAGACACTTTCTTTCTAAGTGCTCAAGAATGTATTATGGCAGGTCATTTTCAGAATTGCCACCCAAATCCTTGTCAACTGTCGACAAGTGGTTATTTTGGATCTAAATTTGTCACCGTTTGTATAACTGGCGATAAAGAGAATCAGGTTCACATGGAAGCGTATCAAGTATCAAATCAATGTATGGCATTGGTAAATGACAAATGTCTAATACCAACGAAAGATGCATTTGAATTAGCTTATGTTCGAGAATCGACACGCGATCAATATGTACCAGATGTCTTCTATAAGCAAAAGGATAAATATGGAAACAATGTCACACAGATCGCACGACCATTACCCATCGAATATCTTCTTGTTGATGTGCCTGTGTCGACACCCAAAGAGCAAATATATACATTCAATCCGTTGACTCATTTGAAGCCATTCCCGATTGAGAATCGTCTTATAGAGGGACATCTTCAAGACTTTAATTCTCTTGCTCAATACATGAGTCAATTTAGTAAGGAACAATTTTTGGAAGCAATTTCAGATTTGCATCTTCTCTTCTACATCTCTACGATGGATACGTTACCATTGAAAGAGTCAATGGAACCAATATTGCAAGCAGTGAAGACAAAGAATCGATCTCTTGCCAATCAATGGGCAGCAAGTGATAAATGGGCAACTGTAGAGCAGTTGATGTTGGCTCACGGTTTGCAAGGTAAGTTTCCAATCATCCGATCGAACTAGGGCGGTACTAATTCAACCCAATTCAAAACATATAATTACCACTTTTTATATTCATCAGATTTTCCTTCGACGAGTGGTACGTTCAACTCAGATACGAATGAATCATCCACTTCGACGAATGCTGTACAAAACAGTCAAACGTGGTCATGTCAATACTGTACATTTGAAAATGAAGGCCATAAAACATCTTGCGATATGTGTAATTTACCAAAATGATTATAGAAAATTTTTAACTTTAGAATGGATTACTAAATTGGATTTATGTTTTTATTATTATAATAAATGCTGAAAATATTACATTTAACGTTTATATATAGAAAACAAAAAACCAAGACCAAGAAATTAAAAACACTTACAATATTGTCAAAGATTTTTGTATCGTTTATCGTATATATAAGAATTGTTGATTACATGTCGACATTTTGTACAGAATTATCATGATTTCCAATATCGTCGATTAAACTGAAAAGTAAATGTTAAGTAATCAGTGTAAGTAAAACATTTCCGAAACTCATTATCTATATCATACCGATGTTGTCGAATTAATGTGCAATCGCCACCCTCGGCAATATTCAAATCGTAAACATATAAGTAACCGTCAGTGGATGCAACCAAAACATGTGGCGTCTTTTGTATAGAATTGGTAATCGCACAGACCGTCTTTGGACCGCTAAGTGGTAACTTTACAGTGGCAAATGAACGCCATTGGTTCATCATGTCAGCCACCGATGTAAGATAGCTTGCCGATTGAAGCACTTTCTTCACACAACTTTTGAACATATCGGTGAAATCTTCCTCTTGAAGTTTGCTAAAATTGAAACAAAAAAAAATGCTCAATATTGATACAATTACTTTATAATTATATGTCACAAACCTTTCTGTAAGTTTAAATATATGGACCGTTTCAGTATTACTGGAAGCGCACAAGAATATAGAATCTGAGCTGAATGATAATGAGTAGATTGAAACACATCGGGCATAACCGCGACGAAATTCAAAGATACAATTTCCTTTGGACGTTTCAAACACACGAATGACTGTGCCCTGAAATATAACATAAACATGGTATAAGTATCATTCATGCTTGATCAAGAAAGACGAACCTTTTCAGAGGCGGTAGCTAATTTAGTTCCCTGAGGATCGAAGGTCATCGATACAAGTGGATTGTCATGTGCAGCGATGGTCAATTTGTTCTCTAATTTGAGCGCATCGAATATGTTTACTTCTCCTGAAACATTCTTGGCTGGATATGCAAGGTAACATTGTTCGCTGCTTGGCGCCAACGCAATCAAGCCATTTGGATTGCGAGGAATATGTTTGATTTGGTGGATCAATTTCAGATCGGAAATGCTATGAATGAATATGCTCTCTTCTAGGCACACAACCAAACGATGACGATTGAGCTTTACTGCCAATATTGTATTCAGATATGAATTTTGCGTTATCTCGGTATTCTTTTTGTAATGGCACACCTTAAGCTTCCTTGGAGATGAAAGGTTGACCACTGCCAAAAGACTCGAAGAGAATAGTCTTTCGACGATGCATGTATAGTCGGAACCTATTGATAAATAATGGAAGATAATTATAAGATGAAACAATCTAACAATTGATTACTTACTGTCTTCAAAAAGCAATTCCAATTTATCAATTTTTTTCAAGTCATACAATTTAAAGCCATTTCTCATACCAACGGCAAGTGATCTAGGAAAACAAAAAATTGTCAATTTATTCATATTGTTCAAATCAAATTTTCACTTACGAATAATCTTGATTAAAATTGACAAAAATTTTATTGTCATCATTTGAAGTTGTATTAGGAAAGCTCATGATGATTGTTATTATAATTTACGATTCGTGATTCTATCAATATTGTTTTCTAAAAATCTTGTTAACATATATAGAATAAGTATAGAATCGCGTCTCACGAATCTACTATTATATTAAGTTATATTTCACAGTATAAATAATAGAAACCATGGGTCAATGTTTGATGGCCCATCGAGTGTATTGTATGCCTTTGCTCAATCGAGGTAGGGGGAATATCCAAATGGAATCGTCGAGTTTAACAATGTCCCTATCCTTTTATTTCACTTCTTCTTCGTCTTCCTCTTCTATGCAAGGACCAACACAGCTGCTCGAAATGTGTGTGTGTATGTGCGTGTGTATGTTGTGTTGGAAATGGTCTTGCGTTATGCTGGTAAAGCATCATTTGGTTGGATATATGAAAACAAAGTTAACGCGCACTTTGCTGCCTCCTTTTAGTAGTAGAAGGCTGCAAATGATACCACCACAACAACGATCACAACGACGTCTACCTTTGGTGAAAGCAAAAACGACGAGCACGTCGCGACTTGCGAACGAACACCATCACACCATCATCATTGGCAACAACAACAACAATAACACACAAATCGGAGACAAAACGAATGGAAGACGGAGTGGCGGCACTATGTTGTAGTTCTTTTGGACAAATCGTCTGATCATAAACATCAATCACCTGGTTTCATGTACGTGTATGTGTGTGTATGTATAGGATGTATAATGCTACATTTTAGTGTTTAATCAAGATCAATCTATAAATTAATTATATTTCCAACTGATGACCATCATAAATTGTATTGATGTAGTGTATCTATAGTATATTACATCACAACACACGTGTGCCATCGCCATTTCAATGAATGTTCGATTTATTTTCATATTAGCTTATATGCATGTATCTATTATGGATAAATTGAAATGGCTCTTGATATAGATTATGGTCTTTAGCAAAATATGCATATTACGTTAGTTGACACTAATCTGTCATCATCATTTAGTCAATCTACCACACGAACCATTAACAATGTGTCCGTTTGGCGCCGTTCAACCACAATTATAGAACATAATATATACATGATACGATGCTAGTGCCTTTTACCTCACACCGAAATAGTTTACAAATGGTGTTGTTTCTGCTTTAATGTTAAAATTGCCACATTTACAAATGGTTTGTGTTTGTAAGCAGCTGAGTTCATTAGATGTAAATGAATGTATTCTTAATTTTTTCGTTTTATATAGTTTTAAATAAACTCGAATGGCCAATCATATATGAATAATAACTTAAAATAAATTAAGGAACGAACAAAATGCCGGGAAAAGTTAAAGTTCGTATCCTAGCGGGTCGTAATCTTCCCGTTATGGATAAATCGAGTGATACTTCAGACGCATTCGTCGAGGTTTGAAATAATTTTCGTTTATCAATTTTTTAGAGTAAACAATTCTCTTGTATAAACAGGTTAAATTGGGGAGCACAACGTACAAAACAGAAGTTTATCGCCGTTCATTGAACCCTTACTGGAATTCTGAATGGTTTCGTTTTGAAGTTGATGATGAAGAGTTACAAGACGAACCATTACAGATTCGGATAATGGATTATGATACATATTCAGCTAATGATGCTATTGGCAAGGTTTATATTGATCTAAATCCGTTATTACAAAAAGATTCGAAACACGTTCTATCCGGTTGGTTTCCCATCTATGACACAATGCATGGTATTCGAGGCGAAGTGAATTGTATCGTCAAGGTAGCTTTGTTTATCGATGCTAATCGTTACCGACAATCGTCATGTGGATTCAAATTTTACTATTGTCCACGAATTCCGGAAGGCTTTATATGTGAAGGGATTCTAGGTTTCGTTGAAGAGTTGGTAGTCAATCATGATCCGGAATATCAATGGATAGATAAAATCCGTACCCCTCGTGCATCAAATGAGGCTCGTCAAACTTTGTTTTCAAAAATATCCGGTGAAGTTCAGCGAAAAATAGGGATTAAAGCTATGGATCTTGGAGGAAACGCTGTTATTGGGTAAATTTTTGTTTATATTAGTATTTAAAATATAATATATTTATTCTATCATTAGATATCAGCAACATTTTGATTTGGAGGGTGAATCTGGTATTGTTGTTAGAGGTATTGGTACTGCTGTAAAAATCACCAAAATAAGCTCCCTCAAATACCCTTTAAGAACCCCTGAGTAAGTCATTTTTACTATCAAATCAAATTTTACCAAAATTGATAAAAAATTTTATTCAAGACCTGGCGAAACATGTAAATCAGTATCACCAACACCTCAGTTTCAAAATGGATCAGAATTAGATGGGGCTAGCGAATCAACTAATCCTAAACTTAATGCAACTGCAACTGTTCGGAGATTGTCTGATTCTGATTTGAATCATAAAGGTTTTGCATTTATTACAATATCCTCTTATATGTAATTTAATTTAAATTTGCTTTTAGCAAGCCAATCGGGAAGTAGTTCGTCATCAAGTGGCGCTCCTATTAGTTCAAATATTTTAAATGTTCCACCTATAAGTAAATTGAAGATTTCTCCAGAAAAGTTACAACTTCTTGTAAGTAAATTGAATTGCTTTAATACGAAACTAGTGATATTTTTTCATTTGTAGGAATATCCATTTTTAACCGTGAAAACCTTTCTTCCTGGCTTGATTGCCAGTATTGGTGGCATTGTATCAGCTCGATCAGTAAAACTACTAGGTAAGTTTTGTTTTTTGAAAGTTTTTTATATTTAATTTAAATTTCAGACCAAATCAACAATCCAGATGATCCAGAAACGAGAGATGCATGGTGGACCGAGTTGAGAAAGGAAATTCGTTCGCACAAGAAAACCCTTGGATGCAATGCAGTCTTGGGATATACGGAAACAGCGTACATAAATGATGAAATATGTGTTCTATCAGCATGCGGAACGGCTGCTCTTTTAAAAACATCGGAAACGGACATTGAAACCATGTGTAACTATTACAATAATACGAACAATATGAAAGAAAATCGTGACGTTTTTGAACTTAAAGGTAACGAATCTTTATAATGTGGATTAAATCTTCAACATTGGAATCAACAGGTTCCACCAATCAATCTCGTGGAATGTGTCATCTGTGCCATATTCCATATCAAGAAAGTCAAGTTCCATTTCCAACCAATCTTATGACATGTGCCATTTGTCACAAAGGAAAAGTACCCGATGTTTTATTCATGACTATTGAACCGTGTGACCACATACCTATCACTGGCTATGGAACCCTTATTCAAGCTCGGGTATGTCGATCGAAACGAGAATGTAAAGGGGAAACATGTGCCAAGGAAATTTCTGATGTATGTTTTCAAATAATAAATTACCTTTCAACAAAATCTAACATTTTATATGTACAGAGTTTGCCTTTTCTCGAATATGAACTACATCGACAATTATTGACAAAACTAAAAATCAAAGGAATGAACGCCTTGTTCAATATATCAATTCAAAGTAATTTAATACTACCTATTTTCTGATATATAGCATACTATTATTCTTTTTGTATTTCAGTTTCATTTGGAGATAATATGTTGGTTGCTGTTGCAACCGGAACAGGAGCCTTTCTATCTGCGTTATCACCGCCATCACCTCCAAAGATTTCATCGGGAAAAGGCATTTTGTGTTCAAAACTAAACGAAATTCAAGCACTCATTTCGGAAAGTATTACCCGAAATCGAGAATTGTATAAATTATCGCACAAAAATGAATATCGACGTGAAAAAGACGAAAAGAAATCTGAAGTCAATAAGATTGTAAATAGACATGATCAAACAAATAATATGTATATAAATGAAGATAAAGAAGGTTGTGTTCTGCTTGAAGTAGATGATACTGAAGATGCAGACATTATCTCTCTAATGATCGATTCCGATGTTCCGCGTGGTTTTGACATCTGCAACTCGGAATATCTTCCAGGCAAAGAAAGACAATTTATGTCTAACTTGCAGATGTTTGCTCAAGTTTATCGTGCCAAGCTTACATCTCATAAACAATTTGGACATCAATTTGATTGGATCATTCAGGTTTGCAACTTAATTGCAATTTGCTTTATTTTCTATCTAATTTTTATTACTTTACCAATTAGAGTTTATTTGTAAAGTTTCGTGCATTAATTCCTTGTTGCCTAACTGATTTGAAATTCAGAATCGACATTCCTGAGTCTGATTTGATACAAATTACTGTCACTGGTACTTCAGTTGGAATGGGATCACCATTACTCAAGACAACCGGGCGTCAACGATCCACTACCAGTAAGTTTCAATCGTATAAATTTTTTTAATGATTTAAACTGTTATTTATTATAAATTAAGTTCATACGGACCATGCTGATGAGTTACTGTTTTCAATGGATAGTATTGAAGAACGAAATAAAGAAAACTCTCCTGAATCAAATGAAAACAAAAACTTTGTCTATCATGTTCGTATCTTTTTCTTTCAGTTATTCTAAAATAGTTTTGTATTGATCAACTATTTATTTGCAGACATTCCCCAAAGAACATTGTGGCATCGAGCTAACTCCATTGAGTTATGTTCCCGGTGCATACATTACTCCTTATTTGGGAAATTTAGATTTCTTTTTCATTCGCGAGAGTAGCAGCATCAGAGAGGTGACAAAAAATAATCATAAAATGAAAAAAAAAAAACAATTAATCCTTTGTTTTGGTGTTAATAGTATGGTGGTTTAAGTGGATTTATGCACAATTTTATGACTGAAGTGTTTGCTATTGTTCGTTCTCACGTTTCCTCGTTGGGTGGGAATGCGATGACATCGTTTCATGTAACACAACTCTTACTCCTCTATAATCCTCACAAAAATCAAGTAAGTTGTCATTATTTATATTATTATTAACAATTATAATCATTCGTTTTTGTTAGGCCCAATGTTTAATAAACGTAGCCGGTGATGTCGTATTAGTCCATTACTATTCTTAGATGGTGACAATAAACACCTTAAGAAATAAATGTAAAACAAATATTTCCTTAATCAAGTAAATGGTTTTTCGAATCTGTTGGAATTTAAATTTTGTATTTGTTGTAATGTACATAAACTTTACACATAATGATAATTCTAATAAAACAAGTTGGCAATGTAATCTTATGAACATTTGAAAGCATTGATATGCGTTTTCGTGCACAGAATCTATATTAAAACTTCCGGGAAGATTTTTTGCTTACATAAGTTGACAACTTCCTAGGAAGTTTTTGAATGAAAAATGATCGTTTTAGTATTGCGAAGGAATGTGCCTATCCCCCGTACATGTTTTGTTTTGCGTGTCTATGTGTGTATAAATATAAATATATTTGTAGTGATTTGGTGTTTGCTATTTTAGTGCCACCAACATGTGATATATTCGGGAAGTGAAACGCTTTGAACCACATCACATTCTTTGTTCATATTGTAATCGTCACCCAAAACAAAAAAACCGACAATGGCTTCGACCCGTGTTCTCCCATTTGTTCGTGGCATCGATTTTAGCCATAATGATTTCAAGGTAATATCAGATGATCAATTCGATAATTATCATTATGAAAATGATATATACATTTATACAGGAGGACAACTTTCCCAAAGAAATCATGAAAATGAGCGGCTTAAGATGGCTAAAACTCAATGATACTAATATTGATTGGATTCCGGAAGAGTTTGCATCATTGGACAAGCTTGAATCATTGTCTCTAAACAAAAACAATTTGGTTACGCTACATGGTGAAATCGTTTCGATGCAATCGTTACGATCACTTGTATTTAGACATAACCGCATCAATAATAATGGTTTGCCACCAGAATTGTTTAAGTTGGATGAATTGTCAGTTCTTGATCTAAGCCATAATCAATTGAAACAAGTGCCTTCTGAACTTGAGCGATGTAAAGGTCTTCTTGTATTGAATCTATCTAGTAACAATATAGAAACCGTTCCAAATCAACTTTTTGTAAATCTGACCGATTTGTTGCATTTGGATCTAAGCAATAATGCATTAGGTATGTTGTGTTTATTTATGTTTTCAAAGTTGCATTTCAATATTTGACGAAACGTATAGGAACTTTACCGCCACAAATGAGGCGATTGGTAAACCTTCAAGTGCTAAACCTCAGCAATAATCCACTTGCTCACAATCAATTGCGCCCACTTCAAGCCCTAATTTCGTTACAAACGTTGAATTTGAGTCGCACTCAACGAAATTTGCAAAATATTCCCACTTCTTTAGACAACCTCGTTAATTTGTGTGATTTGAATTTGTCATGCAATAATCTAAGTCGAATTCCTGATGTGATATACACTCTTAAGTCATTGAGACGATTAAATCTTAGTGATAATTGCATTCGAGAGCTATCCAACGAAATTGATGATGCTTGGCCTAATTTAGAAGTTTTAAACTTATCAAGGAATAATTTAAAATCATTACCTCAAACATTAAGCAAATTGGAGAAACTTCGCCGATTGTACGTAAATGATAACGAGCTTGTCTTTGAAGGCATTCCCAACAGTATTGGGAAACTTTATAATCTTGAAGTATTTATGGCTTCAAATAATAATTTAGAATTGATACCCGAAGGAGTTGTACGGTGTGGAAAATTGAAAAAGCTTATTCTATCTAATAATGATTTAATCACATTACCCGATGCCATATACTTTTTAAACGATTTGAAAGTGCTCGATTTGAATAATAATCACAATCTGGTATTACCACCCAAACCGATGGAATTGCAAGAGAATAAGTCAATTTATAACATCGATTTCACTTTGGCTAATCAACTTAAAAAGGCTTCAACCACTAGTACAAATGGTTTCACATCATCACCAGGTAATGTTTTTATTATTTGTTCGTCTCATTAAAACTTTTGTTTTATCATGCAGTCAACACTAAAGATCCAATTGCCCGAAAACTTCGTTTAGTACGTCGTGCCAAAGAAAAAACGAACGATTCAGATTCGACCAAGGTCTTAAAAGCTATGACTGATCTTGCTAAAGACCATGAAAAGATAAATATTAATGTTTATGAAGGAGAACAAAATTTGAAACCGAAGAAACTATTGGATTCGTTGGAAAAACCACAACTAGACTACAGTGATTTTTTCGATGAAGATGTTGGACAATATCCAGGCTTGATCATATGGGAAATTGACAATTTTATTCCAAGCCGATTGGATGAAGCATTGTATGGAAAGTTTTACGAAGCTGATTGTTATATCATTCTTCGAACATATGAAAATGAAAATCAAAACTTGGAGTGGGAAATATTTTATTTAATTGGTTCTAAATCGACTCTTGATAAAAAAGCATGCTCGGCAATTCATGCCGTCAACTTACGAAACTATCTATCCGCTCATTGTCGTACGATTAGAGAGGAACAGGATGATGAAAGTGAACAATTTTTGCAAATATTCCCCAAAGGAATAACTTACATCGAAGGTGGACGAACTGCAAGTGGATTTTACACGGTTGAAGATGCAGTCGTTTTCACTCGAATGTACCGATTGCATGAACTGTCTTGTCGACAATTATATATGCATTCGGTTCCATTAACCGTAAGTACTCTCGATTCGCGGTATGTTTACATTGTCGACACTGGCTATAAGATGTATGTTTGGAATGGAAAATTTTCCAAGAATACCATAAAACAAAAGGCTCGACTGTTGGTTGAGAAAATTAACAAGGAAGAACGGAAAAATGAAGTTGAGCTTATATTCGTCAATCAATCTACGGAACCTGCCGAATTTTGGAAAGAATTTGTTCAAGACGTCGATATTACAACCTATTCTTATAGAAACGAAGATTCCAATGATTTTAAAGCACATTCGCCTGTACTGTATAAAGTATGTCTTGGAACAGGTTATCTGGAACTTCCTCAAGTGAATTATAAGCCGAAACAATTGTTGAAGAGTAATTTTGAGACCCGTTGTGTTTACATTATGGACGTGTATACCGATGTCTACATTTGGTAATAATATAACACATTTCACCATCCAACGAATTACTATTTATAATTTTTTTCCGCATTCACAGGGTCGGACAAAAGTCTCCTCGTTTAGTGCGAAATGCGGCTCATAAATTAGCACAAGAGCTCTTTTCAATGATTAAACGCCCAGAATATGCTATTGTTACCAGATGCTTGGAAGGGTATTTCAATGATTCTGCATTCTTTTTTTATCAACATTAACCATTTGATTATTGTTTTAGTATTGAGACACAATCATTCAAATCTCGTTTCTCGTCTTGGGATGAGGTAGTAGCTGTTGATTTTACGCGAACCGCTGAATCAGTACAAAAGATTGGAGCCGATCTCAATAAATGGGTTGCTGAACATTCAAATTTAAAGCATGACATTTCAGCATTATTCATGCCACGTCAGCCACCAATCAAGAAACAAGAAGCATTACAACTTTCAGACGAATGGAATGAAGATCTTGAAAATATGGAAGTTTTTGTATTGGAAAACAAAAAGTTCACCAAATTACCGGATAATGAGTTTGGTCATTTTTATAGTGGCGATTGTTATGTTTTTCTTTGTCGTTATTGGGTTCCGATGGAAGTGGATTCATCCGAAACTAACGATGACGATGAAGAGATTCTCGATGAGACTGAATCAGTAGTCTACTTTTGGCAAGGTCGAGATGCGTCCAACATGGGTTGGCTTACCTTCACTTTCAGTTTACAAAAGAAATTTGAAAGTTTATTTGGTGAAAAGTTGGAAGTTATACGAATGCATCAACAACAGGAGAATCTGAAATTTCTTTCTCATTTTAAGCAAAAGTTTATAATTCATAAAGGAAAACGGGATTTGAGAAATAACGGGCCAGAGAGGTTTATTGGCGATGATGTCGAACTGTATCAATTGAGGTCTAATTGCGATCCAACAACTTTGCGTTGCATTCAGATAAACATAAAAAATGTGGTACTTTATGCTTCCTATTGTTACATACTAAAAACGATGCCAACAGAATCAGAACTTGGACATGTTTTTATATGGGCGGGAGATGATTGCGATTCTGACATTGTCAGTTTGGCTGAAGAGATTGCTAAAAACATGTTCGACGAGAAATCATTTGAATATACTATCGTCAAGCAAAATAAAGAGCCAGAATTGTTTCGAACTCATATCAACCCGTTGATCATCGACACCGATTGTTCATTCATCGAATATTCTCGTTTATTTCGATGTTCAAATGATAAAGGTTATTTTACCATTTCGGAAAAGTGTACCGACTTTTGTCAAGACGATCTGGTTGACGATGATATTATGATTTTGGACAACGGTCAACAAGTGTTTATTTGGTTGGGCATTCGATGCAGTGAGGTCGAAGTTAAGTTGGCACATAAGAGTGCCAAAGTTTACTTGCAGAACATGCAATCGAAACAACCCGATAGGCCACGTACATTAATGTTGACCATGAAAGGAAAAGAAACGCGCAAGTTTACCAAATGTTTTCATGCATGGACTAACTTTAAACAATTGAAAGATCCACGAATCGCACTCGACAGGCAAATTTTGCCGATTATTTACGAACACACTAACTTTTATAAGAAATCGAAATTGAAGAATGAACAAGAATAAGCATGTCCAGACATATTGACATTCTTTCTTTTAATTATTTATATTTATTTATATTGCTGATTCGCATTTATTTATTTGTTATTGGTTTTTTCAATATTGGTATTCGGTGCCATATTAGGGCCATATTGCTCATGTACAGATAAATTTGCTGATTAAAAAACCATAGAATGATAAGTTGGTAAATATGAAATTAACAATGCAATGAAATGCTAGAAGAGTCATATACAGTTGTGTTCCAGACACGGGTCGAATAGCCGAATTGTCCTGACATCGGCTATCGATATGCTCTTCAGTCAAATGGGTTATTGTAATCTGTTCGGCTCGACGCATTGCACTTCTATTGGTCGAATGGCTATTCGAATGTCTCGAACCAACCAATTGACATCGACTCAATGCCAACGATGCTTTCACTTGTATGGCGGCATCGATATTGATACTCTTCATTTCAGTAAAAATCTGCTTCATCCACTTGCTAATCCAAAGAAGATTACAATCACAGTATAATGGATTTCCTTCCAAGATGATACCTCCTATTAATTGGAATATATTGAAAAGGGTTAATCATTTTTAGAAATGATCGGATTCAAACTAACCTAATAGTTGTCTAGATTGCCACGTTTTGGTGTTATCACTTCCCGTAGATTGGTTGAAAAATACGCCGGGACTAACGGTTTGAAGTTGATTATTTCGAAGGTCGATTGTAATGTACCGAATGTCGGCTAGATATTTAAGTAATCCTTCCGGTAAATATCGAATGCTTGTGTTACTTATTCTCAAAGTAAGATCATTAGCATTGTTTAATCCTGTGGTGATATAACAAATAAATTTTAAAAATTACATTTTTACGCCATTCATTATACAAACAACCTTGAAAAGCATCTGGCAAAATGTGAACTAAATTGTTTCCAGTAATGATCAATTCTCTTAACTTTCCACCGAAAGCCCATTGAATTTGATGGGAAAGTATCGATTCTTTGACATCGATTTGAACAGTTTTCAGTGCATCACTTTTTGAAAGAATATCTTGTAATCGAAATGATCGAATCGATGGATATGTGCTAATCTTTAAGGTCGATAGTTGGCTAAGATAACAAAACCATAAACAATATAATAATTACAAAACATTTTTTAAATAAATACCTTTGATAAAGAAATATTCTTGAATCAATGTATTGCAACTTTAAACCTCGAATATCTAAAGTTTTTAGATACTTTAAACCGGCAAAACTTGATGAATCCAATACTTCGATTGGATTCTCGCAAAGATCAAGATGACGAAGACGAATGACATATTTCCAGATATGTTTAGGCACATTGTTGAACGAATTGTGCGATAGATTGAGCCAACGAAGATTACGACAACGAGACAACACTTTACTATTTATATTGCTAATTGAATTGCCACTCAATTCAAGACGATGAAGATACTAATGAAAATAAATTAGAAAAATAAAATTGTTTATTGGAAATATATATAATAAGAACGAATATATTCAAAAATACTTACTGGCACGTTCAATTCATCAAGATGTTCTATATTGAGCCAATTTAAATTTAACGAATCCAACATTGAATGATTGTTGAGAAAAACGAAATTAGCTCTTTGTTCATGTGATTTGATCGGATTCCTAAATAGATCCAATCGTTGCAATTGGGTTAACGTTCGTGCTAACGGTGCAAGATAGTTGAATGAATGGATTTGATTGTTCGATGCCAGCAATTCAATTAGTTGTGTACATGAAGCCAACCGATCCGGCAATGTAGTCAACAAATTATGTGTAATATCTAAATATTTCAATGAACGTACGCCGAAACATTGGTCGCCCAATTCATCCGATTGAAGCCGATTGTGTGATAGGTTGAGTTTAATTAATGCCGTTTTGTTTAGAAAATTGAGCGGAATTGTCTCGATCTGATTAAAGCTAAGATCGAGCCATTTTAGATTGACTAATTTGTCGAAGAGCGACTCGAAGCTCGTTAGCGTTTTAATCATGTTAGCGCGCAAACTCAATGTTTGTATTTGAAGCACAACGTCCGTGTTGGTTGTTGTAGTTGAATTTGTCAATCGCGATCCAATTAGTTGTCTGTTGCCCGTCCAAACCGTACGAGTGAACGTTGCCGCTTCGCTAATATGGTTGTAATTAAGGGAGAGCGTCTGTAGATGCGGACACAACCACAGCCAATCAGTTGGAAGCGACCGAATCAAGTTATTGTTTGCCAACAGGCTGAAAACATTCGAACAGAATGTATGGAAAAAGTGTCCCGTCAGGGTGGTGATCCGATTGAACGAGAGGTCGAGAACACGTATGGGCAATGTTTGCATTCGCTGATTGGATCCATCGGCCCACTCAATGTCGGACGACTCGTTCGACGACAACAACGATGACGACAAACTGTACAACTTCATCATTATTATCATTGTGCGGACAATTTGCAAAAGTTTCTATTTGATTATGGGACACATTCAAATAGAGCATAAATTCGCTCGAAGCGGATGATGATGATGATGATACATTGTCCATCATTGATGGTCTGCCAATATGGGCGAACGTGTCGGCCGACAAGCAACGGAGTCGATTCTCGTCCAACATCAATGTCAATGAGCTAGCATTGAACGATATTGAACGAAACGCTCCAGTTTCAATTGTTTCAATCATATTCTTCGATAATACCAATGAATGTAGTTTTGGTAGATTATCGAACGCGCCACTTTTGATCGTTCGAATACGATTGTAATAGATGGCAATACTTTCCAAACGGTTCAATTCACGAAATGTAGATTTGTTTAAACGGTCAATCGAATTATGACTAAGAATGATGGTCGTCAAATTGGTCAATTGACTCAACTCATCTTTTATGTTTTCGATATGATTGTTTTGTAAATCTAGATACATCAACGATGGGAATAGTTTGACCAGATGAGATGGAATGGTGGTCAATTGGTTATAATCGAATTGTAACCATTTGACTTGATTCAACGATTGCATCGGTGCATGTTTGGCCATCTCACTGAGCCAATGTTGAACATTATGCAAAGAACTCAACTCTAATAGACGTAACCTGCCGAGATAAGGTCCCAACGCTTTGGCGTCCATTTGTAGTAATTTGTTTCCGCCCAAGCGTAATTCGGTAAGGTGTGGACACGGTTCGAATGCGCCCTCGATCGATTGTAGATTGTTCTTTGATAATGTCAACGATTTGAGTGTATGACACCAGCCTCGTAGATCAAGTTGATTCAACTTGTCGATTAGATTGTCGTGCATGTTCACCTTAACAATTTGCCGAAGTGGACTCAATGCCTCACGAGGCATTCGCGACAATAGATTTTGTGATAGGTCCAATACTTCCAATGTACGCGAACATTGATGAAAAGCATCGGAATCGATCTGTTTGATACGATTATTCTTCAATAATAGTTGCCGCAATGCTTGCAATGATTTCAATGCGACCGGATATTTGTCGATCAGATTGTAATTAAGATCTAAAACTTTGAGACTCCGCTCGAGTGGGCCGGCAAATGCATTTGGCGCAATCAATGACGATGAGATTCGATTGCTGCTGAGAGTTAATTTCTCAATTTGAACTGCCCGAAATAATTCCGGTGGAATGGAGTGAATAAAATTAAAGTCCAAGTAAAATTTACGGATTGTGAATAGCGGCAACGGCGATGGCGGCGGCGGCGACGGTGGTGATGATGATGATGATGATGATGATGTCGGCGGCATTTCTCCATTTCTAGTTCGGTTTGAATAGGTCCATTTGTGTGTTTGATTGAAACTGGCAAAGAGGTCATTTGGTAGATTGGAAATCAAATTGTGGCTTAAATCAATCAACTCCATAGTGTGCATTGCCAGCTTAAATGGGGATAAATGGCTAATTAAATTCCCTCGAAGCTGCAAAACTTCCAAGTTGGCTAAATTCTGCAACGAAGCGAACGGAATTTTGCGTAGTAGACAGTTGGAGATGGACAACGATTTGAGGCTTTGCGGGAAAGGGGTACCCTCCACCCGTTCGATCATGTTTCCGTCGAAATCGATTAACTCAAGAGTGGACAATGATTCAAATGTATGATCCTCCACGATCGAGAGCCAATTTTCATTCAACAAAAGCGTTCGAATGCTACTCAAGCCGACCAAATCTTTTGAACGGATCATTTCGATTTGGTTACCCTTCAAACTGAGCCATTGCAACTGATTTAGATGGACCAAAGCATTGACGGGTATCTCCACTAATCGTCCATAGGAGAACTCTACCGTGCTGAGCGTCTTTTTAATTGAACTTTGAGCGAATGTACTCTCATTTACAAACGAAAGTCGACTCTTCGAAATGGTTAACGATGCTAATGTGATCAAACGTTCGAAGCTGTTTGCTTGTAGTTGGGTTAATTCGGCGACGCCGATCAGCCGAATCCTATACAGGTGCGGATATTGACTTAAAACGGGAACCGATACCAATGGAACATTGATACACGTTACATCTACGTATTGGACCGTATAGTTTTGGCACAGGCATAGTTGGTTGAAATCACAGTTTATTTGTTTCGGTTCGATTGACCACGGCAACAACAAGCCGATCAAGCTGATCAAATAGAATGGTGTCCAATTGGTGAAGTGAGCCATTTGGAAGTGAGCTGTGAAAAATGAATTGAAGAAATAGGGAAGAAGAGGATATCCATTAGTTGTTGAACGTCACAATCGGGATCACGATCGATGGGTTCCGTTTTTCGCTTCTTGAACAGTTGCATTGTTTCGCGGTCTGCAATTCTATCGTGTAATATGTGTGTGTGTGCGGGTGCGAGTGCGAGTGTGCGGGTGAGGAAACTATTCGATCAAAAGTGATTAGGTGATTTTGCACTTGATTTGTTTCAATGCTAAATTAAACATCTCAATTGATCTGCCAATTGAGATGACGCGTTTTTATGCGTGTGGGCGTGCGTTTGTGTGTGTGTGTGTGTGTGCGGACGTCTTTCCTAAATTATAATTGACTGTTAGTTGCAAACAATTATTACTATACTATTGTTGGTACAATTGGTTCATTGGACCATGTATTAGATTTAGCCATTGATTGATTCAAACCAAATATAATAAAAATAAATAAAAAAAATGGTTAGCACCCATTACGATGGTCCGATTTCTAGGCACGTTCGAAGACGTTAAACGGAATGGACAAATTTGTCCATCTTGTTGATGTATGGCTAATTGGCGATGATTGTCGTATGTGACACATTGGCCATTAGCATTCGAACAGCACAAAACGGAGGCGAACATTCATTTCGATACGTTGAAACATTGAACGATGGCAACATTCGCACACATACACACACACACACACACATGGGTACCTAATTGAATTGACTCGATCGGTGTATAGGGGAATCGGGAGGGAATCGGTGGAACGCTCCAGTGAGATTTGATAGTTAGTTTTTAATTCTCATTGTGATTGTTGCTGAATGTAGCACATTGCCTCAATACTGATAAATGGCACATGACACTCACAAATAGATAATAGATTGCCAATTGTCCTCCTGGTGTGGTAGCTGACCAAATGGACAACGATGCAATCCGCTAGGGAATATTGGCAACGTTCACACTAATGTCCAAACATTGAATCACCCCTCGTTTTCGTGTGTTGTATTTTCTGTATATGAACATGGACTTTAAACCTAAAGCAAAATGTAAGACAGGCAAGCCGAGTCTGGTTGGTGTGTGTGTGTGTGTGTGTGTGTGTGTGTGAACTGTCGAATATTGCCGATTGTTGCCGATGTCGTCGTAATAAATAGAGCTGTTGGCTCGAATTTACTCGATTAAGTGCCTACTCGAACGAGCAAAGTCGCCTCACAAGTGATACAAACCATGAATACTAATTTGCTAATTTCGTTGGTCACGTAGGTATGCTCTACCATTGCTTCTCTTTTTCTCTGTCTTTGACTTGCACTATTTATCTATCTGGTCGTCGTCATCGCGGTCCCGAAACAAGCCAATGTATCGGCCTAATAAAGAGAGACAGACACAAACACACACACACACGCAGAGAAGGAAATACAAAGAGCTCACTAAACATGAAATGCGTGGGGCTGTCGATAAGTCTCGCGTTCCAAAGTGGCAAACATGAAATAGACAAAATGGCAAATAAAGTAAATAAAATTATATGAACTTAAATTAAACGTTCCAAACTAAGCAAGTTGAATGTAGTAAACGGCACCCATTTGCGACTATACCCAGAGTCAGTGATTTGCGTTGGTTTAGTGTCACGATAATGTCATCAAATCGTTGACCAGCTAAACAAGAATAAAGTGAATGCGTGGTCGAAAAGACAACAAAAAAAAGAAAAGTCATAAGAGGGGAACGTGCTGCGCTATCAATAATGCGCGTTAAACATTGGCAATGTAAGTAAGAAAGAAATGTCATCTTGAGACGAAGACGGGAGACGACGGTCAACAATTGTGACAAAGTGAACCAATCGAATCACCATTTGGTGCATTTAATTGTGCCACCCCCACCACACCATCACTACTATAGTATTTGATGCAAAGGCAATTACGAATTTGGCCATGTCGCCTTGTCGAGTATGATCCAGTGTCGCTTGTTGGCGCCAACTTGGTCCCATTATCAGGATCGATGTGAGTTTGTGTGTTTCAATGTGTGTGTGATCACTTGCCGGCATGGCATTACTCGACAGCTCGTTGCCATCGATTTAATAATTTGCCTGCCAACTCCACTGATGGTGTCACCGAATGGCCATTCGGCGCTCCGTTTTGCCCTTTGCTTTGCCTCTTTGATTAATGGACTTTTTATTACAATTCGTTTAGCAACCAAGTGAGTGAATACGAGAATTGAGAACTATGGACCATTGAGAACACCAATATATATATATATATATACACGAATGAGTAATGTACTAGTTTATGTCCATATGCCATTGTCGAATGGAATTGTTTCTAATTAAATAAATAAATAATTGTACTACTTTTACTTGTTTCCCATGTTGCGCTTTGATGATTAATTGAACACAAACACACTCGAAAGTGAACCTGCTTGAATATAATCAAAACATCATAGACGACTATTCGTATTATATGATGATGCAATAACAGCAAAAACAACAAAAAACTAAACACCATTTAGTCACATGTCGTTTAATATCGTTTGTTCAATTTTAGTTCGCAATTCTATTATTGTTGATGAGATGTTGTTGTTGTCTCGTGTTTATGTTCAATGTCTATATGTGTACTTGCACCGAAAGACACTATTCACTGACCGTATCGAGATCGGATCGCAGCTTAACACCACACACACAACACACACAGAGAACGAGAATTGGCTGTCCGTGCTATTGCTATTGCCGTCTATTAATGCCAGATTAGAGGTGTCAAAGATTCTAAATGAAACTATTAGTCTTATATTGTGGGACTTGTATATACGTATGCCTTGATGCCTCTATTCGTCGTCATCATTGGCGGAGACGACGGCGGCGGTTGGGCGACCAAAGCCATCACATGGCTAATATACGAACGCGAAAAGCATCAAGAGTTGAATTTGCTTGCTTACTTGTTTTGAGCTATTATTCCGACGGGGTATTAACGATAGGCGACAGTCGATCTCAGTTGCCCGATCCATTGGGCCCAAACTGTTTTTGGTCCGTATTGTATCTATAGATACACATATATATATACACACACACACACAAACAGTCTCAACAAACTAGTTGCCAAAACTTGAATTGGAGGACAAACTTTAAATAACTGTCAAACGATGCTAACGACGTGTGCGTTCCGACAGGAGATTTGAATCGAAACGACACGAATTGATGCCCATTGAAGCAAATGTGCGCCCGAGCGGTACGGGTTGGCATTAGTGTTTGGGCAACAAAATGGAATACCGACAATAAACAAATTATTGGCACCCATACACACACACACACACACACACACACACACACACACACACACACACATTGAAATGTTCTTCAATTGGGGTACTCAGTGGCGAGTGCCATTTTCTCCTTTCCTTACATTTAACGGCGCCCATTGCTAAATGACGCTCATTGCACACACATATACACAAACACGAACCCATATTAGCATGATTTGAAATCGAGTAGATCGGTGACTCAATTCTCTCCGTTTTAGTACACATTTTCCGATGCATCATAGATCAAGTTTAAGTTCGGGAAGTGAAACAAATGCAAACATACATTGGGAAACACTTTTCCGAACTTACATTGGCACCAAGCAGATTGAACAAATTTGGACATCTGCTACTATGATCTAAAATGCCGATTACGAGGTCGTGGTGATTGCCTTCAAATCATTCTCCTGTAATGAGCGTCAAGGCCAAATGTCCGATTCGGTCTTAAACGATGGTCACACACTCGTTGATTGGCTCAAATGAATGACTGACTGCCTGACTGGTGGCTCATTTGGTCATTGGTTAGATTGATTTCCATTGCTCGTTTGGAATCGACTCCATACAAATTAAGCCTCGACTTGAATCAATAATAAGAGCATTATCGTACGCTATACTACATCCAACAATGCGACTAATTTTCGCTCAGAGAGGGAGACTTTTAATTTTTTTCTCTCCATCTTCTTCTTCTACTTACTCTTCTTATGTGCCTGCTCTTAAGCCACGTTAATCGAATTGAATCGGGCTGGTGAGAATGAAACGAAAACGAAACAAAAAAAATCCGATAATACGGAATGGAAGCGGTGGCCAACGGCCCGTACCAATGATGGCATGTCTTAATTTTATGTGACACGACTCGGCGTTGATTGATGCGATTCGAATAATAGACTGTGAACGATAACAATCGAACGTTTTTTTCTTCGTTTCTTTGTGTGTGTGTGTGTGTGTGTTGCGCCCTCCTGTTTGATGCTAACAGATTGATGGCAAACAAAGTATTCTAGAACAGAGATTCTCAAAGTGTGGCCCAATTATGTCTACTTTAAGTTTTAGAATGGTTCCTAACAATAAAAATGTATTGGTACAATTTGTGCAAAGTTCGAAATATATTGATTACCGTATTTACGAAGAGACCCCACGAGGGGAATGAGTCAAGTATGAGTCTAGCGAAAAGTATAAATAGGTCGTAAGGTGTTTGTCACAAAGAAAAAAAGAAGATAGTTGTTTTGTTAAAATTGTTTTTTGTTTGCGGATAATATCATCGAAATAAAGGACCTATTCTACGGTGTAAGTTCGATCCTTCGTCTGTTCTATTGTTGTTGTTCCATTGGATCCAGGATAGCCATTGGTGTTTATGGTAAGTACTAATATTATCTCTCTTCCTGTTGATATTTACGATTATTACAGTAGGCAGATTACAGTTGATATCTTTTGACCAAAAAACAGTAATACCGTATCTACAGAGTCCGTACTGTAAGTACTATTACAGCTACTTTTTACAAAATTTTTGATTTGCGAGACTTATTTACCGACTTTTATATTCTTCAAATTTTTTGCATTTTGATTTATCTACCGGTGCTACTTATTTTCCGAAAAATACGAAATATTGATAAAAACATTACAGCAAAGCCAACATTTTTGTTTTATCGCAATAGTTTAGTTTGACACAATGTATGCGGGCCCTTGATCAAGTTGTTTGGAAACCACTGCTTTAAAAGTTTGTAGATTGCCTTCAAACTATATGCCGGCCTTTAGAAACGATAACTCGGAATTCGATAAGTTGCCAACCAGTCAAATTGCAATAGAGACAATGAGAGTCGATTCTTTGCTCTCAAGCCCCCATTCATCCAATTTCATTTCCATTCATTGCCGATGGAATGGAATTAGTGGCCCAACCTTCAACATATATATATACATACATTTATATATTTATATATCAAACAAACGTATCGAATCGATGTAAGTTGGCAGTAAGGGAATAGTGTTTGGCATTATCTATCGAGTCTAACAAGTCGAATTGTAAAGTAGCCAAAGGGGTAATTGTTAACTCTTCTTTGAACACTTTTGTTTGAATGGAACTTACATTTTGGTTGTGTGTGTGTCTCAACAGTGTCAAATGTTTAAATTTACAATGTTGGAAGATGAACACAAACCATAATGTACATTAGGGATTCATGAACTTATTAGGATGATGGTTAAGATGTCCATTGAGATACCAACATAACCAATTTACAAATAATTTTCTAAAGTATTATATAAAAATAAAATTTCAATAATAAATATAACAAATACATTTATGTAACAAATAAAACCATATCTAAAATTATGATGTGATGATTTAATCATTGAAAAATTAAATAATATTTGTGTCAACAATAAAAAATCCAAATTGTGTTAGAGATAAAAATAAACATTTCATTAAATTATGGTTTGAAAATCCCTGACACATATATTACAAAACGTGTACAAATTGGAAACGACAAAAGCAGAACAAGCAACGAAAAAAAAATAATAGAGAGAAATGAGCCACTTACCTTAAGGTTTATTTGTACAATGCGTTTGAGACAGAGTCAACATACGTTGCCGATCGAACCCACAGGTAATTGGTGAATAATGGTGGCTTCCAGAATTGTTTGACTTGCTTTGTATTTGGGTGAAACACGCAAAGAAAGGTGTTATAATTGAAATGTTACCGCACACCTCTCAATGGGCAGGTCATGATGCATGGTGGTGGTGGTAGTCCATTTGCATTTGAATATTCCAAGACGAACATGGCAGTAAATGGTATTTCCATCATCATCATCATTGGTCATCATAAATCGTCGCTACATATACCAATATTGATGAAAAATAAATAAATACGTTTGATAGAGATCTCGTTAGAATTGGTGAAAGTTAAAATATAAATTGACTTTGAAGTGAAGAAAATGGCGATAAATCACTTGATGGAGCGAACATAATTTGAATGGATCAGGCTTGTCCATTTATTTATACATCTACACATATTCACGTCGAATATGAAACTGTACGACGGGCCACATGTTTGAAGACGATCGTAGGCTCAATGTTTTTTGTTCCGGGCGTCTGGTATATCGATTGTTCGTTTGTCAATGCCAATGTGGTGCCCGTTCCAAGTGTGCAGGCCATATTTAAGGCTGTCACCGGTTGACCAGTGCCATGATTGGCTTGAGCTTGTTATTGAACGGCAACACGAACGGGGCACACATTGCATTTGCCGCCAACGATATGATAGATGCCTCTCTCTCACACACAAACACACAATGTCTCTCTCTCTCTCTCTCTCTCTCTCTCTCTCTCTCCCTAGTGTCAGGCCGCAATGCCTTCGTGGCAGCAAGATTCAAACTCCACCGCCAAGGCTTGATCAGGCGCCCACCACACACCACTGGAACCGAGGGGGTGGTTGCATTTCACTCTTTACAATCTTGCCTCCCACTTTGGTTTTGGACCGTTTTGCCATTCAGTTGTAAGGCAAATGTACGACAATGAGGACGACGGCTAATTTGGTCGTGTTTGTCTTGTGAATGGTAAAGAGGCAACAGACTGTAACGAGAATTTTTTGGGGTAATCGTAGAATAGGAATTAGATTTAAATTTACAGAAAACGGTATCAAATAAAATGATTACTCACATTTGACGTTTCGTTTTGGCGATTGACATTTTTACTGCGTCTTTTGAATGTATATTTGTGTGAGTGAGTGAGTGTCCGATTGTAACAATTCAAGTGGCCACAAAAATGATTCGATTCGATTCGATCGAGATTCCGACATCGACACTCAAATGACGTTTCAAATTTAGCTCATATTTTTTGTATTCTTATTCGCTTGCGACAATTTACGATCCATAATACGATCAATGATGGTTGCTGATTGCCGTGCCATCGACAGTTGTGCCGATGCCGGTGTTGGCGTTCGACCAACGTCCATGCTTCGATGACCACTTATACGAGATGCATTCGTGTGCGTGTGTGTGTGTGTGTGTGTGTGTGTGTGTGTGTGTGTGTCAAAACTTGCAACAATAGAGAATAGAGTATAGTTTGGCATAGAAATGGGAAAGAAATGAATCGGCACGTTCATGGAAACTTGGTCATTGCAATGAATGGCATTTGATTATATACGGATTTTGCCTTTGTCCGAAAATAACCAACCAATACGAATACGCCGGCTTTACACATGACTTGTTTGATGTGCATCGGCGGTATTAATTGCCAATAAGTGAGTGTTGAAAATCAATCAGTGTTGGCACATTATGTACTGAGTAAGCAATATTTGCTCAACACATTCGCCCAAAAACACGTCGACACTATACCCTCGATTAGACTTGCTAATTTATATCTCAATTCTTGATGCGACAACATTTGTCAGCATCAAATTGGATACAAATTTTCCTACGCCCTTTATTTATACAATATATATGTATGTATGTGTTTGTAATATGTATTTTCATTGATTAATTTTATTAATTAAACGACATTAATATTCGCCAGTTGAGATTGAACGTAACAGAACACTTGAACACATCAATTTAAATGTTGGCGGTAGGCTTGTTAGTTGTTGTGCCTTGTGGTTGAACAAAAGTTTTTCGAACGGTATCGGCCAATGATTCTATCCAAATAGCGACACCAATTGCACCAGCATCGGGTTTGGTAATGTAGGACTCATTTACATAAGCTGCCCGACCAACACGAGCTTTCATAAATGCGGTTTGTTCTGTGTGTTAGAAAAAAAAACGGAATCGTTCAGCAAATGTAAATAAAACAAAAAAGCAATCTAATTTTTCGATAGAAAATTAAATTACGAGAATCAATTTGCTCACACACAAGAAAAAATACCGAAAGATGAATTCGAGACAATTGGCACGAGCGGCAATGCTTGTCAACTGCATTCATTCATTCATTCATTCAGTTGAATTATAATTTAAAATGCGATCGCGCGCAACCAAGTTTTGTTACTCAATAATTCATCGTTCGCATATAGTTGATAGATTGTTGGCTCCTTAGCGAGAGATGCCTATGTCAATGTGTGTGTGTGTGTGTGTGTGTGTGTGTGTGTGTGTGTGTGTGTCGCCTCATGTCAGACGAGGCATCATCCATTGGCCACAATTCGATACTCGCGTTCAAATTGAAACTTTCCCTTTTCGTGCATTGTCAAGTGTGTGGCAACTAAATTTGAACCAGTCCCTTGGGAACAACATTTCCATCGCCATTGCGACCAAACTATTTCGATAGCTAACAACACTACCGGCTGATCGAGATGATAGCTCCGAAAAAAAATGGACTCAAGTTTGTGTTCAATTTGGTCGACGATTGAAGGCCCAATGGACAATCTAAATTGAGTACAATTGCAATGTATATACTATTCAAGAACGGGCCAAGATTGTTGAAGACACTTTCGCATTTGAACGATGGTAAACACACGAAACTATTCTCGGGTGTCGTTCGACGGCCAATTAGAATAGACGTCCATTGAAAATGATTCCCAATTGCTATCTTTGTTTCATATTATATTTGTATATTTATATATATAAATGTAATTGAACTTACTTGCTTGTGACCATGTGGATTCAACCACCAAACGACATGTTTCTTCAATTGAAGAATTGCAACTGGCGCTCTTCCGTAAGCCAATTACGATTCCATTCAAGGCGTCTGTGTGCAAATTGATGTTAGAATAAGTGAATGAATTTTATGTAAAACTGTGGATGGAAAAAGAGGTGAGATTTCATCAAAACCAATTTTTGGTACGTTCCGTTTGGGAGAGAAAGCAAATCGACTTAACCAAGATTAATTGTGCCAAGAATGTCAATCGAACTTGGCAATAGATTCAATTCGCGCAAACTATGGCCACACGTAGAATAAGATTAATGAATAATAAAAAAGGAAGAAGGAGAATGAGTATGTGTGTAAGTAAATGTTGGCCGATTCTCCGACAATGGCAAACGAACGAGAACCAAAAGAAGACGTCAGTATCGCGCCAGTAATTATTCAAATGATCATAACGTGCGCACCACTAGTCCCTTATAGTTTGACACTAATTTGCATCCATTTAATTTACATTTTAATCAACACTCAAGTGCCTCAACACACTCACACATACTCACATACACACACACCCTATTCTATAATATACGATCGATTGTCTTGACGTCGTCACCGATAGTTGGTTTACTTTACGCGTTACTGCACACACTCATTTCAACATTTTTGTGGACCAACTTAATCGCTAATTAGCCGCCAAATTGGAAATAACGCTTCCACATTCTATTCCTTACTCTTTGAGTGTGTGTGTGTGTGTGTGTGTTTGTGAGTGCCATCAAACGAAAAAAATAGACAGTTTAGAATTAGCGGACGTCCAAAATCAGTGGATAGAATCAAAGCACGTACCAAACATTGAACGATCGCCCATGTTCGCTCCACTATAAGTGGTGATTTGCTGCATACAATGACGAACCAATTGAAGCCAACACTGAATCCGTTCGGTGATGGTCATTTCACGTTGAATGAACATGGCACGGTTCCTTTTGATATGGTTCGAGGCCGACGTGAACAGTAGACTATAGAGTGCGCCGCTTGTGCCACCGATCCGTTCACTTACGACTCGTGCTAGGGTCGCAAACGATGGCGGCGGCTGATCCCGCTCTAAACCAGTAAATAAATAAATATATATATAAATGGTAATATGCGTTTATGCGTGTATATATGTACGGACGAACTCGTGAGGATTAGTAGTTTGTATGCAACATTTGGCGAGTGACCCGAGCCCGTTGTGACCGGCACACATTGACTTACTTAATTGAATTTGATCGAGAAACAATCGCGCTATGGCAGCCAACGTTGAGCCACAATCGGAATCGCCAACTGTCTCATCCAACTTATTCAATTCATGCTCGTGCTTAATCTGCAAACAAACACATGCACACATTTATGTTTGTTTTCGAAATGAATTATTGATCAATACTGATACGCTGACACTTACCATTTGGTGGCATAGATTGCTTATGATACGGCAATAGAGGTCGGGTTCACAATAATCGGAAACCGGGACACATTCGGCTAAATCGGCTCGGGTCGATGTATTCGTGTCATGATTATTACATTTCAATCGGTAAATGGGTTGATCGTTGATCGTCACCGCACGAATCGTTGCCATTGAGTCAGATGAGTTTAATATCGATTCCAACTGTTCATTCAAAAGCATTACGCTGATAGAGACACCCTTCATGTTGAACGATGTCATAATACAGCCGTGATACATTTGGCGAATGATCAATCCCATTGATGTAAATTGTTCTATGATCTCCTTAAAAAGAACGTTCATTTCAATCTGGGTAAGACCACCCAAATTGTTTACGATCAATGCAATACGATTGGCGTACTGATCCAATAATCGTTCTTGTTTAAGATAATTGACCAATTGAGTTACCATTAACCGTACCGAATCATGAGCCGACATCAATTCAATACGTTCAATGCCAGATTCACCGTGTACACCTAGACCCAATTCCATTTGATTATCTTTCAACTCAAATGATGCTCCATGTCCAGGAATGTCACATGCACTCAAACTGATTGAAATTGTATAGATCAATTTTGATAATTGGTTTAAGCAACATTCGATTTCATCCAGACTTTTTCCTTGTTCAGATAATATTCCTGATATCATATGAACGAATGCAATGCCGGCTAGGCCGCGTCGTTTCAGCGTCACATCTTCTGTTTTCGCTTTTTCACTTAGAAATGGTGCCAAATCGTCACCGAACACAAACATTCGTACATCTTTATAGCCTTGCAATGTTAAGTATTCTTTAGCTAGACCAAAATTGAGCCGATCACCAGTATAATTGGCAAGCGATAACAAGATTGGCGTCTCAAGGTCGGCAATCTCTTCCACTAATCGAATGATTTGTCCAGCCGATGGCGATGCAAAATAGGAACCAGAAACGGCGGCCGTCAATAGGCGAGGACCGACAAATCCCGCAAACATTGGCTCATGTCCAGCACCACCTAATCAATTTGAACGACAATACGTTAACTGTTCAAATGAAAGCAAATCATAAAAGTTACCTCCACTAATAATCAAAACATGACCTTGTTTTCGTAATTCGTCGACATCTTTTCGTAGAATAGCATCGATCTGTTCGGTTACTTGTACATTGGAATTGGACAAAGCTAAACCAATCAAATTGTCACGAACGGATGTATCCAAAGCATTCAACAAAAATTTGGGACTCTTCTGTTGGGTCATGATTTTAATGTGAACTGATCAGCGTTTACTTAGTTATTTAAGTAATAAACAAGCCGTCAACCACGAGTTGACATGGTAGAGTATGAGTTATAGTGATTACAAAAAAAATAAAATTGATATTCAAGCATAAAATGATAATATGACCCGATTATAAACTTACAAATCGATTATGATTAAACTCACCAACAACACGAGCCAATTTAATAATCATCAATGAGAAAGAGATACCACAGTCAGAGATAGATTTAATGAATTTCTATTTTAGGGTTTTTGAAAGCATATCAATATATCACGTTTTTTCCATGAACAAGATTTTTGTGTAAAATTGAACTTTATTCTTATCTTATTTTCCCTTAAGCTTCATCAACCATTCTCAACTTTACCACCAACATCAACTTTTTTAATTTAGGAGTAAATCAGATAGAGTAATTCAACATTATGATCATCAACCCTACCATCATCATTTATAACTCGCTCGCATCATCAATATCACTCTGCTCGCCTCGATTGTTTGATTGACCGAGTGTGGTTCCTATAATCGGCGGCCAAGTCGATGTTACAAAGTGTGGTTCGAATGTTCGGCGGCCAAGTCGATGTTAGAGAGTGTGGTTCCAATGATCGGCGGCCAAGTCGATGTCAGAGAGTGTGGTTCCAATGATCGGCGGCCAAGTCGATGTTAGAGAGCGAGGTTACAATAATCGGTGGCCAAGTCGATGTTGGAGAGTGTCGAGACAATTATCGGCGGCCAAGTCGATGTTAGAGAGTGTGGTTCCAATGATCGGAGCCCAAGTCGATGTTGGAGAGTGTCGGGACAATTATCGGCGGCCAAGTCGATGTTAGAGAGTGTGATTCCAATAATCGGCGGCCTGGAGAGTGTCGTCCCAATGATCGTCAGCCACCACCACCATTGCCATCCAAAAATATAGAAGTGTGAAAATAGAAAAAATGTTAGTGAATGATAAAGCAATTAGTTTTAAAATATACTTAACTTATATGAATATTCAACGGAAAAAAACGGAACTTGAACATCGGCCATTAAAATGATTTGAAGCATAAAAACAATTAAAAAATCAAAGTTAAAATTGGTATAGAAAAATGAATCAAACGATACTTAGTAAAAAACGAACAACGGTAGAAACAGGAAAAGATGGTAAAACATCAATACCAATTGATATATTGATGTTATTTTGATGATCATCAGAAGTCACCGATAGGAATTCGCCACCGCCATTGGTATTCACACGGCTAAGAGGAAGTTACCAAAAGTTAACCAGATCATCATCAAAATAGTCTATCCGAAATATCGTCATCAGCATAAACGACTAGCCAAAAAAAAAACTCACCAAACGACTGAAATAAAAGTCAAGTGAAAGCCATGACCATCAGCTACAGCCAAAACGACGAGAGTTGCTTGATAGAAAGGTGGTTGATCATCACAAGTGAAAGCCAAGAAACGATTGATGAACTGCTTTGTTTTTTGCTTGAGCTTATATACAAATTTTATGCTACTTCAGCCACACATTTGCTATGTTGAATGTGGTATGTAGGGTTAATGTTAGTCATTTCAGTTTAAACTTCGATTGAACAGTAGTACACGAAACGTTAGGCGCACGAGTTTAAACTTTGATAATTTCATGAACGATGACTCTTAAAGAAAGAAAAGTTGAAGACAGTGATGGTAAGCAATTCAAACATACTGGTAGATACACAAGAACTTGATATAAGCTCACGGTTTATATATGCTTGATGCAGAATATCCATTCATGTAGTTGCCCTCATAGGGGACACCACAATATTAATTATTTATTATTATAATAGTTTTAATCAAATTTTTATTTGTTGTAGATAAAGCTAGATTCGTCAAAAGCGTCATTCCGCTTCAATTCGTCACATTTTCCAAATTTAACTTTCTGTGATGACGAATTATACAGATTCTATTGTTTACAGTATATATAGTAAAATATGTACACGGCTCCGGATGAGGGCCTTATTGTTACAAAAAAAAACTTTAAATATATACAAAAAGCACAGCTGCTTATGTGGTCGAATCATGATGTTGTTTTTTGCGATGATGGTCCACTGTACGATTTACAGCATATCCCGAATAAATTCATGGGATAACTTTTTTTAGGGAATGGGATAAACAAGCATTTGCCTCCGAGAACCTAGAATTTTGCTATTACCAATTCTCGATTCATAAACTATGAAGGCACACAATATATGGAAAAGGTAATAACAAGTAATAATAATAATAGAAAAAACAGCAAGACTAAAACTATGTAACACTAAGTAGCAAAATCGACTTTATCCAACAAAATTGGAAAGTCGATAGAATTTTTCAAATCGTTATCGTCGAAAACAAATTCGTCCATTGAGAAATTGTTTGTTCCATTCATATTATATTTCAATGAATTTCCATTGTAATTGGCACTAAAGTGGCATTGCTGATTCGCAAATGGTGTCGATGATGAGCTGGCAAAATTGGTCGAAGTTGCTTGACCCATAAATCCATTGGACAAAACGGGATCGTGTTTGGTGAAATCCGATTTCATGATGTCGTTGCCAAAGTCACCACTTTTCGAGCAACTAACATTATTCTGGTCAAATATTTGATTGATCGTTTCCAAAAAAGATGCATTATATGTTGGCGTGTTAGTCTCACTTTCCATCATCTGGTCGACGGCCATTTCAGTTGATGTTTGCCCGAAAACCGAATCAAACCAGTTATCAGGAAAATCTATCATTCCATTCTGTTTTGTTCCATCTTCATTCTTATACTTTGAATCGAAATTCATATCCATCGACATTTTTTCGTCTGGTTTTGTCATAAAATTTTCATTCAATTCAATAGGAACGTCGTTGAGTTCATCAAAATTGAGAATAAAATCAAGGTCCAAACAATTCGAATTTGTTGTTGAATCCGGTTGAATTTGATTTGCTTTGTCGTCCATCGGAACTTCCTTGATTTCAGGCAATTTAGGTGATTCATTAAAGTCGGTAGAACTAATTGTAGAAGTCGATACATTTGTAAAGACCGATTTACTACTTTTCGCTCGATTCATTGTTGATTTCGTTGTATTCGGTTTTGATTTGTTTAAACATGAAACATTATTATTTTCCGTGGAACTATTAGGCAGATTATCGTTGCTAACATAAGATTTCTTAATATCTTTTTGATTGATTGTAAACGATTGTTGAGGCAAGATGTTGGCTATATTGACAAATCCTTTAGATGAAACATTTTTCAAGTTTGAGGAAACATCAGTCGATACTTGAGAAACAGGATTCTGGTTGATCACGATCGGCAAAGAAGTATTTCTAACGTATGACAAGTATATAAAGTAAAAAAAAATAATAAATATATTGTAGTAAAATAATAATTTACAATACACACCTTTGCAATTGATGAAACGATTCCGAAGGCAAAGAATTGGATCGTTGTTTCGTCAATGTTTGTTGACCATTCGTAGCCGACATGTCTTGAGTAGAATTCAACGTTGTTGGATACAAAAGAAGTTGATGAATTACTGGTCCAGGATTTTGAATTCCAACAATTTTGTTAGCTATGTTTGGAACTGGTTGAGTTATGTTGAATGATAGACCATTCTTGATTTGACCAAGTTGAATTGGTTCACTGGCTAAGAATGTTAAATTTGAATTCTTGCCAATTGAGTTGGTCGCTTGATTGTAGTTCAAATTGGTTGAAATTATACTCGGTTGCGTATTCAATATGTTCAATTTGTTGTTAACCAATATTTTATTTGCGATCGGAGTTTGTATTGAACCTGGAGCAGTCAGATTAATTCCATTCAAATTGATCTTGTTTTCAGTTGGAGTTGAAGACACGATTTGATATTGTGGAATAAAAGTATTCGTTATTGGAAATGTTAATGTAGGGGCTTCTAGTGTTATTGGATTTGGTTGTTTCAGTTGTAACGGTATTGTTGATATGGTATTATCATTGTTTGAAATGAGAACTAAATCGTCATTCAAACCTTTCTTGCCATCATTGTGCAAGTTATTTTTTAGAATGAATGTTGTCGAATTGGTCATTGGTGAACCCATCGTAAAATTGCCATTCAATATATCCGAATTGTTTAGTTGTGTTCCGTTCTTACAATCGTTCAAGTTAAATATGGTAGTTGTTCCATTAAGTTCAGCGGTAACGAGCGAATTGTTGTTCGATACAACCGTATCAGAGAATGGTTTTAATCTTTCAATCAATTGTTGCTTCGGACCAGAGACCGGTAGATTTCGTCTCTTTAATTCTGCTTTCAGATCGCTAACTTTCATATCCTCTAATTTAGAGATAATCTTCTTTACAATAGGAGCGTACTGTTTCGTTGATTGATTGTTCAAATTGAGGCAGGGCACCGTGGTGTCCAATGACATATTGTTAGATTGTGCACCATCAACAGACATGGAATCATCCGATTTAAGTGTTGACTGATTCAACTGGAAGTTCCCATTCATGGCAATTGTATTGCATTGTATTAATGGCGATAACGAGGCTGACTCCTCTCTTTTTGATGTATTTTTGTCATTGTCACTTTGAGCTATCATGTCGCTAGAAGTAGAGATTTCGTTGTGCAACAAATCATTATCTTCCTCATTCTAAAATAGTACATTTTAAATTGTGAAATCAATATCTATTGGTATACTGGTGGTAGATATTACCTGACTAGATATTTGGGGATATTTTTGCTGCTGTTGACACTCCAATTGCCATTGAAGGAACATTTGCTGTTGCTTAAGAAGCAATTCATACGACGTTTCCGCATCCTGTTGACTCGAATTGAGTTGCTTCTTTACGTTTGGTGGCCCCTAAGTAATAGAACATGTCAATTAAAGATATGAAATAAAAATTAAGCCTAAATTAGCAAACCGTATATTCGTGAAATTTGATAATTCGTGTCTTTGGTTGACTTTTCGATTTAATCTTCTTTTTCGTAACCTTTTGACTTTGATTGATTTGAACGGCATTACCTGGTTGAATGGCAATGTTACTAATTGGTCCAAAAGTGATTGGATCGGACTCTTGAGCTAAGTTTGAATTGGTGACACTCGCTACATTGTTGGGAACATGTGCTGTCACATTCAGACAGGTAGCTTTATCATTGTCGTTTGCAATAAAAACAGTGGTCGAAGTGGTCGTTGGTAATATGTTGGGCGATGTAACGATATAGGACAAATTAGTGTTGAGCACATTTGATGTGGACGAAACAATGCCCGAATGGTCTGAGGCTTGAGGTATAATCAAGTTACTTCCATTGGTAACGATAAAGGAATTGTTCAGTTGTAGGTTATGTGGAACATTCGGTTGACTTGTACCAACTGTACAATTGATGATGTTGGCCTGATGCGGCGAAGGAGCACTATCTGAACTGCTTTCCTCTTCAAACACGAATCGTTTCGGAGGATTCTTGATCACTTCACCTTCACATGTCTTCTTGAACGTAATCTGACCCTCTTTGATTGCTTGCTCGATCGTCTCATCCGTATGTAGAATATTCCCTTTGATCAATTCTAGAGGGCCAGGTCGTTGCGATAAACGTTCGTTTAGGTCGTCAGCGAGTCTAGCCTTTTTCAATTTACGTTCCTGTTCATAATAGGATGGATCGAACGAATCCTCTAAAATGTGTTGTTGTACCAACTCATCACGTTGTGGACGACGTTGTATCTTGTGTTTCAAAAAATCGCCCGTCTTTGCACGTTCAAGTTTTAACTTTTGCTCATAGAATGATGGTGACGATTTGGGAGCTGATTAAAAAACAGAAATGGGAAATGTTTATTTCATTTTAATTTCATAATTTAATAATTCATAAAAAACACATTAATAAAGAAAACGTACGAGGTAATATTCCTTGATCGACGAGTACATCGATCGGTCTTCTTAACATTAGTTTCACTTTCAACGATTCCTTATTCTTTCCCATACAGTTGGCCAACGAGGCACAATCTACCACCGATTGAGGTGATCGATTCGGCTCCGAATTTGTCGGCGGCGATGTAATAGAAGAGTCGTCGTTCATCATGATGCTTTTATGGTGACGTTGATCGGATGAGATTCTGTAACGAATGATTCAATGAAATGAAAAAAAAAGTTTGGATGATAAACAGAATTCAACTGAAATTGGTCATAGGTCGAGTTGAATGAAAGATGAACTGCCACCGACGATAATATTGAAGCGAATAACTGTTCAAATGTATTACAATGTTAAAATGCTATCCCATTGGGCTTTAACAAAACTCGAAGCATCGCTAATAATATTCTGGTATGAAATCAAAAGGAAAGAAACGATGCAAAGGGAGAGTTGTGTATGAAGATGTATGTGAGTGTATATATATGTGAACCTAATGAATAAAGGCACATTTGGCTGCTATGAACAATTTGGCACAATCCCAATGCCCCGATGACAAGAGGGCAATTGAGTGAAAAGGAAAATGCATTGGTTGAAATCCACAGTAACAGTCAGACTTGGCTTGAGGATATGGTCTCAACTCAAAGTGTTGATGATGTTACCCATAGACCAGTTGACGAGGATGATGATTGCTAATCTCCCATTGTTGTTGACAGTCGGGAAGTATTTAGTGAAAAAAAAATATAAGAATAGGCAAAATGAGTTCAGTACATGTATTGGTAGTTGATGCAAAATGGACATAAAAATCAAATAATGACCAATCATTTATGAATACATTAATTCACAAGTTTGTTGGATAGTTGGTTCATCTTTATATCCTCATTAAATCTCAATTGTCTCCACTTATATAAATGTATGAATACAAACTCATGAAAATGGTTCGAAGAATGAATCGAGATTTGTGTAGCCCAAGATTTGATCATATTATGGGAGAATGAGAATAAGAGGAACCGTTTAAGAAATTGGAAGATACCAAAAGGAAAACCTAAATAAATGTTAAGTGAATGCAAGTGAGTGAAATCCTGAAAATAGAACATCACCAGGAACGAGAGAAAAATAGGCACAATGAACGATAGTTTTTCTGGTAAGAAGGTTATTCTAATGCAAATAAATGTCTGACGGTTGGTTTGGTTGATGCAGACATTGCTAATTGTTGCAATCGGTCTCATCCAAACCGTACCAAACATTTGTTCACTATATACTTTGGGTGTAATATTCAATTTTGTTCTTCACTCACTAGTGTATCTTCCGTTCATTTCGATAATAAATGTATTATATTAATAGTTGCCTTGCTTTTTGAATGAATGTAAGTTTTGCGACGTGTGAAATGCAATACGAATATTCTCTCTTTTCCTGTTTGCAAAACTTATGCAATATGATGGACTAAAAATTTACTCTCCCTCGTCATCATTAGGAACATGTGATTTGAATAAAGTAAAAGTTGGTAATAAGAAAAAGATTTCGATTATGATCCAAAACGTTAATGAATCACACTAGAATCATCATAAATTTATAAGTTAATGACTTTTAAAAGTGTATACACAAAGTACACACATGTCGAGTGTGATGTATAGGTATTGTGTTGTAGAAACGTCACCCATGAATCCAGAAATCATTTACATTTGCCAAGAAATACTGTCGTGACACAAGTCATGCACACACTCACCAATATATAAATAGCGAATACTACTCTAAAGATGTAAACGTATGCGATATCGGTTTGGTATGAATGTGTCGAGCGAGAGACACAGTGAACCAAAGAAGGGTGAACACCAACAACACCAACAACAAACAACAACAACAAAAATTTCACTTGATTCAAGAAATTTGACTGACACAGTTGATGAATTTTTGCGGCAAACACAACACGAGTATTACAATTGTCGAATGGGAAGGGCCGATATATAGCAGATAATTTGAATGTTTTGCATAATGTGTTGATCATCATCAAGTAACAATTATTCAAGTGCCGGGTAAGAACGCCCCTGACATCGAAATTAAATGTACCAAAGATACGTACGGTATATGTTCATGTACCGGTGCTGAATTATCCAAACGAATTGTCAATCAAACAATAGTGTTGTATCACAAAAACAATTGATATATTTTGGTCACCAAATGGTTGAGTTTACAGTTGAGGGATATCGATGGATCGGTGGAAGAACAAACAAAAACAACGGCAACAATAAAAACAATTAAAGATGGATCATAAAATAAATCTAATGTATACACACTTTGCAAATTGTTGTGTGCTGTTTTGCGTTGCTCATGTGATACATACACACATAGATACACACAAGAGAGAGAAAAGGATAATACTATCGATGGTCATCAGCTGGCATCGTAGGCACGATCACGTGAGTGGGACTCGCCCTGAGAACGAATCGGAATTGTTTTCGTTTCAACGTTCAAGTCGCCTCTCGTTTTGATTGCGATGGTTTTGGTCTATTATCACATTCGGTACGAATGCGACCTTATTGGCGCCAGTCTCAGTTGTTTACTCGACACCGAATGATCTTTACCGACTCATTGTTGGCACCAATGGTAACTATTTATACCGACGCCCATCAACACTTGGCATCGTTTCTCTATACATGCATGGTTTATTTCCACTTAAATCTTAATTATGTGATCATATATGCCATCTTGTGTGTAAGAATTGAATTAAAATTTAGTTTGAATAAACCAACAAACCCAAATTATAGCAAAACAATTTATTTTCATATGGATAGGTTCGAAATGCACTTTTGGAGCAATCAGTATACTGGAGAATAAACAAAATTAGTTTAGCCATAATTTTAAAGCAAATTTTTTGATAATTTCAAAAAGTTGTAATGAATTCAACCGAAAGATCATTTAAAACTCACTTTAAATTTGGTTCTGTTCGGTTGTCTATTGAATATCGAACATGAACCATTATGGGTTGTACGATGTTCACAGTGTGTAACAATGTATTCGATTGTACATCATCATTCTATACAACGATTCTATACAAGGTCACTTCTTACCATTGTCTTCGTACAATAGTTGGCAGCTTCGGCATTCCGGTGACTCTATAGATTTGGGCTATACTATTAGTTCGTTTGTGTGTGTGTATTTCTTGTCTCACGATAATAATGTCAAGGTCGTGTGCAGAGACATGGAACGTTGGTCTCATAGTATGAGCTATAACTCATACTATTGGAGTAGATTTCCAATGTTTCATTATGATCTCAAATGAAACGTGCCATTTGTCTGACATTTTCTATGAAAATGGTTTTTTTTCGGGCCATCATATAAGACATACACATGAGAATTGAAAACAATTTTTAGTTTTATTATTGATCTAAATGTATATGTAACAGTATGTACGGTCATTTGTGTATGATTTCAAACAATGAGAGAGAGAGAGAGAGAGAGAGAGAGAGACGGACACTGCAAGGATATTTTGTCTATTTGGTGACATTTGCAACGAGACGAGGCTAGTGATGCGAGGGCGTAGAACACAACCAAAACCATCATGTATCGTGTATATATATTATATATAATAATGTAATTTTTGTTTGAGCTCACAACTAATATTGAATGCAAAATTCACTAAAAACTTTCGGTCGATTGATAGATTGAGTCGAAAGTGTGTGTTCGTTTGATAACGTTTTTCAATAAAATTTAAAAATGACTTGTCGATCGATGAGAGTTGGCTGATTTTTTTTTCTGGTTTATCTTGATATATCCATTTGGTGTCGAATCATAGAAAAATAAATAGTTTGATGTTGGACCATATGATCAAGCTTGATGCTTGACTATGTCTTTTTATTGACCTTGATCGGAATATGGTAACGATTGAGTATGGACTAACTTTGAGTATATGTGAATTTGTGCTCGTTTGATGTATAGTAGAAAATATAAAGTTTATATTTAATAATAATAATAATAATAATAATAATTAATAATAATATTGGTAGATTATTATAAAAATAATGTCGAATGCACCAAGTAGTGTAAAGTATAAAACTAAATCATCGATCGTATATATATAGTGATATAATAATTTTTTAGTATTAATTAAGAACAATAATAATAAACAATAATCAGAAGAATTTTTTTTGTTGAACATTCAAAAGTAATTTTGAACGCTTGCGATGGCAACAAAAGGTAGGAACCAAAATACAAAAATATATATAGATAGATAGATAAATTGAGAGTGGGAAAGATAGGAGAATGAAAATGTAAAAAAAGAAGGGGGAAAACAATCATCATGCAACCGACCTATTTGTATGTAGAAAAAAAAGGTAAAAGCAATGGGATAAAGCCAAACGACCTTATTCTGTCTGTGAATCGATTGCAAAAAAAATCAAAGTGTATGTGTATGTGTCTAGTTAACACTGAATTGGAGCGCGCTCGTTATAAATTATTTGCATTCATTTCTTGTTCGGTTAAGATTGAAGACAAATTGGCTAAAGGCTATAAAATTGGAGCCTCGAACAATAATAGTCAGCATTAGGACAATTCAATAACGAATAGAGTTTGTGGCTTTGTGTTTGTGTGTTTGTGTTTGTGGCAGAGATCGTTCAAATGATATAGGAGGAAACTGATCCTGTACTGCACGAACTACTTGAATTAAGACTTAGATTGTCGAATTCATTTACCAAACTTAATGATGATTCATTGGAGGACGACAATGATGGCGACGATTCTGATGATAGTGAAAATGGTGAACAATACAATGGTTCGTTGCGATTGGAATCATTTCCGGACACGTCGACACCATCGGAATCATTTGCACCATTATTATCGATGATATTTGGTATGGTTAATGTTGAACCATTATCCATTAAATCCAATTGAACGATATTGTCAGTCATGTGAAGAATATCTTCCCATACACGATCACAATTCAGTTGATTATTATCTGGATCAACATTGTTGGTCGATTGATCGTTATAATTTGTTCTCATCGATAAAAGATTGCTTGAATCAATGTTCCATGTATTGTCGAGCCAATTGGCATTTAGGTTACTGTTATTGTTGTTGTTGGCGGTGGTGGTGATGGTGGTGTTACTCTTTGCCGGCGATTGGTGTAGTGGAGCTGACCAAATGTTACCATTGGTGATACTGTTCCATCCATCAGAATACATTGATAAATCAAACGATTGATTCGAGTTGAACGTCGGCAATAGTGGCACATCCAAGTTGGCACCAAACGAGAATGACCCATTTCCGTTGTGTCGATTTGGTATTGCCAATATTGGTTCTTGCTTATTTCGCGATTTACCCATCAATTGGTTTATATCGGTTGTTGTTGAATTACGTTGACCCTTCTTATTACCAATTGATTTCAATTTGGTGGAACCAAATTTGGTTGCAGCAAACATTGCCGTGGTAAACGTAACACCGTTACCAACGGTGCCGTTATTTGGAACATTATTCTTACCTCCTCCTCCTCCTGTTCCTGCTCCTATCGGTGCTGGTTTACCCAATTGAAACGGTGTTATAACCGAATTATTCATACATGAACGATTAGTAACAGAATTTTGATCGATTGGCTTGAAACACTGTGCATCCGGATTGAGTGCTGATATTGGCTCAGTAATTATGTTCTCCTTCGTTTCCGTAGTACGTTCATTGTATAGAATTTTGACCGGTCCCTTTTCGGTGATACGATAGGATACCTCGCCCGGATCGACCCAAATACTCAATTCTGGTGGTATGTTTTGTTGTATGTCCACAATGTTCATGCCACTGTTTCGTGCAGCAACCTCAAATGTCAATGGATCCAATGGTGGTGCACATCGAACGCATCGATATGCTGAACCTTTGTATGGTTGGTCGACATACCAATGTCCTTCGAATTTGGCCTTCAACACTGTTTCGAGCTCATCGCCAAACTGGTTCACTCGTCGACGGGGTAATTTATTGTACAGAAATGAGATGAGAAAGTTGATCGCCACCCGAACTTCGACATGCATGGCAATCTCTTATTTTTTTCTTTAGTTGATCCAAAACAAAATATTGTGTATTAGATGTTTGCCGATCGGTTGTGATTGAACATGGTCAATATAAGACTTTAAGTTGTATTCTGCCTGTCGGAATAAAATGAAAATGAGAGAATGTTTTAGATGTAAGATAATTTGATATAATGGCTACATTTGAGAGCGAGTAGAAGCATCAATAATAGCCAACACAAAAATGTTAAAGTGGTTCGAAGGAGAGAGAGATAGTTGATGTCAAATAGCACAAAGTGAAAGTATGGTTTTGTCATATATACACACAGTTGGGATTCGACATATATTGCCTCAACAATTGTCGTCTTGAATTATTTGGTTGCATCTATAAATATCGAGTAAAACATACACGCACTTAGCACACACATACACACACGTTGGGCATAAAAAACGGCTGTCCTTGCGTCAATGTATATTCTCACCATTGCCAGAACCTATTCTCATTCTCTCCGACCGTTTGGTAATTCTATTCTATACATTGAATGAGGGAAAGACATAGAGAGAGTTGGCTCATCATCAATGTAACATTACATCAATGAAATATTTGTACTAGTGCAATGTCACGTTTATTCTCGCCACTCAATGGGAAATGGACACCTCCAATATCCAAATATAATCTAAATCATAATTCATTTTGTATTGAAAAATAACCATAAAGAGTAGAATGAATATACATTTTTCATACTAAAAACAGAAGAAAACATTTTACTTACGTTAGAAAAGTTGTGATTTATATTTATTATTTTAATAAAAATCACTAATTTATGAGTTGATCACTTTTGAAGTGTAATAACATTATGAAATTGTTTAGTTTTCAAATCAAATGATTATATTGACTATAGTGACGATCCAAATGGAACGACGGTTTTTTATACTATGTTCTCGATTCGAGTTTGGTGTGCGACACCTTGCACAAGTGCTTGTTGACTGAACGAGCGACGTAATTCCCGAAAAACGACGGTGCCAGTTTGAATGTGTGTCGATCGAGTCAGATGTTGGCGCCAGGATTGTTCGGCCTAGTGTCGGGCGCATGTCCGACCCCCAACTATTCGACGAATTCGGTCAAACCTAAGCTGCTGGTGTCATTGAGTGGCGCCCGAAATGAAACTCGACTCAAGTGAGCGTAGTGGAGTTCTAGTGTGTGGTACCATCCCTTGAATCGTGATGTGAGTAAAATGGAACAGAATGAGAGGGAGAGAGAGGGAGAGGGTTGGATGCACCGAGCCCATACTATTACAGTCCCCTATTTCATACTGCTCCACATTTTGATGGTCAGATTTGTGACTTTCATAATGCCAACGTTTCCTATTTCCTGATGACGTCAACCGACAACAATAATGAAGGCTAAGATGAGGGCCTTATTCGCTCAGTGCCATTTAATAACATGAAAAAAAAAGGAAAAAAATTGTTCTACATGCGCATTGAACGCTATATTTTATCACATTCTTTCCAGCTTATTTCTTTCAAATGTTACCTTGAGAATGGTTGAACTATTGATCCGAACAAAAGTGTTTATACAAAAGTGTACACACAGAACATTACCAAGTGTAGAGGCCATGAGCCATCAAATGTGGGTCATGACGGGGTAGAGGAGGTAACAAAATCCAACTAAAGTTTAAAACCAAATATAACTCTAGTATTTTTAAGCTTGAATTTAGTAGTGCGCTATTTTTAAAAATCAATATTCAAAATCGAAAAAATGTTGTACATGTTTTAAATCAAAATTAAATTTTGTGTCAAACTGGATTTCTTTGGTTAGTGAGTGATTGATCAACCAACAAACTAAATGATTATGAAGTGAAAGGAGAAATTGACTATCAAGTTTGTTGGGCCCTTTTTCCATCACTGTCCTAACCTTAGACATTGGGTTTCTAATCATTACCCCATGATCAGGGCAGAGATGGAAATAGCTCAAATGCCTTAACTGAAGTGAGCATGGCTTATTTTATAATTTGTGTTTCACAGTTTCCGCTGATTCCAAAAGTATTTTGAAACTACGTAGCATAAATTACATCCATATTTTGAATTGAATCGCTTGCAGTTTAATATATCAGCTCGTGCTGGAGCATCGGCTACCTGCGTGGAGGCCAAGAAGTATTCCATTATTTTGCCGCAAATTGAATGGCAATGATTGGCCACAATCTCATTGAAATTACTTTGAACTTACAAGATAAAAAATAATACAAAATAATTAAAATGACTAACAAAATAACTAAAACCACTGACAAATTAAAATAAAAGTTACTGACAGACATAATACTGACAAAAAAATAAATTTACTTACAATTCAAAAATATAACTTACATTTTTAATAAACAAGTTACTGACAAAAAAAATTGAAATGACTTACATTTTAAATGGCAGCCTTTTGTATTACTGCTTTAGTTCCTTAACTCCAGTTTGGCATGTGCGCGCGCATCAAAGCTACATTGTTTACGGTTGGTCCAATAGTTTGTTTTGGTTCCCGGTATTGGATTTTGCCTGTTATAGCTGAGTTTACATCGTAATTAAATTGAGATAATTATTAACTGAAAATATGAGTGGACGGTCAAACTGGTCTCCAATTGAAACTAGAAAATTAATTGAATTGATGGAAGAACATATAGAAGAATTTAAGGGGTGCGGCTACAAGAATGAATTAAAAAAGAAAATAGCTGAAAAGCTTCGTGTAAAAGGTGTAATGAGAAACGAAAGACAAATAAAGAAAAAAATTTTTAACTTGAAAGTGAAATATAGTCAAGAAAAGAAGAAATCTTCCGAGTCAACTCCATCGACTTGGGAGTTTTTTGATAATATGTCAAGATTCTATCATTACTGTGTTGACAACCAAGAAAGCTCTGTTGACAATCAAGATAACTTTGTTGACAATCAATATAACTCTGTTGACAATCAAGATAACTTTGTTGACAATCAATATAACTCTGTTGACAATCAAGATAACTTTGTTGACCATCAAGATAGCTCTGTTGTTCTTAATTCATTAAATGAAAGTTCTGAATATGTAGTTGATGAACCAGAAAGAATTGAAAATAGACGCCGAGGAAGAAAAAGAAAAACCCTCGTAGCACTTGACAATTTTGAGCAACAATTAGATGTATATTTTGAAATGAAGAAAAAAATGACTATCGAACTAGTTGATGCGGTAAAACAAATGAACAAAAAAATCATAAGTATAGAAAAAATAACAAAAGAAAACAACAATATGCTTCATAGATTATTGGAAATGTTTTAAAATACCCAGCAACATCCTCGGTTTAGTTCAGAAAATCAAATTCAATTTGACCAAATCAACCATCATATAATTTGAACGTACTATCTCCTAAAATGTGGTAGAGAACATCAACTTACTCCACGTTCTTGATGTCAGTTGGAAAAACTTTATTATTTTCAAACATTGGAAACACTATCATGACAACGGCTTGTGAAGCCAATTTTTATTATCTAATATACTTTAAGTATTCATTTACATTTACATACACTTACATTTACAAATTGTCAACAATGTACAATTACAATTACACTTACTTTGCCAGCTTTTATAATTATTGTATTTTCTAGTTTGATCTCTTGGAATAGTGATTGGAACATAGCAAACATCTAAAAACATTGTCATCGGAAATTGTAAAGTTCTCAGTTCAGATTCACAGTTTTCAACTCTTTAATCTTTTCTTCCAATTTTTCGATCTTGGTTTTTTTATCCATTATCTTAAGAAAATCAAATAAATGATTGTATGAATGATGTTCATTACACATTGAAATAAAAAATGTATTAAAAAAGAATTAATAGTAGAGACATCTACTGACACAGGAGACAATTGTTGTACAAAGTATGAAATGTACTGAACGTAAGCCAAAACAAAGCTACACTTATTGACATCTATCGATATAAAGATTATGACAATACTTTTTAACTCATAAATATATTTTTTTTATTACACCAAAAATTTAAAAATGATTTTTGAAGTATACAAAGAGTTTTAGGTTTTACGCAACAAACGGCGAAAAAAATACTTTTGGAAAATGGTAATAACCCAATCATATTCGTCCATTGAACGAGAATGGTCTTCGTTGTGCGCACAACCAGTTGACATTAATCAACTTATTTTTTTTGAACCTCAATTAAAATAATTGAAATTCAACATTACTTCAAGATAGAATTGAACCATTACTTGTTGACATTCTGCCATTGCGCGAATGAAATGGTTTGACGCAAATTTTCACTATTCATTAATGATTTCCTTTTTTTTGATCGGAAAGATCCTAAATTTGTTGTTATTGTAAACAATTGGCACTAAAGTTGTTGACGTTCTGGATGGGATATATTGCATTTTCTAGCAACGTTGACATTTAAACGGAAATGGATTTAGAATAGTGGTCATTTCGTTGGCGCAGTCTATCACAGTTTGCCATGGTGGATGGGAATCAATTTCCTTATGGTTTGACACCTTGTTTAATGTCAAGTCCAAATGATTGGTCAGTTCTATTCAATGTCATGTACTGAATCGTTCATCAATGAGTCATCGTCCAAAATAGGAGTATCAACTAAAGCCGAATCAGGAGTTCGTATCTCCAATTGGTATGGTTGATTGCTTAACATAGTCCACGCTTCTCGGTTACGATAAACACCTTTCAACAAATTTTTCATCGTTTGTGGACATAGTTTAGCAAATGCTTGATATATAGGTAGACATATTGTCTCAATGAAGCTCATCTGCATTTTTGGTAAATCATCCTTCTTCTCTCGATTCATCATATCCTGTTTTTAATGTGATTGGAAACAATATAAATTATAAATTGTTTTTTGATCAAATTATCTCGTCTTACAATTGGTTCAATGTTTAATTGTTGCTTTTCGATATCTCCCTGTTGGTAAAATTCGCTTGCTACAAGCTCAGCAACCACTTTTTGAATTTCCCTATAATAAAATCAAATAAAATGAATGAATTTGCTTGCAATTTTGATGTAATCTATTAACACATACCATGGTTTAGTTATGGCGGCAATATCACAGCAAGTCATCAACATTGATCGAAGCAAAGCCCGATGTTGCTCATTCGACCATTCGTACGTTTCCGTTTCAATTAAACTGAAGAAATTATCTCGTTTACGAAAATAGACTGCAAGATCAGTAGCCAGAATTGCATCTTCCAATACATTTACCACACGACGATACTCTTCCGGTGATAAATTGCTCAAGATTTGATTGCCCTGTACATATATATTTGTGAAAGTTATTGTATTCATACAAATTATTAGATAAAATTACCTGGCTGTTGAGTATCATTAATGATTGATCAAAATGATGATGTTCCAATGTGCTAGTCGAATATAATTGTGCTAATGGTGAACTGGTCTTAATTTGAAACGAATTGTTTGTTCCACGATGATCGAGATCATGACACAAACAGGCGACCATCAATGCTAATGTTTCAAGTTCACCAAGAACTAGGCACATGTTGGTGTTCTGCATAAAATGAAATAAAATAATGGCAATTCATTAAATGAACATTAGGACGAATGGTGACACACTTACCACAAAGATAGCAAACATCATCTGAGCCACGTTGAATGCGTGTCGCCAATTATGGTACAATACGGGACGGTAATTCTTTCGTACACTTAGAATCCATTTGCATAAAACTTTGTAATCGATATGGAATCGTTCGATGAGATCAAGATCAATAAACATTCGAATACAGGCTTTGATCATTTGATCTTCGCCCAAGCAAAAATCGTCAAAACTTAGGCTAGCCAACGATAAGCTGCTAGTAGATGGAATCAACATTCGCTGAAGATCATACTATAAAAATTAATTCAAATCCATTTATATATGAAAATACTACAAAACTATAATAGAAAAAAACAAACAAACTTACCGCAAATCTAGCCGCTTCGGTATCAGTTGCCGATGCATGATAAGAAAGCAATTCTAATGTGACCTTTTGTTTTGCCATCGCTTTGACCGCCTTCTCAAACATTTGCGTGTTTTCAATGCCCATTCCTGAGAAAATGGCAAATGCTTCAAATAGGTTTTCATCATTCTTATTGAATGGACGTTCATTCAATTTGTTCACCAATTGGGCGACACCAATTATTTTCCGATTAGCATTACGAATTGGCATACACAATATGTTTCTATGTTTAAATCCATTTGGTGCATTCTCATCCACATTTTTGTCGAAACGTGAGTCCCTATATGCGTCGGCAATGTTCAATGTCTCGCCGGTGGTGGCCACATATCCGGTGACGCCAATATTGATGGGAAAGCGGCCCTCATATGGCGCCTGTCTCACCTTCTCAAATTCTTCCTTTTGTAGGTCGGTGGTATCCAAATCAAACACCCGTGAAAAGCTTCTCATTCCTTGCCCAGCGGCGGGAATGTATGATGGATTCGGAGGCGATCCCGACGTTGTCGATCCATTACTGCTTACACTTTCAACCGACGATTGTAGGCCTGCTTCAATTGCAATCGATTGTTGACTAGGCGTCATATTGAAATATGCATACGGATCTTGATATGTTCGGCCATAATAGTAAAAATCCGCATCGCTCGTATCTTCGGTCAACAATAATATTTGACCTCTTTCACATTGTAGCAATGATAAAATGTGAATCAAAATACGAAATATGATACTTTCAATGTTTGATTGCTTTTCGAATACCATTCGTGCAAGATCAAGCAACACTTGATTACGTTTATTCTCCAATTGTGAACGTTCATACATTTGTGCATTGCGAATGCCAATTCCACAGAATTGAAGATATTGCAAAAAGACGGCTTCATCATTGCTGGTGAAGCATGGCGCACCATTCTTATTGATCACCTGAGCGACGCCAATCACTTGTCCACATAGGTCAAATATTGGATTGCACAACATATTATGGGTGACGAATCCAGTCTTTTGATCTATCATATCCGTAAAACGAGAATCCTGTTTTTAAAAGAAATAATATTTTTTTCTTTGTAAATTCAAAAGTAAACACAAAAATTTAAGTTGTGCGTAGGCTGCATTGATGGAACGGTAGGCGACTAGCATATTCTATGTAAGTAAAGCAAAAATTATAGTTTGTGTACTCTTTCAAAATTATTTCGTAGAATTTTTTTTTTGTCATTTATATTGCCAACTAAAAGCATCCCAAATTGATATAACAAATTAAAGAACAAAATGAATGTAAAAGGCAAACGTTGGTTCGTTTGCAATCGATTTTAGTTCCATTTCTAGTGATTCTAGTGTTGCTATTAGAGTTCTATAGTGATATTGGTGTTGTTTTCGTCGTCGTCGACGAAGTTGTTGTTGTTGTTGTTATTGTTTTGGGTGGTGAGAAAACAATATTTAGGGTTCACTGTAAAAACTAGATGCAATCAAATCGATTGATTTTTTATACATGAACTGTCTACTTCAATGTATACCACACATTGGTTTGATTGGGCGAGTCGTCGTCGAGTTGGCCATTTATGCATTTATTCTACGATTTGGGTCAATTCAATTCCGCAATCAAACCAATTCAAACCCTATTGCATTGTGTGTCTTTTTTTTTTTTTGAATGCAATTACCAATCGAAACTATATAGTCAATTCATTTGTATAGAATGGTAGCACTGTGCTGACTCAACGCCATTTATCTAATCGATGTTGACTCTGTCCGTATCGATTCGATCACATTTAAGGATTCATTTAATTGGCTCCAACTTTTCCATTGTGTTAAGCTTTTGTTCAAAAAAAAAACGTCAACGAAACGCATCGCTTTTAAGCAGATTAGTGTGCGCTCATTTCGAGTGCTCTCATTGAATATGACTCACCTTATAACAATCTGGTATGTTGACAGCTGTTCCAGATTCGGCTACATAGCCAACAATTCCGGTACCCCATGGAATGGTAATCTCTTCCTTTTGGGCCATCTGTTCAATAGTCGATTGGCCACACACGTCAAACAAGTGACTGACAAGATACCTGAAAATAAAATATAGGAATTCAATTGATTTTTATAAGAACAATTAATTTTCAATGTAATATATTGGAAAGACACGTTAACAATATGCTTCCATATTAAAGTGTAAAGCTAAAAATATTTGTAGGATAAATTCTGTTCTTTTCTATATATTTGTTTTGCCCCATTGAAAGGTTACGTCGGGCAGACAAATCTATTCTTTAGGAATTTGATTAAAAAAATCTCTTTTCCTTTCACAATGACATAATAGAGACTCGATACTCCACTTTGCTACATTATAATTGATTCAATGGAGCCACTTGGGATCATGAAACATGAAAAACGGTGTATAAGCCTGAACGATTTCCTTCCTTCCCGTGAGGTCAAATAAAAAAAATTGAAAAATCTTTTTCTATACACTAACTGGGCTCAATTATAGATTTTATTAGCTATTATTATTATTATTATTATTATTATTGTTTGTAATAACATACCTGCTATTTGTATCGTTCTTTTCTCCTCGTACCTATAGAATTGTGAAAAAGGGAAAAAAATTAGCAAATCAATCAATCTTCGTTTACGTCATCATAAACAATTTACACCAAGAAAAAAAAATTAGAAACATACCAAAAAGAGTGAACAACGATCAGCATTGGTTAGTATGCTAACATTTTTCAAAATTTTATGGCACAACGAACGAACATCGAGATCATTATAAATATCTTTTACTAATTCGACCAATAACTCTTTCTCATCGTTGATTGCTTGTAACTCTTCACGTGATTTGACCGATGAAAACATTGGACGTAGACGAGTTGTCATCGGTGGCAAATTGAATTGACCCAAATATACTTGGCCACTGCTGCTGCTGTTGTGATTGACGGTGTTGCTTTGCTCCACCATTGATAAAATCGTATTTGCCGAATGTGAGTGCGACAATCCACTGGTGGTGGTGGTTATATTGGAAATATCATTTGTCGACAATACATCACCCGATGGTGTACGTTGCTTATTATCAGACGTTCGATCCGGTCGTTTAAAGTCTTGTATGGGCAAAAATGTGGGCGTCCCGTCGCATGTGGTCGAAACCATCGGCCGAAGGAAGCCGCCTCCACTTGCTTCAAATTCATGTGCCGAAATCTTGCGAACCGGTGTGTTGGCGCCCGAATTTTCCGTACTTGTCAGTGTTTGATTTGCATTTAAGGTTGCTGAAAACGAAAGAAAAACAAAACAAAACACAAGTGGTCAGATGATTTACATACAAGTTATCAAATGGGTAAGTGCATTGTGTGCGAGTGTTTGCCTATACATTATTTTGTACAATAAAATGGAAAAAAAAGAAATAAATAAATTGACAATCTTCAAATGGTTCAGTGATTTGTTTCAATTGATAGTATTTTACTGTAGGATGTGTTTCAATTAGCTTTTGGCATCTCCATTTGCAAATAGTATAATATTATTTAGAGAATTATATTTAGAATTGAATGGGCAAGTTGATCCTTATTCACGGCCATCATTCATCAATGAGTAATTTGATCTTGTTTATTCTACTGTTTGTCATTGGTCCATTCATTGGATACAATAATTTAACGTACAATGATGGTGATACTTGGAATTTTTATGCCAACTCAAACATGGTCATGGTCATCTTATATTGCGTAAAGAATTAAAATGGTTACATTGACTACTGATGGTAATGTTCATAATTGGACATCATCCAACAGTGCATCCTCGTTTGCTTGATGTGTCCCAAAATGTGGTCCATATCGTCATGGGACATGTTTCGTTATGACACCACCATCACCATCACCAACACCGACACTAACACCACCGTCACCATCGCCACCATCACCATTCATAAGCATACATTATTGATAGCCACTTTGTGTAAGAGTCTTTTTTTCGTATCCCGTAAGTGTTTGACTATTGAAATGGCATAGACAATTCCATTCGAGGCAAGTGGCCTCCGGCATAAATTATCAACCAAATTTTTGTATTTGTTGTTGCTGCCATTCGAATGAGGCCATTCATTAGTAGAATAACATTTTCTAATTTAGTTAATGTCATCCTGTTAATGCTGCAAAGACGAACAAAATCGACATGAACGTCTTGGCCGCATCATTCTCATCATCATCATCGTTGGGGTGGCCGTCATCATCACCATTTGGGCATCCGATTGAGGGGCGGCTAATAACAATTCCGCTAATGACTCTTCTCTTTGTCCTTTGCGTGTGTTTATTTATGGGTAACAGAGTGAGATTCGCTTCACTAACGAATAGTGTAAAGTGTCGAATCAAACTTTGAACGATGAAGCCTACTGAAATCTAAAGCTCTAAGCTGTTCCATTGCATAAGGCATCCATCGAAAGACGGGTCGAAACGAGTCGCTAAGTTGGAACAACTCATTGCCTCCGAATTAGTCATAAATCTGCAATCCGCCACCGACTTATGCCAAGATCGGATGGAAGTTTGGCTGCGTTGGTCTAGATTCCAATTCCCAGCCTACATCAGACAATTTCTTTCCATTCTCCCATTTTTTGGTGATGATGGTGATGATGTCGGTTAGTTCATTTCTCAAACTACTCGTGCTCGTTTCCTATCGTACCCGTCCGCTTGGCAACTTGTCCAAGCCATTTGTCGATTTTATATTCCATCGCCAAATGCTCATTAATCTCAACCAACGAGATACAAGAAAAAAAAATGGTCAGATTGTTCTTCGGACAACGATTGGCAGTGAGCGAACGATCGACTTATTGCTTCAAAAGCTACTGTCCTATTCGATCTATTCTCAAATGGGAATCGATTGTGCGGACAATTTGATGGAAATTGCCGAACCAAATTCTATACTGTCAAATTTAGAGCAATATGAAGAGAGATAGATAAAGAAAGGGGAAGAAATGGAAAGAAAGATAGGAAAAACACTAGATTGATCCGTTTCATGTGGCGAGGCCAAACCTTAAACGATGACTTGATCTAATCAAATGTCAAACAAAAAGGAATGCAGGGCAGTATACTATACTATTATCATTCGAATCGGTGGAAAATGTTCCATCTTTAGTCATCTGTATACATATTGTTGCCGTTCAATTGATTGAACTTAATTAAACCGCGTATCCAGACGACACAAGTATGTGAACATTGTAAATGTTCGGATTCTACACCATTCGATAGCTATCACACACAACGAAAAATGGAATTGATCTATGTCCTAATGGTAACTAATTGAATGTATAGCCAATTGCGAATGGCATGCGAACGATTGATATATCTACAAAAGTGCAATAAAGAAAAATTGCCAGTTGTTGTTTTTTTTTTTTTTTTTTTTTTTTTTGGTTGGTGGGAATCGTACAAATATTGTATCATGCACTCACTCGGGGTTTGAAAATAGGCAATCGAATGACGATGGAATCTTCGTGTCTTGTTTGACATTGATGGTACATTGCCCGAATGGTGACACTTACCAAGGGTTGCCATCGACGATGAATGAGCCAAAAGCCAACTGTCGATCAAGGTTCGCGACGCTTTTCGTACAAAATAGTTGTGAACAAAAGATGGATGCTCGTCCAACCAATCCTATTCAAATTGAAACATCATTATGCATAACCAAATAATAATAATAATACAATTCAATACAATATAATATATAAATATGACAATATAGAAGCTTACCTCAACTTTTTCAAAATCTTCGGTAACAAAAATGTCGAATTGTGGTTTTCCCTTAAAATATTCGTTAACATTCGATTGTTTCGAGACATTGTTGATAATATCCGTTCCACTATTGTTACCACCATCTCCATTACTGGTCACAGTTGCCGTTGTAGTGGACGTCTTCTTCGAATGATTTCGATTACGTGACGACGATGATGGACCACCAGATGTGTCGGACATTTTACGTTCGGACGTCTTTCCATCCGTTCCGACCGATGTGGAGAACATTTGATAGGCGGAAGTATTGACGTTAGCTTGGATACCACATGACGATGTCGCCGAGTCCGGTAAGGTGTTGGCACGACTGTTCACACCCACCACATTGAAGGTGGGATTGTGTGTTGGACCAGCACTGGCAGCCGTCGACGAACTTCGCGGATGCCACCCTGTATTTTGGTTTGAATTAAAAGGTAAATGAAATCACGGTTAGTTGATGTTGTCGAGTTGAAACGTCACAATCACAACAATCAAACTAAATCTAGTCAATTGATTCGAATTGATTGCAATCGAAGACGGCCGATTGGATAGGCTTGTGAAAGGAATACGCCAGTCCATGCCGTTCGATGGAAGGCGGCCATATGCGAATGGCGGCAAGCAATACATACGCGAATGCGAATGATCCACAATCAATGGGAGTGAGTATAAGTGCATTTGGCATAACAGTGAACATATAATAAGAAGAATATATGAGTGAGAATGTGAGAGAGAGAAAGAAAGAAGCGGTGACAACATGCGCAAATAGTATGATTTAAGAACATTGTGTGTGTGTGTGTGTGTGTGTGTGTGTGTGTGTGTGTGTGTGTGTGTGTGTGTGTGTGTGTGTGAAACATGCGTGCTGTTTGCATCATCACATCAATGATGTCGATTCATTGTGGGTACAAAACAGTGATCAAACTAATTGGTGTGAACATGCAAACATGGAACGCTACTAATGAGACTGATCATTATACGTGAGCAAACAATGGTGGTCACCCTATGTTGACAAGTGCCTATGCCATTTCTTTCCATTTATGTCTGGAGGTCTCTCACCCGGAGGCCAAAGTGGCTTCCACAATGCTGATGCAATTGTGGGACAAAAGGCTGTCGGCGATGTAGCGTGTTCCGATTCTCGATGTGACTTTGACTTTCGACCACCTTCGATTGTCGTTTCGATTCCAGTTGCCGTTATCGACGTCGTCGCTGTCGTCGTCGTCATCGTTGTGGAATTCGATGAACGATTCGTACCCGATCGATGACGATCATGTTCCCTTGCCTTTTTACGCTCGACTCGATCACTATTGTGTCGAGTCACTTTTGTTTCCCATTTATTCGAACAATCTGCATGAGATGATTGTGATTGATTATGAGGCGAACAGCGTAAACCACTTCCGCCCGAACTGCTGCTACGACTACGACCGGAACGAGGTGTACCAGGTGGTAACAAATTAAGAAATGAATTTGGCAAAAGATGTCGTCTCTTATGACGTCGAGGTTGTGTATCATTGACCACATTTGTAACGCCAATTCCAAGAATATCATCAATTGAATCAATCGAATCTTTTGATTCGGAGCACATTGAAGTGGAAGCAATTGCCGGTTCTTCACTTTTGCTTGATCTAGTTGGAAAGGTAGCGGTCGATGTCGCCAACTTTCGTACATCAGAACATGACAAGCCGGAAACGTTCATGATTTGTACCGTCTCTTGACCTCGACACGTATCGAATCGTGTCACTCTTTTAAAATAGCCTAACATTACGGATTCTGATGAAATTGGTCGAGTCGAGTTGAACGGTTTCAAACGAAAGGCTATAGTTTGATTAGTTGGAAAATTTTATTAATTAAATATCGTTTGATTAAACTATAGTAATCAAATGGTAGGTAAATTGTATTTATAAATACTTCATTTTGAAATCACAATATTCACATACACACACACACACACACACACACACACACAATAAACCGGACATTGTTGGCATCATTGTTTGACAGTTATTAACATTTGGAGATACAACTAATAATGAACATGGTCACGCCAATAATAATCGACATAATTGATTATTATATAGAACCGGTTAGATAAGAAGAATAAAAAGAAATGTGAATACATTTTCATCTGTTTTGAAATGATTCGGTGGCCAACACATCATAAATATTCAAATGTGTGTGACCACAAAATGGTCGTCCTTGTGTGTGTGTGTGTCTGTATTCCATGCACCAACGATAGTCAATGTCAACGATGTTGAACTTGTGATCAAAATGCTAAACTTGACAAACACTGAATTGACTGTTGGAGCTATTGCCGAATCGAAGTTGCATAGACTCGGATATAACAAGCACATAGAATAATTGAATGGCACTTCAAATGAAAGGCTAATGGTTGTTGAGACACCGGCTTTCATACTCTTACTCATTCACTCACTCACTCACCAACTCACTCCCTCGTTCACTTATTCATTCAATAAAATGGTGATGTTGATGCTGCCAATGTTGACGGCGACAATGTTGATGATGATCGGCAGAATGAATGCGAATGTGAACACAACCAAAGTGAATTCGTCTCGTCTCGCATTCTATTCATGCAGGTATGGTCTCCCTTTTTTTCCGGTAATCGAATCGTTGCTTAAATTAACGACCCGTCATTGCCTCAATTCAGTTCATTTTGACACACACACACAGACATACATCTCATTCAAACTCGAATAAAGTATTGTGGCAATATTCGATGAAAGTGGGTGAAAGCGAGAAAAAAAGTAGCAAAATACAATGGCCGACACATTATTTGTTGCCGGTTGGTGTTTCAAATGGAACATACAACTGTCGTGAGCCAGGGGCACTGACTTTCACTTTATTTTTCAGTCTTTTATTAACGACAAAAGTATTGTCTATAATGGCGTGAAAATTGTCGATAGTTGACATATAATATAGAATTGAGGTTTGTGTCGGTCAGAACTCATTTCAACGAGTTCAAATCAAGTTCCGTTCGAATTCTATTGTTGAAGCAACAGAACAAAAAAACGGAACTATTATGGTCGTAGACATTGGAATATATATTAAAAATGTGTGTATATTGAGCAGTTCGACCAACCTTTCACTATCGCTAGAACAGAACTACTGACGATTGCTTGTCTGTCATTCGGTGATGGCAAAACTCAATAGAATGGTTCACCCAAAAATATAAAAAAAAATTAATGAAAACATTGATGGCAGCATAGAAGACAGTTCGACCAATACAGTGGGCTATATGTTGAGACATCATTTTTGGCGATGGGTGAGAATGAACAAGAGGAAAAGAGTCTCTCTCTCTCTCTCTCTCTCTCTCTCTCTCTCTCTCTCTCTCTCTCTCTCTCTCTCTCTCTCTCTCTCTCTCTCTCTCTCTCTCTCTCTCTCTCTCTCTCTCTCTCTCACTCTCACTTTTTGGTTCTACTGATCAGGTGGAAATTTCCTTCACTGTTTGCCGTTTGTCGCCTATTTTTCCCTCTATGAAAGCACTATCGCACATTGAATAGAAATGGTTTTCCATCGATCTTTGGCACCTACCAAAATCAAGGTCTAATCAACACACCATATTGGATGAATTGCATCATATATGTTTGATGATATACATGACAGAATAAACATTAATAATAATAATGTAAAAATGTAGACATACAAAGACAATGAAACAAATATTTGGTTGCAATGATGCGAATGATGATGTTTTAATATATAATAAAAACGACCTTTCTATACACTAATTAAACGTGTCTCATGTTGTACAAAAGTGACAATCCACTAATTCGATGGTTCAAATTGCATCTGACGCCATAGGTTATATAGGGATACATACAAAATAGTTGTCGACTTGTATATTTGGGTATAACGCCATAATTAACACATTTCCGCCTACATATTCAATGACCAGAAAAGTGTGTGCATGTTAGAATTGGTCTATTACCCGTCATCTTCAATCGTTGTCACCAAGAATTGAAATGCACTAAAAATGACACTCAAATGATCATGATGATGAAACATAATCAACTAAATGCTTGGTTGATTATAGAACAAAACCTATCTTTAGTAAAAGCAAATAGCAAACAGTTTGGCCCTTCTAGCGTGTTTGTCAGAAACTCAATTAAATTTTAAAATTACTTTACATTATCCAAATAGAGAAAAATCTGAATGTACAAACTTTTTGTGTGGAATATGCCGATGCATATTTGGAATTGCCATTTTGTCAAAAGTCTGTCAATTAGATTGTGCTTTGTCGAATTGAAGAATGTGTGCCTCTAGTTCGTGGAGATTTTAAGTTATCGCCAATAGTACAACTATTTGAGTACATCAAGTGCACAATTGTTCAATTGAAATGACATTGAATTGGGACATTTCAGGGGTCAATTCCCAAAACGCGGTCGTATTTGGTACACAATTTAATAATGCCATACACAATCTGCACATAAGAGACAAAGCATCATAAAGGCATTCAGGAAAAAGGATTCAATTCTTAAGAGAATTGAAAGACTAATTTATCCAGATCACAAAAATATAGGCCAAACAATAATGTTAGATACAGAATTCAAATTGAAAACATTTATTGATAAAAAGAAAATGTTAAAGTGTGAGAGTAAAATAATAAGAAGGGAGATTGCAAAGTTGAACCTCATTCAAAGCTACAAGCGCATTGACAGCGCCTAAATGGTCAATGTCATATTCAATTATAATTTTCAATGAGTGACAAGCCGTCGTTGTGTGATTTGAGACATAAAAGAAAGTTATTCTCTATTTCAGTGGACATGGTTCGTGTTTGAACGTTTGTACTATAATTATACATGTAGTTCATCATATGTTGACTTTCATAATCAATGTTTACCTTACCTCATAACTAATTATAAACGGTTATGTGACTTTTAGTTACCATGCTTTAATTCATATTGTTATTCACATAACAATCTAGCTTGATTCAGTGTAGGTGACCTTTTACTGGGACACGCTCAATTTATTCTCTATTTGATTGTAATTATTCTCTGTTCATGCCAAATATACCGTAGTTGTATATATTTATATATATATGCAACCAATCTAAATCAATTTAATAAAAGATTAAACTATTATTATCCACTTTTATGAATTGTGCACGCAAACATTAACCAAATAGATAAGTCGTTACATGTTTGCTTATTCACAATGTACTTATCCTTTCCTTTGTGTTTGGTTTGTGTTCGTTTAGTTGACAAATATAGATGGTCAAAGCAAATAAATGCAAACATATTGATTGTTAGTAAATTATAATATAAATGTAATAATAAGTATTACGAACCATAGTCAAATGAATGTGCACTTCTTAACAAAAACTCAAACATAGACTCGTTGAATTGAACATAGAATATAAAATGCATTACAGTGAAGCTATACGTTGAGAGTAACAAGATTGATTGAAACTAAAAAAATGTTTTGCTTTTTTTGCACTTTTGTTATAATCCGATTTATTAATTAAAGATACCGTTTTTTCATTTTCTCATAACAAACAAGTAAAATAAAACAAAACTTTTTGCTTAATGAGTAGATAATCCATTGTCAATGTCATTGTTTTCAATGTCATCAAAAACTTTTGTATTATACTGATAACTTTTTTATTATTTCAACAAAATATATCAGTTTATCATATAAATGCAAAATTCAATACATACAGGTATCGCCTTACATAATTAATAACTTTTTATATAATAGTACTTTACAATAATTTTGTCTATTCATCATTTTAATGTTTGGTAATGCATTTTATGTAAAGCAAATGATGCTTTTTAAAAATAAGCTGCTTTCAAAAGGTTATTACATTATGTTTTTAACAAACCATTACTCTTTTATTGTTCAAATTATGTTACTAAAAAAATGTAAGCAAACGATTCATACATAAATTCTATGCTATTTGCAATGTTCTCATGTTTTAATGTTTGCATAATAAACTTTACCAACGAGAAGTTAATTCTTATTTTTGTTTGATCAAATTTATTATAATCAAATTAACATTCTAATTCATTAAATTGTTAAATTTCAACATAACAGTTTTTGATTTTTATGTTGAGAAATAACTTTTTTACTACATTGAATTTGTAATAAATTGGAATACACCCAAACATTTTGGTTAATTAAATATTGTAAAACCAATTCAATTGACAAGAAAACAAATTTCATTTTAAGAATGGTTGAATTGTACCAAGTTAAATGGGTCTGTTTTTATGAACGCTTTTCATTCAATAAAAACGTTTGGCCTCAAATGTGTGTGTGTGTGTGTTGACGTTTATAAATAGTTTTCAATTGAAAAGTTGGAGGATTAAAATTAAATTAAATTTTTTATATAAGAAAAACTTTTTGCAAAGTTAAACTAAATTTCAAATGTTGAACGAATGTCACTTTTCTCTAATTATTTATTTACAAAATGGTTCATGTACGAGATGTATTGAATGTATATTAAATAAAAAATGCATTGCAGTTAAGCCAACTTTTTAATGAAAAAAATTATTTCTCTAAAAGTACCATCGGTTTAAATTATAATTTGTGAAGAGATTTGTTTATATTTGAAATAAACTATACATTCATTAACTTTTAGCAAAAATATTTTCATTAGAATTTTACATTTCATTATTTGTTTTGTCTATGTACTTTTTGTATGCGCACCTGCATTTGAACAAAAATTTTGTTCTTTTTTCTATTAAACGTAAACGTGCGTTTGAATAATCTTTCATTGACGTAGAACACTTGTATGATTAGAGAACTTGTTGTTGAATGATTCATTGGGAGAGTAAAGCTATTCCTATTTGTGGTTTCTGTTTGATGATGATGATGAATTTGCATTTTATTGAATTGAACGATCAACCCTAATCCTTTGATAATATGTATTAATATATATATATATACCCGTACCTTAGGAAGGTGTTTTCCCATTTACGACATAGACGACAATCTCACACCAATACGCACACATGCAATAATATGGCGCCATAGAGCAATAGTCGATTGAACGAGCTCACCATAGAGAGCAATGCAAGTGCAAGGCCATTTGATGTGATGTGATACAAAGAAAGTACGTAATGTGACATCAATGTAACACAGCTTTAACAAAAGAGGTACGATTAGGTTATGACACTGAACATCATCACTAAGGTATCATCCCATCGTCATGTCTGACTCATCAAACATTACATTAATATGCCAACTAATTGAAAAGGATTAAGATTATTATTAATATAAATACAAAATATATGTGTATATGATGTCAATTGCCATGAAATGAACGATATCAATCAATTGTTGAAATCATTGGCAATTGCACTACCATTTTTCTGTTTTAGGTACTAGCAGTTTGTAACTGTTTGAGAAATGACTCACGTGATGGTGTGATTTGTGTTGATTTGAGTTGCAACATTTTATAACGCTTCAATTAGATGAGACAGCAATGTGCCAATGGTAATGTATCGATGACGATGTACATTGAGATGAGCAAATGTACACGCGCCCGACAATGACGCAATCGGTTGAGATGGGTGACAATATACCCCCAAAAAAATGGTATCAATAGACGAATTAAATGATCAAATCAAGCAAAAAAAACACACACAAACAAGAATCAATAAAGAATTGGAACGAATTCAAATTTGAATAAAATTTAAAATAGAATAAAATTGATTGTCGCACATCAAAGAATAAATAAATTGTTTAAAATTGTTTGGATAACGATTCAACCATCAAATTGTTGTTGATATTGTTGAATGGTTTGTTGTTGATGATCCTCAAATGACTACTCAAATGACTGATCGACGAAAAGACGTCAATGCTATTGCAACTTGTGTGATGATGGTGGTGAGGGTGTCGATTGGCAATAGTAGGACGATAACAACCAATTGATAATAAGTCAATAATGGAGTATGATTAATAATAAAAAGAAGATGGCGACCATCATCAAATGAAATGGTGCGATCATAAATGTGACATATCGTTTCGTGAGTTGCGTTTGCCTTTTATACGATCTTGTCATGCCAAATACATCATTGATGATGATGAGAATTAGTGTTAGAGGCAAACGTGTAAGTGTGTGTGTGTGTGTGTGTGTGTGTGTGTGTGTGTGTGTTTGCCAATGTACAAGTGGGAGAAGCCACAAATGGGTATCCATTTAGATTTGTATACTGCCCGGCCTCTGAAGAGTTTCAATGTTGATCTCCCTGGAGGAAGGAAGAAATGATGATTAAAACACTAAACCATGATGGCAAACTAACTCCATTATGTACATATTGGCCCTAAATTAGATTATTAATGTTTTATGAGAATATATATGTTTATTATCAACAGCTGGACCCATTAAGAAGCTAAACAAACAGGTGATGAATTGCGTCAATCAATGCGCTTTCAACCAATTCTTATGAATTTATTTCAGTTATCAAATGTCAAAGTGTTGTCATTACATATGACAACTGTCATTCTTATATTGTATTTTAATGGCATATTTCTGTGTCTGCATAAAAAAAATTTAATGGGTCATGTTATATTTAATTTAATTTACTATTTAAGAATATATATGGCAATTTAAACATATTATTAATGTTGACGTCATTCTTTTATATAACTTAATAAATATTAAATACTAAATTTTCAATTTTTTAAATTTTATAATCGATTTGAGTTGAAAATTGTAAATGGATTCAAAGGATTTTGATTTAATTTTTCTCATGTGGTTAAAAATTAAGCATTGCAACCAATCAAATTGATTGCATTGTCGGGCAGCGTCGAGTGCCTCTGCCAATCAGATCAATTGTTTTAATGCCTATAAAGCAAATTAAAATAATCATTGATCATTGCAATTGATTGTTGTCAAATGTACAATTTAACACAAAACTATAAACTATCAATAGAACAATTGATGATGGTGGCAATCAAATAAAATAAAGTTCACCAGGTTAACTACCAAATAAACATTGCTATTATTATTTGTCGTTTGCCTAATAATGACGCAAGTTATTTTTATTAATAATTGGTTTTTTTTCAAATCACATAATCAACATTGGTCATATTTTTAGCCTATTTGGACATGGCTTATTTAATTCATTTAAAGGGGGCAACCATAAGTCAATCCAATAGGCAAACATGAGCATACCTGTTTGTTGTTGTGATACTATTAATTGTCAAATGTATTAATAGCTTGATGATAAGTGAATGTTTGCGTGTTTGAATTGTTTTGTGTTCTTACGATTAACAATTGTGCGTTTATTTTCGTTCTCCGTACTATGATTTGTCACTATGTTCACATAAATCTTCTAAACGAATTTGCGTATTGAAATAATTAATTTTATGGCAACAAATATTTCCAACCACTACTGTAATAGTTCAAATTAAATAATTCAATTTATATGCTTAATATGTTTGTTAGGTGCATATGATTTCAATTGATCAATTTTTATACTATTTCATTTGTATAGACAACATTACAAATACAATTATAGTACATCGATGCATACATCATCATTTATACAATATATGCAAATATTTCGAGTATATTTTATATGTTTGAGTGTCTATGTATACAAGTTTTCATATTAAAATATCTAATAAACAAGACCCTGTTTGGGTAAGGTGATACCTCAAATTGGAATGGTTTGTTCGGAAACCAAAGTTCCGTTTATAATAAAAAAAAAGAAAACTTGAAATTTGTTTGCATTCATTTTTTTGCAAAAGTTTGCTTCTGGTTACCTGATTGTGTAAGAATATGTTGAATTACGTAGTACTTGGACGCGATGAAATGTGATAACTCAAACTCGCGGTAACACGATCAAGAAGAATGATCAATTATTGATTCAAATTCCGTGTATGTGCGTGTGTGTGTGTGTGTGTTTGTGAACACCAAATTACAACATTCATATAAAAATGTATTGTGTACAATATACAGAATAAATGCAATTTTAGTCCATACGAAACATTGTGGTTTCAAGGTTCATGAACTGTGGTCGATATGATATATAATAAAAAATGGAACGAATTGATGAAACGAATATAAAACATACAAAAACGGGGAATGAATCGTTTTGGGAATAGGCCACACCGGTTACCTTATTCGGTAGCCGTCTATCAATTGATGTAATGACATTAGTTGTACTTGTCCAATTGATGTACGATGATTGAATGGCGATTCGATCAAAAATGTTCAATTCAAACCAATGTCTGACCGATACATTTGCATTAGACAATGAATGTACGTCATGTCGGTGTAATATATTGTGCGAAAAAAAATTGTTAAATCAGTTCAGTTGTTGATTCCATTGACGATGACGCCCAGACGGTTTACCCCTCAATACACGATAACAACAGTAGAGGCACATCATCATCATCATCATCATCATCATCATCATTGTCGTACTGGGAGACAGACAGACGATGGGAGAGAGAGATTGTTTTGGGAGGGAGAGACGGACATGCACTTGTTTGCCCTTTGTAAAAATCGGATGCGGTAGCATATCTTTGTTGTTGGTGACATTGTGGCCATCATCAACATTAGCACGATGAAGAGAGTACATATTGTGCCACGTTGTTCAATCGATTGTTATTTCCATTCATATTCATCCACTGTCTAGTTGTTTGCCACTGTTTCGGTACAGCCATGTATTATTATTATTCCAAACAATCATAATTGTGGTCTTCATGTGGCCACCACAACACCACCATCACAGTCCATCGACTTTTGTTGCCGCTTTAATCGTCGGTGGCAGTGGTCGTCATCCATGTTTTTTTTTCGTATCCCGGTGGGCACCCATCATCCGTGTCGCACACACACAAAAACCATTGTTTAGAATGATGGCAACGTCACATAAACACACACACACAAAAAATGCAATCAGTGACAAATGGAAATTGCATATTTTGTCGGCTTGTTTTTTGCCGGCAAACAGAATTCATCAGAACACTTGAGGATTCTCATTTGACCATATAACCAACTTTCATCTTCATTGATCATCAACGTCAATCATAAACTGATTGTCATTTAGGGTTCCCATATGGTGTGTGTGTGTGTGCGTAATTAAACATCAAACTTAACTTGGACTGCCACATTTGTTTGTCGTATGACATCCGGACGCCAAGATGAGAATTTATTCTCGTTCATTCCATCTCACTTTGTTTACTATTACATGGCATATGATCATGATTATGACGATAGTTGTAGTGTTAGTTTGTTGCAATATGTCCTTATTACCAAAAAAAAATGAAAAACATTCATGAAGATTCTTTCACGATTTATATATGCAAGTCAAATAACATTATGGGCTGCTTGATTGCCGGGTTGGGTTGGCTGACACCACCATCGCTGATGATGGCCTATTCCCATAGATCGCAATTTGTCAGTAATTGTCATTGTTTTATATGCCAATGATATATCATGTATATGAAAATGAGCCGACACAACAACACCGAGACTTGCTTTGCACATCACAATCTGAAATGATCAGATTTATGGCGTCTGCAACAAGTTTTTGCGGAGACGCCAGTTTATATTCAATGTGTTACCATACTCTATAGGCCAATAAATGTGATAGACTGCCATTGTTTCATTGTTTACACAATGTTGTTGGAGAATTCTTTGATGGTCACCCAATGAGGATGATGATGATGATGATGCTGGTTAATGTGAACGATCACCACACGCCATCAAATGATGGACTGTATTGCACCAATAGAGGAACTTGCCATTTCACGAGTACAATGTATACATTGTATAGAATGTACCTCCCTGTTTGTCATAATTCATTGAATCTAATGTCCGTAGCTTCAAGCATCATCACATGGACATAGATTGCATTCAATTTCTGTAGGCCATCAATTTCCGGAACAATGCGTGCAGGTCAATCAGGATATGATGATGATGCTATCACCTTCAATCCAAATGAGCGAGTCATCATATCCGCCCATGATCGGAATATCATTGGAAAATAATGAATAATGGTACTATTCATAAATGTGTTTGTTGCGAATCGAATTGTTTTGTTGCTATTTGTACCCTGTCCTTACTTGTACATAGATCTATTATTATCACACATTGATATATTGTATATATGTAGATAGATATGTGCCCACAAAAACGACTAATTGGTTAAAAAAAAGTCAACTATCTTACTATCTATGATCGTCTATACTCGAGACAAACATACTCGATGGCAATTAGCCGACCTTGAATGAAGAATAGTGTTAGTGCGTGTGTTGGCTCTCCCCGTCATCGCCGTGATTGAAGCCAACTTTTCAACTTTTTGGAATGTTCTATCGCTTTATTGTATGCAGTCATCACACAATCAGGCAGCATTGGCTTTTCCCGGAATGTGCCACAATCATGAATCGCCTCCCATTGCGCTCTTACTGCTAAATCGGGCTTTTACTCGACATATGCCAAACATTGGGTTAAGTTGGCCTGTCTTGATCCTGGCAGCATTTACAATGTTCATTGAAAAGTCATCCTCTCATTCTTTACTCTTACTCTCACTTTCATTCTCACTTGTGTTCGCACTAACATTTTCAATTCAAACAGATCACAGTCACAAATCAGCAATGTTTGCCAACGAATGAGCGCACAAAACGAATAAAGCGACGTCGATCGAGAATGAATCAACGTTTGTGTGCTATATTGAATGTGTGAAAAAGATCGTAAATTGATCGCATCTACCATCTATGACTTTTCAGTCATAGCATGGCGTCATTGAGCCCATTGCTCGTTAACTAGCATCATTTAGTTGATACGTACACTATGCCGGTACACTTCGGTACGCGTACAAAATGCGTTGTTGATATTTTGTTGCAATGACAAGGACAGGAATTACCCTTTATACAACGTCAGTGCTACTCATGGAACGATGAACAGTGTAAAATGCACCCAAAAATAAGTGAAACGATATTAGTATGAGCACGTCATCGTGTGGGAAGATCATAAATTGCCTTATTAGGTAACGTAAAGTATTGCTTTAGGGTACAGGAACATTGGACGGACAAAGTGTTGGAATCATATATTATGGTCAATGTTAAGATCATGTCCCAAACCTATTAACAGCTAATTAGAACAAAAAAATCATTGAAAAGCTAATATATCGAAATGGGTGTCTGGTGAAAATACATTCTGGTCACATATACACTGGGTGTATAATAATAATAATAATAATAAAGTTATATAATAAAGACATGAACGTGTTTTGTGTTACAAAATTGTTGCCAAATTGTATTTGGCCCAATCAAGATGTCACGAAACATTTTGTATATATATTTATATAGAGTAATAAGATGAATATCGTTTCAATTTTTATTACCTGCTCCATTTGGATCGTGTTGTATTGTGGTGCCTAGATTTGCGAGTCGACTCGGAGATGCCGGTGCCGAACACGATAGATGTTTAGTTTTAACCGTTGAACGATTTGAGCAATTCATTTCAAATGATGGCTTTATAAAGATGCTTTTGGCACGATTCTGTCTTGAACGATTGATCGCCATACTTGACGTACAATGGTTGTTGACCGTTTTTGTCGGCGTACAACCATTGTACATTGGCTTCAATGAATAATGGGAAGTAAGAAATGTTGTTGCTGTTGTTGATGTTGTTGAAGCCGTTGCTTTTGTCGTCGATGATCCATAATGTTCGGTCAATGAATCGGCCGATGCAAAACGTTCAAGCGTGACGAGGTTTGTCGACAGTAGAGAACTCATTGGGTCACACATTGACGGCGGAACCGATTTTGAAGTGATAGAAAGTGAGTTGAATCCAATTTTAGACATACGAACTTGAATTGGTTTTGTCATGTGGGAGCTGGACACACGCATACACACGCACGCACATATTTAGATTCATCATCAACAAAAGTAGACACATTTATGGACACGCACATCCGTACATATGGCGACGACGACGACGACGGACAATACAGTTTGACGTATGACCACTTGGCATGTGTGACACTTTATGCCGGAACAGTAATACAAATGATATCAGACAAAAATGAATGAACAGAGATGCACTCATACAGTGATACAATATTATTACAATAATATATGAGAAAAATCGGACACGATTTTAATCATAATAAACACAACATTAAACGGCAACTAAAATATATGGTACAAAAAAAATATGACAATTCGCGTTAAACGACATTACACTATGAACAAAAAAAAAGTTAAATGATTTGATTGATATCGACATTTGGTTGGTTGGTTGGTTGGTTTCGAATCGTTTGAATTGAACATCGAGATTGAATTCAATGTTGATGACGATGACGGTGTATGTACTAACAATTTTGGTTGTCTGTGAATTTGGTTGTCGTGATTCTTCCTCGATCTATGGTCACGATGTTAGATATATGTATGATATATCGACTACTTTGGTCGATTGTTTGTTTTGCAGTTATATACGAACAATATCTAAATGTCCATTTGGTCTATGTGGACGCAAATGGTAACGCGAATGTCAAATCGTATGTCTGGATACGTGGTGACGGAACACGAACCGTCACGCACGCTTTTCATCGGTGACTGTCTGGCAACGTCTGTGCAACGACCAACTCACGATTCGATCAAATCTGGGCGAATTAGGAAAACCGACGCCATAATAACGTTGAGCTTTCTCTCTTTCGCTTTCTCTATGTCTCAATCTATGCATTGGTTCAGTGTGCCTTGATCGTTGATGGTGTTGGTGGTGGTGGCGGCGGCGACGGCGGCGATGGTAAAAGCTACCAACTGCTGCAACAACGACTCTTACGACGACGACGACGACGACAACGATGATGATGACTGTCGCCGCCACTACTGGTGTACGGAGCTATGACGGCGATGGCGACGATCTTGCTGTTGTTGCACATTGCATTCGTATGGGGATGATGTTGTTGATGACGATGATGCAATAAACCATGCCGAGCATGTAAGACATAAATCAATCTATCTACGACAATACTACAAAATATATTGGCCGTACATTTTGAACGATGTTAATGGATTAGGTGAGATTGGCCAATTGATGAAACGATTCTATTCAGGGGGACAAAGAATGTATATTTTTTTGCAATCAGTTGGTAGGCGATATTGAACAATATGTATTTCATGGAATATTTTGATTCGTTCAAGTAAAAGTAAGTGCAAGTGTTGGTGTATGTGTGTGTGTGTGTGTGTGTGTGTGTGTGTGTGTGTGTGTGTGTGTGTGTGTGTGTGTGTGTGTCAACTCGTTGAAAGAAGGAAAATGAAAATCTATAGATATACACTCTCGAATAGATCAACCAAATTGCGAGTCATTCAATTTGTGCGACTGTGTGTGAGTGTTGATCAAGAATGAGTAAATGAGTAAGTACGACCTTCAAATGTTAAAAAAATGCTATTGACCGGATTAGTACAAGCCAGAGGTTTCCCATCCACAAGGTCATGACCGATCAAAGGTCGATTGTTGACCGGGAGACAAGCTGGCAGTTAGCAATGAAACGGAATGACCCATTGGACATGTCATGTGAGTATAGCAAACATTGACTTGAATGAACATTTTTACAAATTTATACACTGGTCGGAAACGATGCATGGACATCAATTGTTAATTGCCATACTGTTGATTTACGGTCCGTCGGCTCTACTTTATTTTTTTTTTTTTTTTTGGTCAACGCCATTATTTGTCGGCTTTATGGGCCTCATTTGAGTTTGTACTGACCCGCTCATGACTTTTTTCCACTATTGCATTGACCTTTTAATGAGCTAAAATGGGCAAAAACGAAAAAAAGAGACCTAAATGATCATTTGGTGCCATTGTTGTTACGGGGTACTAATTGCCAAATGTGTGTCTGCCATTTGGCAATACACATAGTTGTATGTATGAGAATATATGTGTTGGTGTGTTCCCACATCAATTGATCAGTTTGGTGTTTATGTTTGTTGCTTAAACTCAAGGCCAGGATTTCATTAATGATTGAGAGAGAGAGAGAGAGAGAGAGAGAGAGAGAGAGAGAGAGGCTTTCCTCAATCGTTGACTCGTTAGGCTGCAATTGGTGTTGCCTCATTGCAACACAACATACAACAAGAATTACAAAAAAAAAGAAGTGCTTGATCAACTAGTGGCGTCAGTGGCACTCGTCTATTCTTAATCGTTCATCATTGCAAATCTCAATTAAAGAGCTAATGTACCCCTGGTGAACAAATGGATAGACATTTTGTGCACACTCCTACAATGACTATTACCATGATGAACGATATTCACCATTTGATTTGAATTTTATGATAATAAATGACCTGCCAACCATTTTGGTATAATTATGCCATTGATTTCGAACACCTACAATAGTAGTCATTGTACATTTGAAAACAACCGACACAAATTGCTTTTGGAAAATTATTAATCAATTATAATGTGACTGCAATGTAATAAGTGTCAAAAATTTACATAAAAGAATATGTGGTCAAATTTGAATCATTGACAATGGTCGATAAGATATCGAATTCTTACGTATAATGTGTATGAACCATTGAATGGAAGACACGTGACTCCGTGGGATGAGAATGTCGTAGGAGAAGAGAGAATGAGAGAGAAAGGGAGAAAGAGAGAGAGAGAAAGACAAACCAGTTTGCAGTTTAAGATGTTTTGGTGATAGACCAAAAGGTACGTGTCTGGATGATCGGTGATTGACACCGGAAGGTCCCATTCATTCATATATTTGGTGATGGATTGCACAAAACTGGTTTGTATTCCGACGATCGACATGCAAAAAATCCAGAAAAAAAATATGTTTAGTTTCAGTAAACATAAATCGATATTATAAAGCCGATTCATTCAATGATGACTGGTTGATTTGAACATTGAACGTTCTATACAATTTGTATAGTCATCGTTGTTCATGCTGAGTTGAGCGTAATGGATCTGAAGGTTCGATTCGGTGGTCTCATAAAAAAAAACACAAAACAAAATTACGAATCGATTTCCTAGTTAATAATTTATGTATATTATTATATTAAATTAATAATTTTGTACGATTGTCAACGACAAGCAAATTTCCTTCCCTCACTTCCTTTCCCTCATTTTCTTTAGATAATTTTCGAACAATATTTATTTGCACACACACACACACACACACGCACACACATGATTTGATGTTGATCATGGGTTGTTGCAACGTTGGATAATCACTCAAGTGACAACGATATTCGCTTGCCACTAAAATGTGTACGATTCAATGCAACGTGGCAATTGATTGTCGTCTCAATGTATATAACACTAATGGATTGTCACTTGATCACAATCGAACAAATGAGACCGCCATTTAAAAAGTACATTTTCATTACCATTAATTGATTAGTGGCATACTCTGTGGTCGTCATCTTACATACATACACCAAAAAAATATAAAATATAATCGATTGATCTTGATGTTCAACTTACATACAATACAAAATGAATACCTCAATTGGTCGATTGGAGGCGATGAAAAATGTTGACTGTTCAAAGTCAAATTTCAATTTGTACGGTACAGGTTTTCTATGTGAATCAATTGATGAACGTGTCATATTGAAACGTACATTTTGGGTGTAAATTGGCACAACAAGACACACAATCAACATAGATTGTCGAATGTCCTTACATACAACACGAATAAGTGAACATCTCGTGCTGCAGCATCGTCGTTGTCGTCGACATCGATGAAGTTGAACATGGGCGGAAAAAGTGTTCCCTTGCTGCTGATGTTGCTGTTGCTGCTGCTTACGAACGACGACGACCACGATTGTAAGCTCTGAATCTTACTCTCTTAGTGAAATGAGTTTGTCAACGTCGTCGTCGTCGTCGTCGTTTGTTCATTTCATACAATTTGCTTAATAAGGCGTCATAAGATGCGGCACTGGCGGCACGATATTGGCATAGTGCATACGACTGACTGACTGACTGACTTACTGACTATTAGTTTTGAAACATGAATGCAACGGCAATGCAATGTATTTGAATGAGTGAGTGTGTGTGTGTGTGTGTGAGTGAGTGAGTTCACTATAAGAAGATGATGATGATGATGATGATGATACTATACACCTCCTCACTATGTGTGTTTGGGTTTATACACAATCAACATTGAATGAGATTGTGGGTATCTTTTTGAGAAAGTGAGTAAATAACCAACGGAGAAATACTTTGTAGAGTGATGTGCCACTCCACTCCACTTCATTTTGTTGATGTATATACGGTTGAAAATGGAAATAGCCATACATACGAATATGTAAGAACGGCCATGCCATATCCATCTACCCCCCATTTGCCCTCATTGAATGCTCCCGGGGCGTCATACGAAAATTGTTGTTTGCTCGTTACGCGTAAAACAGATGTGTGATCAAGTCAAACATGGGAAAAAACAAATAAACAAGATGACGAACAAACAAGTTGAATGGGCGAACATGATGAACATACCATTAACCTCGCGTGAGACCAAATGATTTGACCGTTGTTCATCGTTGTGGTGGAAATACCAGACATTCGGCGTGTGAGGCAACATTCTTCAATGTGTAGAGACACTCTCTATTGCCAGAAAATAAAATAATGATGCCAATTTACCGCTGGGTTTGGTTGCTTGGTCTCAATTGCCACCAATATACACCGTACAAATGATCAAACAATTCATATATTAGTACAAAATGCTCAAATTCGTACACAATAGACTTAAATTGGCACTCATCGCCGTGCTAAAGACAATGTTTGATCGGCTGCCCGGCTGGCGCCAATGATTGAATGTGATGTGATGTGGTTGGTGTCGATGCCGATCAATGCTATGCATAGACTAAACATTCATTTTGCCTTTTTTTTAATAGTGGCACATTATGACGTTCTTGTGCTTGTCAAGCCATTTCGGTCCCCTTAATCCCTGTCCATTTAATGGCAACTTGGATCGATGCTTTGATGCTTTTACTGCCTTTTGTGTGTCTACCAATTACTCTTTCGGGTCGATGGTGAAGGTCGTATAGTGTATAAATGTATATATACGATTATTCGGTTATTTATTAAATTTGATGGGTGGCCACGTCTTTATACTATCCCAAGTACCCGGCCTTTCTCTTTCTCATTCTCTCTCTCTCAGTCGGGAGCCTCAATCGGATTACTTGCCGTCCGAATCGTAATTAGTTATGGCTCACACAATAAAGGAACGAACAAGTCCGGGACGACTTAAAAACAAACGATAATGACGCCCGCTCATTTGTTCCTTCGTTCATCCACACAATGGAACGGAAAGGCGATATTTGGGCGTCGGGTCTATAGTCTCAACCACTAATGGGTCCATTCATAACCCAATTCGGTGATGGTGATGGTGGTGGTAGCGGTGGTGGCGGTCGATTCTCAAGCTGAACGAGTCCAACCATTATTATGGAGTCATTGATAATACTTGGTTAGGGTCGGGTTTGAGCTCGTTTCATTTCATTTTGTTCCAATAATATAGATGAGGCAACAGCATGAAAAACGCGTCAGCATTTATTGTGTTATTATATACAAGACTTGAAATAGCCAACAGCCTGGGATGTGTGGTACAACTCAGGCATATTATGTTGAGTCCATCGTTTACATCAGTTTGTTCCATTGCCACTTGATGGATGATGACGGCACTGTTACAAACGGCGCTCTATTTGCATCCATTCTATAGTTATAGCCGTTTATTGTTCCACCCCCTCTCTCTCCGTGCGTTTGCTTAATTGCACAATTTGTGAACACATTAATTGCAGCCTAAACAGCCAACAAAATCATCTTTATGATGTTGAACTAACTGCTATCTCCCTTCGTTTGGAAGCCTAATTCAAAAACTATAGAACACTAAATTGAAAATTGTTTTTTTCCACGACAGCCAATTGACACTTGGTCGATGATACAATAGAATGACACCCGATGTGGTGGTCAATTGGTGTTGGTGTTGTTATTGTCATCAATTGTACCATTGTTGACGTACACAGATGAAATGGATGATTGGTGTTGATTATCGACATACCAAATCAACCGGATCATGATGTCGGTTTAGAACGATACATTAGTCCGATCAATTGTTAGTGCAACCCCCCGTGTACGACAATAGCTAGATTTGTTTGCACTAACTTATCCGCCTATTGCAATTGATGTCATGAGATGAGGATCAGTTTGATCAAATTTAATAGAAACCATAACTTGCCGTTTCCCTTTTTCCGTAATGGATACTAAATTTGTTTCTTTCAGAGTTTCAAGGAATTGAATTTATTGTCAAAATAAAAGAAACAGAAAACAATCAATGGGAAAGATTATCGATAATGATGAGGATGATACAAACTTAAACAAAAAACAATCGATCGACATATATATATATCGATATAATAATAAACTATATTATCCGGTTAACACCAGATCAACTAGACTATACATCATTCGAAACGAATAGATTGCCATTGCCAGACACTTTGACACAGTTTATGATTGCTACAAACGCACACAAATTGTCACTAATCAATGTCATATGATGTATTCTGAAATACAAATGCCAATCATTAGCAAACATTACATTACATCATTTGATGTCAATTAATTAGCCTATTCGTTTGTAGCTTTTAAGAGTATTGCCCAACTCAATAATATATATATAATAATACCTATATATATTTGATAAGCAACCACACACATATATTGACATAATGTACATTGGAAAATATACAAAGATAAAATAATATACTCTTTGATCGAATGAGATTGTCACGAGTTTCCCAGAAAAGAACACAAAGGTTTGAACTTTGTATTTGCACAAAACAAAACGATGTTTGTACAACGTATATACACAAAAATAGAAAAGTGAAATTATGGCAACCGTAATTTGATGAAATGTTACCAAATACGATCCAAATACAATTGCGACCTCTACCGATTCAATATGAAACTAAGAATAATTCGAAGGCGCCAAACGATGATCAAGTTTATAATATGTACCATATTCTTATTCTTTATTTCGTTTTGATGAGATCATGATATATGTAACAATGACAACCATATAATTGAATAGTAATGTAAAATAGCATAAAAATCCTGAACCTGTTCTTGCATGTACGACATGATGATGATGATATGATATGACGACACATCGAGAAATGTATGAGTTCAAACGTTTGGTTTATCCCATGATTCGAGTCACACTTGTGCTTTTAGACGATTTGATGTTTGCAATGAGAAATTGATCATATAAGCTAAAAGTACATTCAAGCGTGCATAGATGTTTAGGGTGCTTGCGTGCTCGCCATTGAGATTACATTACGCGCGGATATCGCATCATACTCAAGTATTACTCATGCATACTACTACATGCAACCCTTTTGAATGTAGGCACATTATCACATTATTGATTCACACATTAACAAATTCAATGTCAACAAATTATTATAAAATTTAACTATTGGATAGATCTCAAATTAAAACGATTAGTACTTACTCCTCATTGTGTTTGGGAAGCAATGATTTATCAAACGTTGTGAACTATATATCTAATATCTATACGATAATGATGATACATTTAGGTAGATGGTGATGATGATGATGAATGTAGTTTGTTGTTATTGTTGTTGTTGTTATCCCCTGATGATGATGATGATGACGATTTTTATATTATATCAAACGTACACACGAGAACAATTTTACCAAAACAATCCTAAACATACAAACATCTATCTATATCCTGAATGCATCGAATGTACACGTGTTCAATGCACAACATACATAAAAATTGATATGATGAACGTAATGTATCACAAGTGGTGGCACAAAGTCGACACAAACAACACAATGAACTGATTGGAATGTTGCCGCCACAAACTGAAGCTGGTGTGTGTGTGTGTGTGTGTGAGAGAGCAAGAAAATGAGACAAGGATAGTAATGTGAACGTCGTTTGCGGTGGCCAATGGTTAGCTGGAATGTGGACAAATCGGAGAACGAAGTCTCTCGGAAGCAACACTAGAAGACACACAGCAACATTGGGGGTCATTACACCAGACCTTGCAATTCAATCGTAAATGCAATGCATCGTCACAAGTTGCCACTTATTGCCGCCACATGACGCACGAGACAATTGACTATTGGGGGACTAGATTGAGTTCCACAATATATTGAGGACCAATGTACTAACAGAATCAATGTCGTGCTGAGGCTTTGTCTCGTGTCACCAATCGAACGTCAAAATCGAATGTCCAATACATAATGATCATTAGCTTTAAAAAAGGCAATATTCAATGATAATTGCTATTAATGATGACTTCTATCAACTTTCTATAAATGAGAAACAAGCCACATTCTCGATTCGTTTGGTTCACAGATTGCTTCAATTCATCAAAGAATTTCGTTGACTTTATAGCACATGACATGGCATATCAATACAAATTGATCATTTCTCGTCAGACTAAACTTATCCAATGACGACTTTGTTGCCATAATCGTGGTGTCTGTGTGTATCGCTGGTACACAAATGTACATTCCCGAAATGAGTGCGCTTCCTCGCTCGCCACTTTGGGGATATTGGCTATAAGAATGGAAGAACTCTAGTCATGTGTTTGGCTATGTTTGGGTGTTCGCGCGTTCATGTTCTAGTAAAACTGGGAATGAGAGACAACTAGTACACACACACACACATATACAAACAAATATAAAGATACGGAATGAGAGGAAGGCAATGAAATGAAACGAAGGTGGCCGAATTGATTGGGGGTAGTTATAAAAGTGGAGAGAGAGAGATAGAGAGGGAGAGATAGAGAAAAGCTGTGAGTAAAAGTTCCGTATATGGCGCCCAATGGACAATCGTGTGACAATGGATAGCGATGAGTTAGCGATACTCAATTTGGTTGGATAGTAATCTCATTTCAAGCCTTACCAGACATTGAAACGATTGGCACATTAATTGAATCAAGCCAACTAAAACAGTGATGAAACGTTTCGGGTAAATACCACTTGAAGTGGCTGTAAACGTGACTCAACTCACACCATCCAAACATTTGGTGATTGTGATATGAGACCGGACTTTAACGTACTTTAGATACAGTACAGTATAGTACAGCACACTCAAACCAACATTAATAGTGAGACAATAGAGACGTGTATAGTCTTGATTCAAATTTGCAATATACCAATATATATGTCTGTTTGCATTTGTATTGTACAAAGAACGGTACTTCAATTAATTTATTAATTGCATTTGACAACGACGACGGCGATATTTTGTACACGTCAAACCTTTTTGGTACGAATCAGGTGAAAAAAATCACATGATTCACAAATGGTACGACAGTGGAGTTAGTGACGTGAGGTTAGTCGTCAACAGCCAATCGAACGTTCTACGCCGCCATAAAGCTAATTAAGCAAACGAGTCAACCAATTGTCAATGTGTAGATCAAATTGAAACTGGCAATGCCGTTCAAATCAATCGGCCACAATATATTGGCATATGGAACACACCATTCGCCCGGGTGAATGGGCGCCGGTCGATTTTGAGTCCAACCACCATAAACGGGCACTGAACCGAACCAGGCGAGTTGACACACACACACACACACACACAATGCGAAACTATAGATGGTTGACACAATGGTTCTTGCAATGCAAACATCTTCTACTCGACGTCATACACAACAGCGACGACATGGCGTACCATTCATTTCCAATGGAGCCAATATATTCAAACGGAACAAACACCAAATTCAAATGTTGTAGCTTCTTGTAAATTCATCCCACGGTTGGCATCTTTCCTAATTGGCTCTTTGCTTTCATTTTATTCTTCTCTTTTTTTTCTAGTGTGGAAAACAAGCAAAACTCTGAGAAAAACAATTTGATTTGTGCTTCACAGAGTAATTACATATTTTCGAGTCGCAGCACGTTTCCATAGTACATTTGCATCATTAATTAATAAGGAGAATGAATTTATTAATTAATAATATTTTGAATATTCATTATGATATTTGGTTAGGAAGCAAAACCAAATTAAATGCCAAGGAAGAGGCGGTCAAACAAAAGGTCATGTTAATGTCCAGTTGCCAACTCAAGAATAATTTAATTGCTTTGCATAACTTTAAAGAGGATTAAAAGTTGTGTATGAACACAAAAATTAGTACTATTAAAGGCAAAGCTTAATAGGCAAAGGGCCTTCAATGTTTACAAAAAAAACCAGTTCATTAAACTAGTGAAATTAAATTCTTAAACCGAGCAGAACACAATTACATAAATAAGAGCGAGACAACAAGGAAAATTTATTTAAATTACAATGGATGCTCCATTAGTTGAGAGGATCAAAAATAGAGAAAATTCATACAATACGGAATTATTTGTTCCATCATTTTGTTGAGCTATATTAATAGTCGTTGCGGGAGGCCATCGACGTCCGGACTTTGGTCATTCTCTAAATGTGTTTGCTCTCTTAATTAAATGGCCACTTTCACAAACACCACATCTCCCACACACACACACACACAACTATAGTTTATTGAAATGAGCCGCTTTACTTTACTGACGCCTATCCTGTAATCGATTTCCTATTGTCTTGATCGTCATGTTGATCTAATAGGCATCGTATGAGCACACCTATTGGACATCGGACACGACATTTCCAATGAGTCTATATATAAAAGAGGGAAACAAATGAGGCAAAAACGCTTACCAAATATTGGTTTAACCAGCCCGGGCTCGTTTCCCTCATTCAACATCGTTTCAATTGTTGGTTGCGTGCATGGTCGATCAACTTAAAGTTCTATAGTGACCCCGGAGTTTGACTTGTTACATATATATCACACAAAGTTAAATGATGAATAATTAAGATAGTTTAAACATTTCAAATTTTCAAATCTTCTTTCTGTAAACTAATTTTACGGAAAAATTCTATTTTTATTCGACAAAAATGGTTTCCCGTTCATAGAACAATGAAACTTTATTATTTTCCATCTCTTCTTGATCCAGGAATATTTTAGCTCAATTAATATACATAATGGTTGGGTAAACATTTTTGAATGATGGAATTAGAAAAGGTCATACATTTGAATCGTATTCTTCCATAATCGACATTTGCCTCGTTAAAATCATTTGAGCTCGACATTTGATATCTCGTGACGTGAACCAAGTCAAGCCATTCATCGATTTTTTGGCAAATTACAACTTTTCCAATTACAATTTCCTTCATTAAACACAAATATATAAGTTTTATTTGCAATTAAAACGAAGAAGACAAAAGAATTCTGTTCCATATCCATTACATTACATTACAATAATGTTAAACTTAACGTAGTTTTTCCTAAATGAAAAACTATTTTGAAAATTCATATAATCAAACGATTGTACAGTGCCAGATGTCACTACACATTCATTTAAATTGTTTGGTTTTCCTTAAAAGCCAGATGGATGCAAGAATTTGATGAATACTATTTATTGTTAATTGTCAGCCTCGACATTAAAGTTCATGGTTTCGAATGAATCGATTTCCTTCTGAATGTTTGCCCGTATACCGATGACGCAATCGGCCGTATCCACCTACGGGGAAAAAAAATAATCCAAACAAATGAGAATCATATTGGTTTAACACTAAAAATAAGTTGATATTGGAAATCATTCACCTTTGGGCGTGTTATCGTCCTCGATTGGCAATGGTGTCAATTGACGCTTGTTCCCAGCAACAGAGGCATTGCTGTTGGAGCTATTCGATTGTTGTTGATGGAATTCTTCCTCACGAAAACCGGTACCATTTGACCGTTGCTTCTCCACAATCTATGGAATGTACGAAACATAAGGGATTGTATTCATATTAGAATAGACATTTGCCTCCATCTGGTATAATGTAAGCGTACATACCGAATCGGAATTGAGTCGAATCAAACGGTAATAATGTCCCCGTTGGGTTGCCTCTTCCCGTTCGATCGGTTTGATTGCACCCGAATCAAGAAATCGTAACAATGGAATACGGTGTACAACATAACTACGATATCGACGATAGTCTTGATCATCATGATCAGAACTAGACAATTGATCGGGACACGCAGGATTTCCCAACAAACTTAGATAGGTTAAATTAGGCAATTTAAGCGATATCTCATTTAAAAATCGTTCCAGATCGGTAATCTTAAAATATCATGTAACAAGTACATTCATAATCGATTAGTTATGTAAAGGGACAACCATAATACAATTTGCAAACCTTATTCTTATTTATGGATAGTATTCGCATTAATGGATTGTAAAAAAATCGTATCGTATCATCCAAAAGATTGTTATCCAAAATCAATTCTTCCAATGAAATGAAGAATTCAATTCCAGCTAATGTTTGCAAACAATTGTAACTTAAATCGAGTCGTTTGATTCGATTGGCATAACGAAATGTAACACTAGAAGGAATATGCCATGCATTCTGGCCAACGTATGTTGCAGACTAGAATGCAATACGGGAAATGAATCAATAAATTTTGCAATAAATTCTATAAAATACGACTTACTGAATCTGATTCGTTCCAAACAAAACCATTTAAACTTTCATCCTCTTCCTCAATCGGAATTGCTGAATCAGGCAATTGACCATCGATATCGTTCATAATTGAATTCAAATTTGACCGATTGTCATTGTCACAATTGTTGTTTGTCATTCCATTATTGCATTTCTTCATGGGAAACAATTCTTGTTCATACGATTTATTTAAGTTTGATATTACTGGTGTAGCAATGTTCATTATAAACTGTGAGGTGCCCAATGAGTATGGCTCCATTAAGTAAATGAGAGTTTAATAAGTACAGATTACTAAAATGGATTAATTAATTATTTTTTCCACATACAAATTATATGTCACGATTTATCCGTTCTGCACTAATATTGTACCATCAAAATGATCTGAGAAAAAAAAAGTTGAAATATGCGACGGGTAAAATACGTGGAAGTAGTAAATAGAGCTGAAAATGTGGATAGTTTATCCTTGATCGATTGCAAAACAAACCAAAGCAATGACAATCTTTATTGATGGGTATAGCTCTGCTAGTGGTGATACTCTTAGAATGATACCAGGCAACCACATAAAGAAAGAAAAAAGATAAATCGATGATATATGACATGGTTGACTCATTGCAATTTTTTTTAGATGTAAACACTTGACAATTTAATCAATAAATTAAGATCTATATATTTATACATAATAATATGATGATTACGTCCATCCATGGACATCGACTTGAATGACACCATCTAAAAAAATATGAAGTTTTTTTACATGTCCGGTCTTTCTCATTCACATATCGTTTAATTAAAATAATCAAGTTTAATTGAACCAATTAAACAAATGAATCTTTGGCTATATGATCAAGTAGAATAATTGTGGCAACAACATTGGTAAGATTCTATACATTGTGATTATCAATTGTCGAGTTAAATACGTTTGACCATCAATATGGTTCATAGGAAAGTATGAGAATATAATATTGTAGTGAATGGCATCATTAATCGGGCAATAACAACCATAAAACGTTTAGAAAGTGGAAGAATAATAAAAATGGGAATTATTTTTTGTTTCGATGAATCAAATATTAGTGCTGTTGGTTTGTTCATGTAAATTTTCCATTTCATTTTGATCTTTTTGCGATAGAATTTCAATATTCGATTGATTGACAGTCATATTGGAATCAACGACAAAATTAGTCGCATTCGTTGCATCATTCTCTACACGTGAGACCATAGTTCTGGCGTCACGAGCCGGACTCGTTTCGGCGACATCTACCTTTCGAAAGTTGCTTCGCCCAAGATAATCGTCCAAATACTTGATGTAACATGAACAACAAGACGGAAATTTGAACGCATCGGGATAGGTTCGCTTTTCAGTGGGATGTAATGCCAATAATCGTTTGTACGAGTACTTTTGTTTACAACGAGAGTACATTCCCATTGGCATATTCTCCAAATGAGTACACGGTTTACCTGGTTTTCTATGTTTTATATTATAAATTAATTTTTTGAAAACACAAAATTATTACATTTTACTTACTCGCATATTTCAGCAACAACCGCTTGCGTATATTCAACTTCATTGACCACATAAACCCATTGATTAGCTTGATTCTTTGCCATCTGTGGATAGATTACTCTTGGCACCTTTCGGCAAACGCTTTCCTCATCCGTTTCACTATCAGCATACGATTTGCGACCATCGATCTCTTTTGAGCCGAAAATGTCGTTAAATTGTTGTGGCGATAGATCAATCTCACTTTTGATCGATGTCTTGCTACATAACAAGAATGGTTGTAATAAATTTATGCTGAGAAATTGAAATATTTACTTAGGATAATTGTCAACCACCTCACAGAATGTATCGTCAGGCGTTTGAACACACGACGGCCGCCCCGATGCCTCCAATTTGGGCAACAATACATTAGGTCTTTGTGGTTGAATAGCGTTAGGAAAGTAATGGGAAACATCCTGAATTGAATCCTCCGATGCTGTGGCGGCAGCGGCAGCGACCGCTTCCAATGATGATGTGGAAATTGACGAACTATTCGATGGAGACAAGATTGACGGCTCGGGAAGTACGCTCAACTCCGGATGATGAGTGACGGTGGGCGAAGGTCTTTGCTCACTTGAACTTCGATTGGTTATCTATTGAGGCGAACAGTTAGTGGGGAATGGAAAACTGATTAAATCCTATAGTGTACACATCTCGTACCACACTGGTGTCGATCACTTCAATCTGTTTAATATTGTAGTCTTCGAAGAACATGTCACGTCGACGTTCATTAAATTGAGCTGTGGCCGATTGCGATTCTGGTTCACTTTGTACCACCATATTCGATGATATGATCAATGTTCCATTGTCCACATTTTCGGTGATACACGTCTTATTATATCGTGTTGGTTGCGTTTGCTGTTGTACCGGATTCTGATGGCTCGGTCCAATGAAAACATTTGCAAATAGAAGAATAAGAATAAGTGTCAACATCGGCATCGATGGAGACGACATCTTCTCCTGTGTGGAATGAATGAGCAAGGATTGCATCGTACTCGTAAATTGTGATCAACGAGTACTTCAATGTTGACAATCGAATGGCTGATGAATGATGACAGTGTGCCACTAAGGCAGTACCATTTTTGGTCGTACACTCGCGCACACACACTTACACACTTTCTATGTCTTGTTGCCCGATGCTAGCACCCAATCAATGAATGGCGACGTCTGAACAAATGGAAGAATGGCAAACGCGCGCGTTGCTTGTGATGTTGCCTCCTTGTCACAAGGTCCCCGAATACATCAGAACACACACTCACACACACACACACACACACATGCATACGAGCACATAAGCGAACAATTGCCACCAAATGATCCAATGCACAAAGGCCAATCACACTGAAGGAGAGAATGCACAAAATGTACAAATGGCGACTGCTGTTGCTGTTGTCAATGTTTGTTGCTACAGTTGCATTCGTTTGTGTGTGTGGTAAACACCGCCGTTGCCGACACCGCCATTGTCGTCACCGTCGATGTTGCTGTTGTATTTGTTTCGTTTCGTTTCGTTCTATTTGCTTGATTTGTAGTTAGTTTTTTTTCGGTTTCAATTTGATGTGATGCAGCTTGTTGTCGTTTAGTGTTGTAGCCGGTTGCCATCCATTTGAAAAAAAAATGATGAACGAAACAAATGAAATGAACGAGTATAAGTATTGAACGAATTGTATGTGTGTGTGAGAGAGAGAGATGACAACCGAAATTATACTCTACCAAGAAGGGAACTATCCCATAATCTATAGATTATGGCCGACCCAATCAATGTTTGTTTGATTGTCATAATGCACACACACACACACACACACACACACACACACAACATTTAGTTGTACGCGAATGGAGCAACGAACGGACGAACGTCGGTCACAATCAGGTACAGACGACGTGAGCATAGTAGAGTAGTTTCGAGTCAATGATAACGTTTCCAGTAGGGTGGTTTATATTCGCCATAGTTTGTTTGATAGCACACATTTTGTGTACTTGGTCGGCAACTTGCAAATGTAATCAATGATTATGGCCATTATTGTGGGCAATACCATTAATTAAGCAAATTGTACATTGATGGTATCATAAAATTATCCTCCATTATTTTTTTGTTTGTTTGTTTGACCGGAAACATTAGGTTTAGCAATTTGGTTTTGTGGGAGGAACCTTCTCATTCTTTTATATATGTTAATAAAATGTTTTAAATATATCAATAATTTTTTTTATCATATATAAATTGGTTTTGTTAAATAAAAATGGAAATAATTGCGAATTTATGTTTATGTATGTATTTATGTCAAGTATAAAACATTCCATTTCATAATTTTATAAATTCAAAGGACCAGATGATGTTCAACAACAATTAGATCATCAATAAATCATCGGAATTCCCAATAGAATTGAGCTGATAACATGATAAAAATTGATGGGATGTTTCGTAGTTGATGATTGATAATGAGCAAAGTTACCAACAAAAAAAGTAGACGTAAACTTGTCGACTATCGTTTGGCAATTGATATGATTGATGAGCTTGTGATATAGTGATATATAATCGAGGATACAAACACGCGAATGAAAATATAAATGTAGATAGACAATTTGTCCGAGAATGAGGAAATGGATTACCCATTTTTGATGACGACAATCGATTCGAATGACGTTACATTCAACAATGTTGATGACAAATGAGAAGAAATTGCATCAATTGCATAAAAAACAACATTATACGCTTATGGATCAGATGGCTGGCAACTTCAACATGTGATTCGGTGGAAATTGTGAATGTGACCGCCTACTCCATGCCGGGCCCAAATGTGACGATTGATTGAACAGATCATTCATTGTGATTCGTCCATTGATGGTAGATGTTGATGAGCCACTAATTCGATTAACATATAAATTAGATTGTACTTGATCGTTTCCATTAAGCGTTGTCTCGTTAAATGATTTCGATCGATAAGTTGTCATCGTTTGTTCCTTCTCATATTGTGTTTCATCGTTCGTTTTCATTAATTCGACGACTTTCACTGGTAAATAAAACGAATAAAACATTAACAATTTGTGAATTTAGAATAGCTGAGTTGTACCTCGTGAATTGTACGTTGTTTTATTGAAATATGGAAATAAATAACCATTTTTAAGGTCAATTGATTGTGGTCGTCGTCCATTGATAATTGGGGGAAGGACGACACGACTTGATCCTGCCGGTAATTGAGCTAATGAATGGCGTTTATGAATTGGCAATGGACGATCAGTGTTGTTTGGTGCAATTTTCCTATAATTTGAAGATTCTTGTCGTTGCATTATAGGAAACTCTTCTTCTTCATCTATACTTGCCACATTCGTTTGATATGTATTCAGTTTACTTGACGATGACCTTTGATACTGAATTGCATTTAATCTAAATTAAAGAATTTTAATTAAAATAATGCTATGATTGAAAAACAAACCTTTTATCTTTAAATTTCTTTTTCCAAACATGACATTCAGCGATAATATTCGTTGGTAAATCTATTAATGTTCCTGATGTATTTGATGTTGTCGAATCGTCTCCAATGATTTGATCAATTGAATAGAAAAGATTTCGAAGATAGACTTCTGATTGAATATCTTCATCATTCTTTAATGAATGAAATATGAGTGAAAAATTCTTATTTAACTAAAACATTTTATACCTCTTCGTCGTCTTCATCATTTGAAAGATCAAATGAATATTCGGAGAGGTAGTCAACATCAATCAGATCATCACCTTCAAGTTCGGTACAGGTTGAGGTACCACCACTGGATACAGTTAAATATTGACTAAATGGTCTAAACTTTCGATTCTGATTATTCATTGGTGTTGATGCTGATTGTGGTGGTGGTGGTGGCCATTGAGGACGATTAATCTGATCAGGAGGATTAATGTGCAATCGAGGTACTGGTGGTCTGCTTGAATGTTGCATTTTATAAGTGTCAACGAACGAATTTGGATTGGTATTTTTAAACTGAACTTTATTTTAGTTAAAATTGGTTTGCAATGCTCATGTAATGAGCACTCAAATTGAATCAAGTTCACGAACGTTTGAGTAGATCGATCATACGATTTAATAATGATAATGGCAATTTATTAAAGGCGGAGGAAATGACGCAATATGGCCGTTGGTGATGATGATGTCAAAATTGTTCATTCAGAATTTGAAACACCGTGTAATCGATACATTAAATGTTGCAAGCAATAACTTTTGCATGTTTAGACCAAAATAAACTGTGTTTCGATTGTTTGGCGTCGAAGGACACAACAAAACAATATTACCAAGGAAACTAGAGTTAAATTTATTTACATTCATTTTGAATGTTCAATTTCAATTCATTACCGTCAGATGTCGACTTGTATGAGAATGGATTTATATTCTAAAATTTCTGAATTGATTATTAACAAACCAATATTATTGTTATTGATTACGTTTCCAATTGTTTCTATTTATTGCAACCATTTATGCTGTTTTAGCAACATTATTGATGATCATATTGCGCCATAAATGACATTCGAATGACAACCATTCTGAACATTTTTTTCCTTTTTTCCTCCTTTCATTGTTTAACTTCCTCTACCCACATTTATCTATCTCTGTATTCATTCACAACTTGTTCGATGTCCACTGATACAATTGATATGAATGCTTCTGGTATTGGCTTATATTGATGACGACTAATTAACCTTGAAACAATATGGTTCCCAATAGAATCGAATGCTGATTCGAGCACAAAATAGATCGCTGCCACCACCACCACCACCACCATCATCTCTCATCCATTTGATGATTGCCTAACATCTCATTCATATTCATGCTCATTCCACAATTGGTACCAATTGTTATTGTTATTTCCAAATGTTGTCCACTCATCAATAGTTTAGTACCACCAATTCTTCTTATAAGATCATCGTATTCGTTTTCGCTGCCTTAGCTCGTGTTTGAATGATTACATCCAATAGAAAACTATTATCTAATATAAAATTTAAACATTAATTTATTCAATGTAACATAAAAATATTTTACCATGTTATATGATGTTCGACGAACAGATGTAAAACGCAATTTTGATGTATATGACGTGTCTTAGAATATAAATATATATATAAATTCGAGTGTTTTGCAATAAAAGGGATAATATGTCTCCAGACAATAGTGTGTGTCTCGAGAGCTCTAATTACGGTGGATCTATGTTTACAACCATAAGTGCATCAGCTTGCATCACTAAGTTCAAGGTTTCAGGTTTTGTCAGAATGGAATGGAAAAAACTTATGAATCGGATCGAATGATTCCAACTCATACTATAGTATGTTCCGATGCGCAAATATAGTAGCAAATAATGGTGGCTTCATTACTATGATGGTGATGGGGTATGGCCACGTCGAATGCGGTCAAGGTTTACTTGCAATGTAGACTCACGGCGAAGGTCGCCGACAGTGTGATGGTATGGTGGATGCTCATACAATACACCGAATAAGAACTTGGCGGTTGAACATGTCTCATACCGTATGCCGTATGTACATCTACCGTTGGAAAAACTATAACAACATACAACATACAAACATTACACTCGACTTGCCGTTCATACACCGTTGATACGACACCTTGAAACATCTTTTGCCCTTAAACGATTCTTTAGCCAACTACCCACCCGAACAATAATAGAATGAAGATGATGATGATTCACTGAAGTGGATGGGGTAGGAAACAATGCATTAGTGTCCCACAATAGATCCATTATTGATGTTCAATATTATTTTATATTAATAATAAAAAAATCGAAAGAAAAAATCCCATTGTTATCATCAATACATGGGACACACTTGACATAGTTGCATTCTGCTTTGTTCACAATTGGTGTACGTGAATGTAAAGTACGGAAAATATATGAATCAAGATGGGAAGTAACAACAAAAAAATGGATTAATGTGCAAATGATGGCAAAATGAACATCTACAATGGATTCACGATTCATTGGATCGATGCATCGAGTGGTCCATTGTGTGTGTGTCCATTGGACACTTGATATGATACAATACGATGATACGATGGCATATTGTTTATGATTCCATACCTCTCCACCCTGTTCGCCACCTGTAATGTTTGAACAAAGTCTCATTGAAATATTCTTCATTCTACAGTTCGTAACTGTGTGTTCCCCTCTACACACAATAATGATCCATCTTGTTTACCTTCTCAGTACAACATTTCCAATTCCCAATGTGAACACCCGAAAATAACCAAAGGGCATATTATATAGGAAACCCATTTATAATGCCAGACACATTTAATGACAATGGATTCCTTTTCAAATATATGAATTGGGAAAAGCAATTCTCATTCTTCACTATAATCATTAGAGTAGAAGAGCAAATAAATTTACAATTTGGTAACGTTTGAAAGACTCCGAATCAGTCAAGTGGATGATGATTTCTTGCAGTACTTGTGTAATCTCTTTCGATCATTGTTCATTTTCCATTATTATTGGAATAAATGAGTATACACACAAATGTACCATAAATTTACGTAAAACTTTATCTTCTTGAATTGAATGTAGAATGTACATTGGAACGGAATGACCATGACCATCATCATATATAATCGAATTAATCATTACATCCTAACCAACGTACTGGAATTTGATTCAATTTAATTAATCACACAAATGCACATATATTGGGTAAGTCCAATGGCAATTAGTATGGCACCAGTGTCCAATACATGTACGCTTGAGTATGCCTCGAGGTTTTGCCGGATTTGTCCGACATCTAAACTTGTCTTTGCATATTAACCTTGCATTACAAGTTTGCAATCGATTTTCAAACTAATTGTCGAACTTGTGGTCGAGGACAAGCCATGCGTCACAATGGAATGAACATAGGAGTAAGTGAACTTGTACAATATGATGCATTCGAATGCATTATAAATTATTGTGCATCCAAATTGGAATTGGTCAATTCGACGCAAAACGATACATTACCGTTTTTGTTTTGGCTACCGTTTTCAATTCGTTCCATCTATCATGTGGCGTCGTACTGTAACAAATGATCGTATAGTATAGTTTCTAAGATGGTATGGCATTACACTTTATGTTAGACCGTCTTCTACTACTCCCTCTCCTTCCTTCATCCATTCACCCGTTTCGGAACGGATGCTTCCCTATGATATAGACTTTTATATATATACTAGAAACATGTATAGATGTATAAGACACGCAAACACAAGAAATGTTTAGTGATCCGATCGAATGTGACACATGCACACATTGTGTTTATACTCCAATGGGTCACACATTAAAGATGTGCCAATTGCATTCGGGCCAAATGGTTTTGTATCAACACAAAGCGTTCCCTCCAGCTGTAATTTACCATTTGAACAAACATCTTTAACACCTATAGTTAATAGGTTTTTAAACTTGTTTTTTTTGCTGATTTTTTTGGTTTCACATGTGCACAATACATTTAGGACTATAGAACAAAAATGCTGGCTTCACTGTAAAGTATTTTTATTTATTTTGCACCGAGAGTCAGGTAAAATGACCGATTGCATTTTAATCGATTGCATTAAGAAAGAAACAATCTTTTGGGAAATGTACCCAATTTTATTTGACATTCATATTCATTAGACAATCTAATTATGTGTCTGCATCAAATTCTGATCTATCTAAAAAGTTATATTCTCCAATGAATGTCGTTCACATGATTGTCTTTTTGTTGTTGTTGTTGGTGTTCAGTTTTTGAAACTTAATACAAAGTGGCACATAAAAACACATTCAAGTTTTCTTAAGCTAATTAACTTTTTTTGGGCCATGTAATGTAATGGATTGCCATGATGTAACACTAATAAATGAACCTAGCCAGCAAACGATCTATTGCACTGAACAAGTTGATGTGACATATTTGTTTTTACTACTCAAACACACATACAAATAACAATTGAGTAATGAAATTGATTAATTTGTTAAATTTGAATAAACAACCAAACCTAGAATGTAAAATAATTACAGACAAGGTATAAGCTATGTTTATTATCACAAACCGATTTTGAAACAAAATGTATGTTACTGCAAGAATTGTTTTAATTTAATTAACAATTGATAAAAAAACTACTGCATATGACTAAATATGATATGAAACATTTAAAAATTGATTTGAAAATATTGAATAACTAATTATAATGGAAAATTTTATACTATCAAACATACAAATATTAAATTTTCTGATTGGTTAGATACCAAACAACAAATTGGGTTTCATAAAATATGACAAACACATGCAGTTGAAACTAATTTATAAATTAAATTTATTCTTGTCTATAGATCAAAGTGTTAAAACAATGTTAAAAACATTTTATATGATTATAATGATTCTAAAAAATGATCATACTAAATGAAAAATAACAAAAAATGAGTTGCACAAGAGTTGATGTAAAATAATTAGATTTTTATGTTATATTTATTTTTTTTTGTTCTTTCATCATAAAATATGAGTAAATTATGAACAAACAAAAACAAACTTTTAGTTATTAAACATTTTAAATTAGTTTTTTTTCATTTAACTAATTCTATTCACCAAAATTTTAAATTTATATCTTTACTATCAATGCTTCAACTTGAAATAAAATTTAAAATAAAGTTTTTTATTTTTTTCAGTTTACTTTTTTCATTTTAAACAATTCTTTTATATTATTTTATTTATCATCCAATATTGAATTTAGGAACTTTGTTGTAATTGTGTAAACTCAATAAAATGTTTTTTGTATTGTATGAATAAAGAACGTTTAAACAAGAATTTCAATTGAATTGATATTGTTCTGTTTATTAGTCGAAAATGTGCACATTTTTGCCGTGCAATCAAACAGTGACGTTTTGTCGTTTGTAACATTCAAAACCAATTACAAATCATGGATATTGGTTGCAAGAATTTCGTCATTCTCATTTGACTGATTACCCAAATAGAAACTTTATCCAATAATTTTGGTGAGATATCTTAGTGGAAATCATGCTCAAACGTACACATATAAATGTGCACATTCTCAATGGAAGTATTGCACCATTTGTCGAGTGACTGCATAACATCATTTGAACATAGTTACTCATTTTGTTTATGCCAATTGTTTTAATTAGGTGTTCATCGTCGTCATCTTCTTCTTCGTTGTTGTTATGCACTCAATAGTCATTCAAATTTGACGTTCCAATGCTTAACAAGGTTGTATATCTTTAGACGTCGTTCGTACTGTTAAGCTCAAATATTCAAATGAGCATGGAAAGTAAGAATTAGAGTTGGTTGTCATGAATAGTTATGTGTCTGTTTTGCTCCCCTTAATATAAGAAATATTTCATTCCCATGAGAATAATAGTTTTGATTGAATTCTATCCAATTCTAATTGGGTTCAACTCAATAATTTTAATTCAAATAAATGGAAACAAATATTTAATGACAATAAAATGTCATTACAGTTCGTTTTTCATATAAAATCTAAATTTATAGAAAAAATTGGTTTCAACCTTTCTATAATAAATTATGATCATTTTTGTGCAATATAAAAATAGTTTTTATTATAATTTTCAAATATAAATGTTAAAATATGTATAACTTTGTTACAATATTTCTATTGTCTGTTTCCGGTGCAATTCAATTGAAAATATTATTTGTTGTTGTCGTTATTGTTGTTGTTGTCAACCTTTCCTTATTATTCATTTTTAAGTATATTTTTGTTATGTTATTTTTTTAATATTTATTTTTTAAATAAATATGTAATCAATAATTATTAATATATTACTTTTTTTCAAAATGACTCATTTTTTCAAATAAAATCAATTAAATTAAGTTTTTACAAAACAAACATTGCTTTCTACAATGATTTTCTATTCCAACATCAATTATTGAATGAGAATAGATGTCACGAGTTATTTGATTTAAGCCATATTAAATAAAGAGCTACAAATTGATAAAGATGACAATATTAAACCTTAAATCAGTTGAAGTAGTTCCCTTTTGTCTTCCCTTTCAACGTTTCAATTCAATTCTACTTTTTTTGTTGATTAATTTTCAATTTGAAAATGTCTTTTATTATTCTAGCAAAATCGTATTGACTGTGTACATTTACTATTATTTGCTGCTCATAAATAAAATAAAGGATAAATATTCTGGAATTTGAAGACAGCTAAATTTCCCCAGTGAATTGCACGGCTGTTAACTTTACATTACGTCAAGGAGGACGGTGTGAGGCGAGCAAGTTTTATGAAAACAAAAACAAAAAAAATATAATGCGGGAAAGCCTCCTTTGCGAAAGTAGACATCCCGAATGACGAATGTTATAAACAATGGCACACCATAGGCTTGGTTGATACAATTTATTGGAAACACGACACTATTACTATTGCTTATTCGGTCGTTCGTTCGATGACGGCGAACCATTTCTCTCATTTATATTATTTATTTTATGTAGTTGAGTACGATCCAGTTTAAACTTAACAATTGTCAATTTATCACATCATGTCACATCGATATATATATATATATACTATAGTGTGAGTAGTGTGTTGCAATTTGTAAACATTTTTACAAACTAAATGTTGACACTAAAATGCTGACATTGAAACATACTATTCTTCATCATAAATTTTTAATTCACTTTAAAAAATGATAATGTTTTTTTTTTGGTTCTTTGCTATATAATTTTGAAAATGTCAATTTTTTGTTTCGAAATTAAAAACAATTTCTATTTACTTTAATGCAATCACATTAATTGTCAAATCAATATTAACCTATATTGTTTTTTAAACGCATTTCCACACATGTGATCTCTATTGTTTCATTCAATTGTGTACAATGGATTCATATTTGTCAAATATAACCAAATGAACAAATGCAATTATTTTATCAACATTTGGTGAAAATGTTTTATTTGACTTATTATGGTCATAATTTTTTTCCATACAATAGGTATTCAATTGTTGTTGTTTTACCAGAAAAAAATTCGATTATTCTTTATCGTTCACGCTATTGTTTGCTGATCCTAATTGCCTACTTCCATTACAATCGTTTTGTTAATAGAATTGTTCATTCTTATAAAAGAACTGATCCATTCATTCTGTTGTTTACTAAGAACTTGTGTTGCAGATTAATAAGTTTTACTTGAACTTGACATTGAATGAGGAGAGTTCCGCCAGACGCATTCATGGATTGGCGCGTGTACAATTGAAGTGTTTGAAAGTGTCAATAGAAATGTGTGTGTGTGTGTGTGTGTGTGTGTGTGTGTTCAATGGAATTAACCAACGAAAGTGGAACACACGCACGCATGTTATTAATGGAACTATAGTTACATTTTTAATCATTTAAAAATATTTGCTTGAATATTATTTTTTTTATTGAATTTTGAAAGATTTGTACATTTGGCAATCGGATTAGAACCAAATACATTAGTCGCCATTCTCAAATTGGCCGTTTGGTAATGATGTACTTTTTTTTAATTTCAGTTATGTTCGTTTCCCACTTGTGAGTGAAACACACACACACACATTCAATACCCACAGCTTTGGAATGCTATATTAATGAATGGACCGGCAAGTTGTGACCAGAATTTCCACCTACACTTTCACTTATGAATCAAGTGTAAACCAGTGTTCTTTCGGCATATACAAGTGTTTGCAATAAAAGCAACAAATCGGATTGGACCGATCCTCTAACCTAAAGTCGGTGCCAATTATAATCGGTCATAAGTGTGCGTGTGCGTGCGTTTGCCTTTTCACTGTTTTTTTTCTTTGCTTTACAAATCCACATTGGCTCAATGCATGTAAAACGATGGCACAAAACTCTTCGTATTTGAACGAACCAATGTACCCTTAACTTGACATTGATTCAATCCAATTCTATACCGACTTGTCTTTGCCATAATCCAATAGACCCGGTTTCGGCACACAAACATACATTCAATTGACGAACCAAATGTATTACTTTATTGAAAGATGGCGTCGACGCCATCAAACAAGCTTCCGCGCTATTATTTATATAGATATTGATTACACACTAAACGAGTTTATGAAGGATACGTTGTTTACATAAAGCTGACGTCGACCGTCTCCACTCTTGGCTTGGCACGTATTCAAATTTAAAATTTCATGAAACTTTATATAAATCAAAACTATTTTTTTGATGTTAGATTTAATTGGCAACTTGTTTCTATTAATTTAAAAACTTTTGAATCCATTTCGTAATTTCTATGCTCATGTGTATTGGTAACCTTAGTTTCATAATATTAGTTGTCCTCACAATTGGGTTTACAAATTAAATCTATTCTTGTATGGAATACGATGTTTTGAATACGATTAAAATATATTTGCCAATCTCATTCAATTTGATTTGTTTAATAATACAATTACATTGAATTGATTCATTTTGATCAAATCACAATTTTACAAAGCAAACATGTTTCCGTGTTTAGTCGATTGAACAATGTTCAATGAACATGTCATATATATTGGAAAGTTTGTTCAAATCACGTTCAACACAAACAAATGGTTGCCCGGTTGAATTCGTTTACAACTGTTTCTCGCCTATTGAAAACATCAATGAG